>JAJLSW010000014.1:0-369402 GCA_030567875.1 Wenyingozyma nitratophila
CACATAGAAATTTCACTTTAGTCACTTGAATTCTGCACTTGATTTTTCGCGCCATAGTCTGCACTTGAATTCTGCACTTGATTCACTTTTCGAGAGGGCCGCGAGCTTAACTATGGGCCTTAACTATGGCACCATAGTCTGCACTTGATTTTTTCGCGCCATAGTAAAGTCACTTGAATCGGAAATCACATAGAAGGTGATGCTAACATAGTTGAAGAAGAATTATTACTTTTATTGATATGACTGACTATTATTATTCTCACGACCAATATGATAAAATTATTTGTCCAAACAGACAATAGTGGATTTATGTTCTACACTCGTTTTGTAATTGGTTACCATAAAAAGAAAGGCTCAAGCTCAACAAGTTCTCACGAATAGTTTTTTCTGTCCATAAATTCTATTATCGGTTTTAGCTCAATTGATGCAGCTGCACGTCCTCATCACGCATGCATGGTACAACATGTGTCTCTAACAATAGACGTCAATATGTCCCTGGGCAATTAATTGGAGGGATAAATAAGGAAACATCCCACAATTCATACTAAAATCATAACCTTGTGGCAGATATTAGATATCCTAATTTGTTTCTAATTCAGCAATATGGTTGACTGATCATCCGCTTTGTCCTAAATTTGAATGAGCTTCGCACACTTTATATATAGCTACCACTAAAATACACTAAACCAGACTGCACAAAGATAAAAGGGCTGGGGTAATAGGTATAATTAACGACAAAAGCTAATACCATTAGGAGACAAGAAAATTTTAAACTCTCCAACTGAAATTCTACCACTAATATACACTAAACCAGACTACACAAAGATAAAAGGGCTGGGGTAATAGATATAATTAACGACAAAAGCTAATTTAGACTAGTTTTATATATGGTAAACCTTACATCTATTATATGTAAATATACAGTTATAAAGATGGAGAGTTGGTGAAAGTCTTATATATTTATATTGATGTCGACGAACTCTTCGGTAGGCCGAATCGCAGAGCTGCCTGTAAGTCGTGACCTCACGAGTCGTGTCATATCAATAAGAGTAAATATACATGGTAATAGTTAAAATTGTATTTCAGATGTCCGATACGTAATCGTGTACCTAAAAGAGAACCACATTATAGCATACAAGAGCCAATGGTGTATGCATCTGAGTGCATGAAGTCGTACATCTCATTCTTTATCGAGCGTATACACAAATAGCGCCTCTCAATCGATAACTATGGAAGTTGGGGAATATGGGTTTTCCGATGGTAATAAAACGATTGCATGGGTAGTTGAATGTTGACAAATGTTACTCACATTTGCCAAAGTCAGCGACCTGACTGTATGTATATATCATGGCTAGCTTTGTCCAAGCTTAAAGTGATATAGAGAGAAGGCGTATTTTTCTATCTCTCGATAATGTTGGTGATCGATGCGATGGAATATATGTTCTTTCTCGCACCCAATTACATTCAAAATATATGTGGTCATTCTCATTCCCCATGACTAGATGAAACTTGGGTAGGCATCATTCGGAAGCTACCCAAAGTAAGTAATATGAGGAGGTGATTATATATACTTCTTCGCAAATAGCGAATGATGTGTCTGTCATCTTCTGTTTTTGAAAGCAAATAACTGTCAATATGACAGTAGATTTAGTTGAGTTGATCACCGTATTGTGCTTTCAGTCAGGGAATAAAGATATGAACCTCAGAAACTTCAGCTCTTCAAGAAACTTATGGTTTATTTGAAATAGAGAATGCAAATGGGAAAATAGATAAGACAGATGACAACATAAATATAGTATATCATCATCCTCATTGAAGGTAATGCCTAAGATTAACTATCTTTTAGTACTTATGAACAATTACTGAAGAATGCAGGAAAATCGGCGCGCAAAGGCCATGAAGAGTCAAATTGACACTCAACAAGCATACTATTTCGTATGGTATACATGAGATCTTCAGCCCTTCGATAAGAAATTTTGCTAACTAAAACTTTCATTCTGACTATCATCAGATATACGAGGAATACAACACAAGGATGGGGTTTCATATTTATCTCGCTCAGGAGAGTGAAAAGAAACTTGAGGAAAAATAGCCATATTGCCAGCTATAACAGGTTGGATGATACCCGACATGAATCTCCAATTAAATAGATATGTACCAAAAGGCCCAGTTAATTCTTCTAGTGCAATATTTCTACTTGCTGAAATGTCTACTATATTCAGTGGTACCATTTTTTTGCTTATAAACTCGACCGTGTGGCGTGTGAAGGAATGCGATTCAGTCCGTTTTGCGGGGCTATGGAATTAATTTCTTTAGTGTCGTGAAATCTGTCTTTAGAAAGAGACTCAAATGTAGTTTTCACTGTTGTGGTGATAGCAAAATCTAAGGCCGTATGAAGTGAACGTACTACCAGTGACGAGAATGCCAATTTTTTTTTGAACTTTCAAGGAATTTAGATTGTCATCAAATGTATCTCTGTTATCAATTTCCACACCAACAATATCACTGATTCCTCCTTTGGACTCATCGTTATATTTAGTGTGGACCCAAGACCTTATTGG
Organism: Wenyingozyma nitratophila; assembly: GCA_030567875.1. Taxonomy (NCBI): domain Eukaryota; kingdom Fungi; phylum Ascomycota; class Pichiomycetes; order Pichiales; family Pichiaceae; genus Wenyingozyma; species Wenyingozyma nitratophila. Next base: position 2,562 of record JAJLSW010000014.1, read on the forward strand.
TAATCTGCATTCCGTGTTCAGATCTGTATATACACCACCGAATAAATAGAGGGTAATTAAATCAGCAGAGTCATACTGCTGCTGGACCCTCGGAAGCAAACGGTACGCCTCCCAAACTTCAAGAACCATATATTCGAACTTTTCTTGTACAAGAGTGTCCCACTCTACATTAGTGGTAAAAGTATAGTTGTATTCCGGGTTCGTGGTACTCCAACGCTGGGATTGTTTTGTATGAGAAAAATTATCAGTGTTATCTTCATATCTGTATTCCTAAGATTGAATCACGTTTTTTTTGATCTCCGAATAATGGTGTTCATCTGGGAACACATTTATTATTCTGCTAAATGTGATTTCCGCTTCAAAGGGATTAGATCCGTGAAGATGAGATTTGTGATTTTTATAGAATGGAGAAAATCTATACTCTCTAGAGTAAAATTCTAGCCTACTTTCTATTGTGTTTTCTCTACGTAATACTAGTGTGAAGAGAGGGCAGGTCAAAAAGCCACAATAGAAAGAAATCCTAACTCTTTTAGAAGCGGACATGGTTTCTAATTTCTGGCTGATTTTTATCATAATGTGATAGCTTGCAAAGGAGTTTTCAATTGAGCGATATATCAGTATCAGAACAAGGAATAAAGGAAGGCAAAGGATACATATAATCTCAGAAGAGAATATGTGATATTCAAAATGCCAACAACAGACAAGATGATACCTCGTTTTAAAAACTTTTGAGTAGAGGGGCCCGAATCGAAGATAAGAAAAAGCAGGCTTTTTTAGGACATGTGTGGATTATTATCTTCATTGACAACTTTCTTGATAAAGCTTTACACATCTAAAGCTACCAGTCCTGCTCTGTTTCAAAATTTTACAGCTTAGCTCTTTTGCCTTCCATACGTGCAATTGACTTTGTACAGACAATCATTCAATAAGGGAAACACCTCACTCAAAGATGGCGATTTTATTCCTATAGAATTATGGATTACGTAGTACATTCAGAACTAGACCATAAGTAGGATCAGGACATATTGCCCATAGTCAGAATAACCTGATTTTGAAAGGTTTCATAGGCAGTCTGTTCCCCAGAGAATTTTCAATTGATCCATTTCCTCTGTCGAGTGACCCACAGTTGGTTTGAAGTTTTCTAGGCCAGAATCGAGTAATGTAAATCTTACCATTGCCTTGCCAACATTGGAACCAGGTTTTGACATTATATTGCAACCACATGTACCACAAAAGTATTTTGTCTTTGGAATACCACTTTCAGTATTGGTGATTATGTGCTCCTTCAAACAGCCTTTTTCATCATAGATGCTAATATCTTCTTCGTTAAATTGGGCCATCAATTGACCAAGGTGGCCGGAATTCTTTCTACAATCGGAGCAAAAGCACGACATCACAGCTTCAGGTGTACTTTTAAGTTTAAACCGAACTCCACCACATATGCAAGATCCGTTAGGCATTGTGATTATTGATTTCCTGCCAAAAAAGGAACATACTACAGTCAAGGATGAGAAAGCTATCAATGAATATATGGGTGCTGCCCCTTTTCCTCTACCGCGGGGTAGACGCGACTACGTACGTCAAATATATATAATATATATATCGAGGAGTTGTTTCTGCAAATTTCAGTTTCTGTTCTCGTCAGTTGCATATAGCTATATATATATACTTATTCATTGTTTCCCACCGTAATTTTTATTACTACTGGATTCACAAAACCGGGCATACAAGCTCTATCTTAGTGGATGCACGCTGTATCTACTTCTTTTATATTATATAATCTTGGTCGTTCTCATCTGAACAGCTTTGTAGAAGTCAGAGATATGTTTCCTCTCCACATAACACTCGTACGCAAGATCAGCCAGCCATTTACTCCTCTCATTGAGCGTCAAAGTCTTGTAAATCTTGGCAGATATATCTTGCTTTGTTGAAGACTCAATGTTCTTGAATCCACCGTAATGGTCAAAAACTAGATCGATAATATTCATCAACTTTGGTAAAATGAAACCGGATGTGGGTTCACAATTTATCAGCAATAATTCATCCAGTTGTCTTTCAACTCCATTGACATTATCGGGAAATAGAGTGGCGAGGTATTTGTGGATCCATTTGAAAGAGGTTCTCCTCTTTATTAATCCCTTCTCTATTTCCTGAAGTTCCTCTTCTGCAAACGAAGGCCCAAGCCTTATAGAAGAAACCGTGATCTCGACAGTCATGTGATTGATCTCAATATTTGAGTCATATTTTGACTTCAGCTTTCCGCATTCGAAATAATCCGGGAACACGGCAATCAAACCTTTGACTAATCTATACCACCAGCCTGACAAGTCAGTCTGAGAATTCAAAGGACCCGCATCTATCGCCGTATACCGGATTGCATCTTCAATCAGGGAATCTATTGAGTGGCGGGAATCACCATTTCTCAAGGCACTCATGGATAGGTCAGTGGTATTCATCAGCTACCAAAACAATCACCAATAACCATCCTGAATCTATCTCTTAGGGCAACTTTTTTATTTTTATTTTTATTCAATTTTTTCTCTGCCTTGTTATCGCGGCAAAATATAAACAGCGGAGCGCATTTTATATCTAAGGTAAACTCTGGATTTCTTTGTGTAACCAGTCTCCTTTCTCCTGATAGTTACTTTCAATTGTTCAACAGCAGAATTCCATTTTGCGTCAACCACGGAATATTCTACTAGTATCACGAACATGAGTGATCACGGAGACTTTAAAGCTATAGAGGCGACAAGGCCCGATTTTGATCATTCCAAATCTTTCGCCTACACAAAAACAGTTGATCCTAATTGGAAACCAGGAAGCGGAGCAAACGATAATTCGTGGAAAAGCTATCAGAAAATTGAGATAGATCCCTATGGACCAAATAGAACTTCTGGCGATAATTACAAGATGCTCATTAGCGCTGTAACACCTCGCCCAATTGGCTTTGTATCAACAGTCAGTACAGATGGTATTAGGAATCTTTCTCCTTTCTCGTACTTCAGTTTAGTTCACCATGATCCTCCAATTTTTTCTGTTAGTTTCAGCGGTCCAAATGATAACCCAAAGGACTCTTGCAAGAATCTACTAGAAACTAAAGAGTGTGTAATCAATATTATAAGTGAGTGGTTTATTGAGGCGGCAAACTACTCGTGTGTCAATGCGCCAAGAGAAGTTGATGAATGGAAGTTAAGCGGTCTGACTCCTTTGCCTTCTTCAATTGTAAAGGCCCCTCATGTTGGAGAAAGTGCTTTTTCTGCTGAATGTAAGTTGATTGCAGTTCATGACTGGGTTTCAAGGAGTGATCCAAATAAAAGTACCGGTACCCTGTGTCTTATTGAAGCCGTCAAGTTTCATGTCCGAGAAGATATAATCAATTCGGAATTGAATATGATTGACTTTGTCAAACTGAAACCTATATCAAGATTGGGAGGTATATCTTATTGTAGGTCTACAGAAGGTTTTGAATTACCCAGACCCATTTATAAATCTGACGTTGAGGCCCACGAAGAAACCATGAGATTACTGAGTTAAATTAGTGGGGGATTTTATGTTTTATTAAAATAAAAGTTTCACTTATGAAGGAAGTTATCACTATATAATATATACGCCACTTTATTAAAAACCTTCATGGTATATCGGTTCTTTAATATCTGGTCTGAATATAATTTTTCTTGCCTTATGATTGTCAAACAATTCATATCCTTTTGCTGCATCAACCAAGGGCAACTCAAGATCAACAAATCCTTTCAACTGATCGGCAACTTGCTTGAATACCTCAACAGCTTCATCAAAGAGGGAGTAACAAGGACATCTACCAAATTGTAAGGTAATATTTTTCATATAACAATCGAGTCCGTTGAATGGGAAGTCTTCATGTTGATACCCAATTGACGATATCACACCACCGCATCTCACAGCTTTGAAACCTAATTGTAAAGCATCTTTTGAGCCGACAATTTCAAGAACACCATCTGCACCTCTACCTTCAGTTACATCCTTCATCTTCTGTTCAATGTTTTCGGTCGTCAAGTTTAAAGGTATCGCTCCCAATTTTTTTGCCCATCCAAGCCTTTCCTCGACGGAATCAACAGCGTATACAGTCTTGATTCCTTTAGCCTTAGCAATCGCAATTGAACATAGTCCAACGGGTCCGCACCCTAATTGTAGGACAGTCATTTCTGAGATTTGCTTGGAAGTAAATTTTTCAATTAGATTCTTAACACCGTAATAGGCCGTTGGAAAGATATCTGCCAACAACACCACTTCAGCGTCAGCAATGCCTTCTGGTGTGTGCTTCAAAGTGGTATCAGCCAATGGTACTCTACAGTATTCTGCTTGAAACCCATCAAATCCAGATGTTCCAAATACAAATGATTTTGTACATTTTGAAGAAACGCCATTGTTACAGTAGAAGCAATCTCCACACTGAGTAGTAAAGATTGATAAGACTTCATCTCCGATTTTAAAATCCTTGACGGCACTACCTGTAGCGACGACGGTTGATACCGACTCATGTCCCATAATATATCCAGCTTTAGGGTTTGTGGAACCACGATATGGGTGTAAGTCAGATCCGCAAAGACACGCTGCTCTGATCTTTACAATTGCATCTGTAGGTTCAAGAATCTGGGGAATTGGTTTATCTTCAATTCTGATATCGCGTGGTCCGTAAAAGACTAGGGCTTTCATTGACCCTTGACTATCGTAAGTAACCTTTGACATGTTCTAGTATAATATCGAAGTTCGAACTCGAGAAAATTTCAAGAAAAGGACACCATAGATCTGGGGAAGTTGTAAAAAAAGTGTAAGCTGATCGACAAATATCTCTTCAGTCTTCTAGTCTCCGTTCCCAAAGCGGGAGGTTGTCGCGGGTGATTTCCGCCACAAAAAATTACTTCATTGGGATCTCAAGTGAGAGAGGCTCCAAATATCACTCAATTTCTAAAATCTTCTATTTTTTCGTTATACAAATTCTATCTTATGTTTTACTTTCTAGGATATAACTTTCACTCTAAGAGAAATAAGACGAGTATGCCGATAAGGCAGGTGCACCACCTAGATGGACATATAACACATTGGCATCCTTGGCGAAGAAGTCTTCTTTGACGAGACTGATCAAACCTTGCATTGATTTACCCTCGTATACGGGATCAGTTAATACGCCTTCCGTCTGACCACATAACTTAATAGCGTCAATGGTACCTTCATTGGGGATACCGTAACAAGGGTAAGCAAATCTTGTATCTAAGTAAACGTCGTCTTCAGTCAATTGAGTCTTGAGGCCAATTAAATCACCGGTATTTTGAGCAATTCTCAAGACTTGCTCTTTAGTTTTTTCCGGGGTGAAAGATGCATCGATACCAATTACATCTTTTTGTCTACCGTATTGTGCCATACCAGCAATGATACCGGCATATGATGAACCTGTAACTGCGCAAACAACGATCTTGTCGAATTTAATACCCAATGACTTTTCTTGTTCGATGACTTCGTTAGCAAATCCAACAAAACCTAACCCACCATACTTGTGTTCTGAACATCCGGCTGGAATGGCATAAGGCTTATTACCATTTGCAGTCAATTCTGCTAATGTATCTTTGTAAGATTGTCTAATACCAATATCGAATCCATCGGGGACTAGTTTAACATCAGCGCCCATGATTCTTGATAGTTCGATGTTACCAACTTTATCATAATTTTCAACTTCGGCTTCGGGGATTGGAACCCAGCTTTCTTGGACTAGGACACATTTCAATCCAAGATGGGCTGCCGTGGCAGCAACCATCCTTGTTTGATTAGACTGGATACCACCAATTGAGACTAATGTGTCATAATTTCCCTCAAGGATATCTGGAACAATGTATTCTAATTTACGCAATTTGTTACCACCAAATGCAAGACCGGAATTACAGTCTTCTCTTTTAGCATAAATGTTGACTTTTCCGCCAAGGGTTTTGGATAAATTCTTGAAAGCGGAGATTGGAGATGGTCCAAAGGTCAAAGGGTACCTTTTGAAGTTAGCTAACATATTTGTAGGTTAATTGAAACAGAAAGTAAAGGATAAGTAATAAACAAATAATTATAATTGACAAAAAACAAGGGAACTGAGAACTAATCAATGGGCCCTGTCTCGGCTATATAAGCAATTGTTTTGCTATCTTAAATTCGCATTTCGCACATATGTTTCCTTCTACAGCCTGATTAACGCGCAACAAATTTCCTCTTCAGGCACGAAGGTGGTAGAAGATGAGTCAAAATAATCAATCGTTTGGTGTACTGTGTCTACAGCAGTGTGAGTCATATTACCGGTTGAACTTCAATTTCGATAACAGACTCTTCAGCTAAGGTATGTCCTCTAGTCATCAGTATCAATTCACTGATGTGGTTGAGGGTACAATTCATGACACCGTTTCAAAACCCGCTGAAGCATATTTCAACCAAGACGTACCTTTAACAAGAAGAAGAATCAGACATGAGAATGACATTCCGTTGAAATACCTAGCAAATGGCCCAGGAGATGTTATAGCCCTGGATACACTTGTGGGACAGCGAAGTGAAGAATGTCCACGAGATTCAAGTTCTGCAGATTCAGAAAGCTCTCATTTCAGTCATAGCACCAATGGTGCTACTGAAGTTGATGAAAACAGCGATGATGGCGAAGACGATTATCCCGATGGTGGTTTGAAGGCATATACAGTTTTATTAGGCGCATTTCTTGGATTCACAGCCGATTTTGGTTTGGTGAACTCCATTGGTGCAGTGCAATCTTATATTGGAAAGCATCAGCTGGTAAGTTATTCGTCTTCCACCACCGCGTGGATTTTCTCCATCTTTATGTTCTTTTCATACGTTGGTGGAATCTTATCTGGTGTATTATTCGACGAGTACGGAGTCAGAATTCCCTTTGTTACTGGCTCCGTTTTTCTTGTTCTTGGGCTGTTTGCTACCGGTAATTGTTCTAATGTTTTAGAATTCGTTCTATCGTTCGGTTTTCTGGTTGGAATAGGATGTGCTCTATGTATGAACCCTTTAAGCGGAGTTATTTCCCATTGGTTCAAAAAAAAGAGAGCCAGAGCATTCGGACTAAGTACACTTGGAGGAAGCTTAGGAGGAATTGCGTTTCCCCTTATATTGAATCATTTATATTCTTCGCTGGGATTCAAATGGGCAATGAGAATTCTGTCTGTTACTTGTTTGGGCTTGTTAACTTTGTCTTTTGTCTTGATCAAAGAAAGGTTGTCTTCTACGAAAGACATATTCGACCCTCCCAATGAATCTCTTACAGGATGGCAAAAAAGAATGAGGTACTTGAGTCATCTATTTCAACTGTTAAAAAGATCGATTGATTTTGAGGCATTGAAAGATCCAAAATTCCTTTGGTGTACTATCGCAGCATCTTTGAGTGAGCTTTCATTGGTATGTGCAATGACATATTATGGATCGTATGTCATGTACATTGGCTATTCAGAAAATAGCTCATATCTGATGTTGACTATAATCAACGCAGTCGGTGTAGTGGGGAGATATGTTCCTGGTATACTAGCTGATAGATTGGGGCCTTATAATGTAATGACTGTAATGATCTTTGGTGTAGCTATATCAGTGCTAGCGTTGTGGTTAGGTGTTGTAACCACATCGAAATCAGAAACATCGCTATATGTGTTTGCTGTATTTTTTGGAGTTTTCTCTAGTTCTGTCCTCAGTTTGACGCCTGTTTGCTGTGGAGCTATATCACTCACTAGAGATTTTGGGAAGAGATACGGAACAATGTATTTAATAGCAGGGTTTTTCTTCTTAATAGGTATTCCGATTGCAGGTGCCATTATTGGCGATGGCTCGAACCGTGGATACGAGAATTTTATTGCATACACGGGGGTTTTGGCTGTCCTGGCCGACATTTCTTGGATCATTTCAAGATTTTACATTGTTGGGTGGAATCTCAACAAAAGGGTGTAGGGGATTGTCTCAATTTAATTTTGAAATCTCACTTATACATATTGAATCAAAGATTACTGACTGCTTTACATCACATATCAAACATACAATCATTATAAATAGACTATAAAAATAAACCTAGAAAAGCAAACATAAATAATAAGTGCTATGTAATTGTAACGTTATCAATCGCCAAGCGTAAATCAGCGGCATCGTCTGTATGGAATAGAACTTTCCCCGGATCCCTACCAAATTGAATTTTGGTGAACTGCAATTCGTGATCAAAATTGCTTAAACGATCAACAAAAGAACTGATTTCTCCATCATGATCTTCCTCATTTTCTTTATAAGTAGCAATTTCAATTCTCCTATCGTTGTACCAAGGGACAAAAGGAGCGCATGGCTCTATGATAACTTGTGACAATGGATTTATTGAGCTATCATAAACAGACCTTGACTCCGGATTAGCATGAGGAGATGCTGAACCAGATGAAACTTTCATTGATGGTGCCGTTGCACTTCCAAAATTAGAGGGTTTCAAAACTGGTATTGTGGATGTTGCGACGTGAAGAGAAGGATATTTAACTCCAGTTTCGGCATCTCTAACCAACGAAGAAGGTAGGGAGAATTTGGAAACAATATAGCCATCGATGGTGATAACATATAGATGTATTTTGTCTATTGCAATGATGAACTGCTCGTTAATTTTTGGATAGAGAGTTTTCGAGCCAAGTGCTATAGATTTGGCCCCCATAGATGAAAGCACCCAAGAGACACTGGGGGCTGTTTCTCTATTTTCATTGAAATTTGACGATTTGAAATGTTTCAACGAATGATTTCTTCCTTGTCTCTTTGATTTGGCGATTGTCAGTTCTTCAAATTCGTTTGCAAAGCAATGAATAGATCCACTCAGCTTACTGAGTAATACAATGGATTTATTTGCCCTTGTCCATAATATATCTTGTACAATGGCCGAAGTTCTTCCTCTCCTAAAAGTTTCTAATAGTCTTATTTCGCTCACAAACTTGCTATAATCCCATATAAAAATATCATCGCCTCTCAAAGTTGTAGTGGATATTAAACAGTCATACGATGATAATGATAAATTTGAACACCCATCCGGAGGAGAAAATGCAGTCAAAGGTGCTTCATTTTCCAGATCCATCAATATAACATAGTTTGAGTTCCCGCTTAAAGTATTCAATACTTTTGTGATAACATCTTTCAATGTTTTTGAAGTTAGGAGTTTTTCCCTTTGCTTCATGGTAGACACTTCGTCATCTCTTTCTTGATCAGAATATAATAAGCTCATTACCTTTGAATGCGATGCTCCACCAATCATAAATGCACCATCTATTGCGCTTTTAGATAGGTTTTTCCAAACTTTCTTGGCCAAAGTGTTTGGTCTCGAAAGAGATAAGGGAGTCAATCCTGTTGAATCCAAATGGTTGGAACCAGTTTTGTATTCATTACCGCTGATATCAATACCTTCTTTATCAGAACTATTGCCAATAGATTTACCATTAACATTATCATTTCTCATTATTTTATTATCAAAGCTGATGCTTTTGCCTTGTATATCTTTCGACTTGTTGACGTCACCTGTAAATTGTTTTCTAGTATTAGCTTTAATTTGTTGACGGAACACATCAGAATCAGCAGAGTTATAGGCTAGTATATTACCTTGAATATCGAAAATAGATCTCCCGTCATGGACTTTACATTGTATATCCAAAGATGTCCTCTTCAGTGTCTTCATGTCGTAAATATTCAACGATCCAAATGAGTCTCCAATCACAAAATAGTTAGAGGAGAATTGGACTTCGTAGTTCTTTTTGGCAAAGCTTTCAAGTTGATTCTTATCTTGTTCTTCATTATTAATCGGTAGGTTGGATTTGGGACTATCAATTATTGTGAAAATAGAAGTAGAATTTGGATCTAAAGTGCAGACTTCCCATTTGATATATGGATCCTCACCTGGGATGGAAAATTTGAAAGCAATCAAATACCTATTAACTCCTGATTTCCTGTTGCACATAAGAGGCTCAATCAATAATACCTCGTTTTTGAGTCTTAGATCGGCTATCAAGTGTAAGTTTCCGTCCGATGGAGAGCGTATAATCTTATCCTCATCTACTCTTTTCACTTCACTCCAGTCCCAAATTTGAAGATTCTTATTTGGTACATAAGTGATCAACTGTCCATTTTTCACCAGTTTCGTGACAAAACAATCATCCGAGTCGCTGAGGGTGTCCTTAGGCTTGGAAATAGTTGATTGAGAATCAGAGACCTTTGATTTAACCTTTGTCCATAATGAGCCTGTATTACCAATGGTACGCGATGGATTCAAAGACCTAAAAACGAGATGATGGGAGTGGTTAGTAAGGAGATATTTAAAGGGGGACTATATGTTAATATACTCGAGTTATACATACTCGCCAACAATGACAGAAGATTGAGCAAAAGATGCTGTTGTTGTTGTTGTTGACAACATGTGCAGGCCGGGGTACACGAGGTGATTAGATATTTGATAAGCCAAGACTGTTATGAATGGCTATTATATTTGGGAAAGACAGAACAGCGGAAATAGTCGGTAGGCAGAAGACTGAGATGGATATTTGTGTGGATATATATATATATAAATATGAATGAATTCTATATATATATACAAACATATAACCCGTGTTTAACTGCCGGTACTGCATGGTTATCGGTGGCCTAGTGCGTGCACCTTTGTTGTTGCTCTCTTATCTTATCTCGTCCCGTCTCTCGACGATCGACCACACCCGTGGCTTACCGACGCAGCTGGCAGACGATCTTGATCTGCCATTTTGCGCCCCGTGTCACCAGTCGCGAGAAACACGAAAAAAAGTTGCAGGTGGTGGTGTCGAGGGCCAATTGATGGGAGGTTTGGAGATGACTGATGGATATATAGTTATAATCAGTTATTAACCGTGGTATATTCTTTACTTAACCATACAATAAGCCAGTCAGTTAATAAAGAAAGGGGCAACGATAAATCATCATGTCTTCTGCCATTCAATTACTGAATCCGAAGGCTGAGTCTATTAGACGTGCTCAGGCTTTACAGGTTAATATTTCAGCTGCCCAAGGTTTACAAAGTGTCCTTAGTACCAACTTGGGCCCAAAGGGTACTTTGAAGATGTTGGTCGATGGTGCAGGTAGTATTAAGATTACTAAAGATGGTGCCGTATTGTTAAAAGAAATGCAAATTCAAAGTCCAACGGCTGTTATGATTGCTAGAGCTGCTTCTGCTCAAGATGAAATCACCGGTGATGGTACTACAACTGTTGTATTGTTAGTTGGTGAACTCCTTAAACAAGCCGAGAGATATACATCGGAAGGTGTTCATCCAAGAGTCATTACCGATGGATTTGAAACCGCAAGAGAATTAGTCTTGAACTATTTAAATGAGTTCGTTACCAAACCAGAGATAAGTCGTGAACTATTATTACAAGTCGCAAGATCTTCTTTATCAACCAAGATTAGTCCAGACCTTACCGATGTATTGACTCCAATTGTTACAGATGCTGTATTGAGTGTACAGGACAAAGATGATCCGTCAAAATTGGATTTATACATGATTGAAATAATGTCAATGATGCACGAATCCGCAAAGGATACCCAATTCATCAAAGGTTTAGTGTTAGATCATGGTGCTAGACATCCAGATATGCCAAGAAGAGTTGAAAATGCCCATGTTTTAATCTTAAATGTATCATTGGAATATGAAAAGACAGAAGTCAATTCTGGATTTTATTACTCATCTGCTGAACAAAGAGAAAAATTGGTAGCATCTGAAAGAAAATTTGTCGACGATAAAATTCAAAAAATTATAGATCTTAAAAATGAAGTATGTGGTTTAGGATCTGATAAAGGTTTTGTTATTATAAATCAAAAGGGTATCGATCCAATGTCATTAGATATATTAGCTAAAAATAATATATTAGCATTAAGAAGAGCAAAGAGACGTAATATGGAAAGATTGCAATTGGTCTGTGGAGGTGAAGCCCAAAATTCTGTAGATGATTTATCACCTTCGATTCTAGGTTATTCAGGTTTAGTCTATGAACAAACGATTGGTGAAGAGAAATTTACATTTGTCACAGAAAATAATAATCCAAAATCTTCTACCATTTTAATCAAAGGAGCAACTAATCACGTTGTTCAACAAACAAAAGACGCTGTTAGAGATGGTTTGAGAGCCGTCGCCAATGTTGTTAAGGATAAATCATTAGTACCAGGTGCAGGTGCTTTCTTCTTAAGTGCATCCAACTATTTATTAGAAAATAAGGCTTCTAAAGGCCGTAATAAGCCTGGTGTAAAGTCATTTGCAGAAGCTTTATTAGTCGTCCCAAAGACTTTAGCCACAAATGCAGGTTTAGATGCTTTAGAAACTATAGGTAACTGTCAAGATGAAATTGACGAAGGTAACGTTGTTGGTATAGATCTGAACTCCGGTGAACCAATGGATCCAAGTGTTGAAGGTGTATGGGATTCATTCAGAGTTATCAGAAATGCCATTGCTTCTGCTACCGGTATCGCTTCCAATTTGTTATTGTGTGATGAATTATTGAAAGCCGGTAAATCATCTTTGAAACAAGGTCCACCAGGTCAATGATGCTGAAACCCCTAGATATGGAAATTATATACATAGTCTGTTAATATGATCATAAAAATACCAATACCACATAATGTGTAAAACATAGTTCTTTTATCCATTTACCGTCGATAGACGCTTTCTATGGAGTGCTTATATAACCAGATGTGTTTTTGAGTTTCCGATCGACGTTGTGCGACGCGAGAAGAGTAAACTAAGGGAAGGAGAGTAGGTCTTCATTACAAATTCGCGAGCTACTATTGGCTGGAACCTTTGGAGTCAAAAGTGCAAGTGTACCAAGAGGGCTCTATTGTGCGAGTCTCACGGAAGAACAATCAAAGAGGCACTTACGCATGTAACTATATATGATCCGATTTTGCAACAATCCAACCGTAAGCGCCGTGTTCATGTCTACATCTCGTGTGGAATAAACTGTATACACGATAGCTATCCTTCATCTTATCTACTACACCTTCACAACGAGGCGTTTTAGGGGTGATCCCGCTCAGTCTCTGGCGGAGATCAAAGGTAGAAAACATTAATTACAATAAGGTTTCTTCGCTGCAGTTATTCCATCACGAGCAATCAACTATATGAGCTGCTCACCTTTTAACTCTAGTCTTTGTGGGTATGGGTGCCCTCCGTAATCTAGACCGCCTGTAACTTGGCAACAGTATATCAAGTTTCTAAGATCAACACCACTGCCTAAAAACCCATCCCATCTTATTGTTCTCTGAATCTTCTCGTCTCGTCTCCCTATTCTTTGAAGGTGATCTTTTCGATTTCTGGTCTAATTTCTTTTTTTTTCTCTTCCTTTGGGGCCTACGTCGTTTTGGGAAAAGTTCGTCTTTAAAACGGGTTTACCTCTTCTGTCAGTATCAGAAGCACATCGACTTCTCATCATCTATCCGGTGTCATTACATACATATACCTCTATCATTTGGCAATTATTATTTAAGCTGGATTACTATTCACTTCACTCATTTCAGATCGCAGTTAAGCTCTGTTTTTTTTCACACTTCATTTATACCCTTTTTTACTTTCAATTGAAAACAATCTTTACCATTGTATCAAAAACTGTCCTTCTTTAGATAAGAGTTCATTACTTATATTCTGCATTTGTAAATTCCTTTTTCAGCATCATATATCAGATTATGATTATGGGCATATCTAAGTCATCAATGATACTTCAACAGAATAACAGTATAACGCATAACACAAATCTTATGGAGAAAAACATAGTTTTGCCTATCCCAATATCTTCATCGTCTGCATCTTTGTCTTCATTATCACCACCTCTTATTTCGTCTGTATCCACGTCCCCTAATTCTTCCTCTTTACCACCGTCTTCATCCGCTCCTAACAATATATGTGGAAACTGTGGAACTTCGAAGACCCCATTGTGGAGAAGAACTGCCGATGGGCTACTTACATGTAACGCTTGTGGGCTATACTATAAGGCAAACAATACACATAGGCCTGTCAACTTGAAAAGACCACCTACCGTCGTTCCAATATCAGTCCAGGAGTTACAAGGTGGCTCATGTGAAGGTGATGGTAAATGTAACGGTACAGGAGGTACTTCTAGTTGTAGAGGCTGTCCAGCTTTCAATAACAGGGTATTAGTCCCCAACAAAGATACGCACTCGAATACAGAAAGGGATAACAGTCCGAATTATTCTGGAAATCCAATGTCAACCACCGGAGAAGAAGGTAAATCGGATTCTTTGGCTGTTGCGTGCTCAAACTGTGGAACAACGGTGACTCCTCTGTGGAGAAGAGATGGTGTGGGGAACACCATCTGCAATGCATGTGGTTTGTACTACAAGATGCATGGCAGTCATCGTCCCGTCGTGATGAAAAAGGCCACGATAAAGAGAAGAAAGAGAACCGTTAATAACGCAGAAGATGCCTCACCAAGCTCGGAAATTACATTCGATGCCGCCACTATCAAGAAAAAAAAGAAAGTGAAGCCTAATAGATTAAGTTCACCCGTTACCATAATGGTAAATCCTGTAAATATATCAAACGATCGTACTTCCTCAACGCAAATAAAAGTTGAAGAAGTCATAAACAACAGGTCCCCAATGACACCAGTTTCATTAGTAAGGCCTTCTCTAATGTCCCCAAATATTCAATTGCCCAGTATTTCCACGGTAAATAGTCGTTCAATTCCACCTCTTTCAACTCTTCCCTCAGATAAAAGTTCACTTCAACTTCCGAGACCAGAGACATCATCCTATCATCCACAACATCCCACACATCAGCACCATACTTTACCTCCTTTGAGATACATGGAGACAGTTACGAATAGTTTAGACTCTCCAAAGATTCAACCCATAGCTGCCAAGACCGGCTTCGCTCCTCCGGCAATAGATTTTACTTCAACGTTCATGAACCCTCAAAATACTTCATCGCCTTCTCCCATCCTATCAAATAAAACATTCGAGTCTCACAACACGAGTGATATACCCAGTCCGATAGTGAAGGATGAAGATCAAAATAATTCTAGTAGGGCCAATTCATCAAAAATGTCAGTCAGCCTACTATTGAATAATACTTTAAACGACAACTGATCTAGGATTTGTAGAGAAACTGGATTATTTTAAATTGCATAATTTATGTAATTTATATAATTTATATAATTTATTTAAAAGTACTTGTAGATTATCAGATACAGATGGTAAATTTGAGTTTCAATGCCCTAAATAATTTAAAAATCTTAAAGGATTGGCCTCGGTATGAATGTAGCCAAATTAGCTGTCTTCACCGACCCTTTTGTACGGTATCATTGATCATATTTCCATTTACACGGGGTTAAGCAACAACCATGGCTATGGATCTGACCCCATGAAGGGAAGAGAGAGGAAAAGAGAATATCTTGGTCACCTGCGCCGGCAGAGCACAGCCCTGTGCGGCTGACTGGTGGTCTATTTTTAGTCAATGACTTGGCGAGTACATGGCGATGCTATAACTGCCAAAGCCTTGTTCATCATCGATCTGATCAACAATGCGATACAGTTCCTAATTGGTCCAATACTTTGATTGATGCGTAGTACGTGCCTTTGATATACAAGAAGAATAAATATGATCTAGTTTCCGGCATACCCTCACTCGTCCCCCTCAATATTATAGGAATTGTGCTCTATTTATATTAGTCACTTTTGAGCTTCTTCGCATAATAAGTTATGTCAAACTCAAGTCCAAACCCGTTTGTAGAATCAGATTCAGAATCAGAACATCATTTTCAAGAGATCAATCCGTTTATAAAAGAAGAGTATACTCAAGATGGCCACATATTTGACGTCAATGATAGCGTTACCAATGATCAGCATCAATACCAGCGAGACCCCATAAGCAGACCATCCCCAGTTATGTTAAGTCCCTATTCCCAACCCCTAACTCAAGAGTCTGATGCCACTTTCAATGATCAATACTCATATGCTAGCTCACACTCCGCTGGTCCAATATATATTACAAAAGTAGAAGAGAACGCTTATGAGAATTATGATCAGTACTACGATGAAACTTCCAATAAAGGAACCACGATCACATTTCAGAGACGTTCTACCGATGATCAAATCCCAGAAAACGATCTTGGTTCAATCAGAGTCTTGCCCAACCAGGCATTTGACTCTAATATCACAGATATAGGAACCAAAAAGGTACAGCCCTTAAACGGTGATCATTTCAGTTTTGATTACAGTGTTCCTAGCAAGTTACTGGATCACGTTCCTTCCAATCTTAAACAATTCAATGAGTTCAAGTCATTGAGATACCATGCAATTACCACGGAACCAAACGATACCGAGTCAAAAGATTACCTTCAGAATTACCCTCTGAGACAGAATGTTTATACTCAACCCAGAGAGACAGAATTGTTGATTGTAATTACCATGTACAACGAAGATGATGTAGAGCTAGCAAGAACTTTGAAAGGTGTGTTTGAAAATATCAATATGATGAGACAACTACCAGAGAACCCAGATGTTCACCCATTTGGTAATGATACATGGCAAAAGATTGTAGTCGCCATCGTGAGTGATGGTAAGACCAAGATAAATACTAGGTCAAAAGCCCTATTAACAGCTCTTGGTTGTTTCCAAGAAGGTTTGATGCAGCAAAAGGTGAATGATTCGGACGTGAAAGCACATTTATTTGAGTATACCACCACTCTAGGTATAGGTAAATACAATAAAAGCGGTCCCAAACAGGAAATTCCCCTTGTTAGCAACGACAATGGCTCCGCTGTTCAAATTATGTTTTTATTAAAGGAAGAGAATAAGCAAAAAATTAATTCACACAGGTGGGCTTTCAATTTTCTATGTCCTATCTTGAAACCAAAAGTTGTTTGTCTGTTGGATGTAGGAACTGAACCAGGATACAGTTCTCTTTATAAACTATGGAGCGCTTTCAAAGATCCACAAGTTGCCGGTGCGTGTGGTGAGATAAGAGTGTTATTAGGTCCTGACTATCATACACGTTCTGATGATAGCATATCCAGACGATTTTGGAAATATATCAATCAGAAAGGGTCTGATCTCATTTTGGTTTTAAAGAATCCCTTGGTTGCAGCTCAAAATTTTGAATATAAGATGTCTAATATATTGGACAAGCCTACCGAGTCTGCTTTTGGATTCATATCAGTTTTACCCGGTGCATTTAGTGCATACAGATATTCTGCCCTTGAAGGTGAACCTTTGGAGAAATACTTCTACGGTGAAGACATGAAAGATCCTTCAAACGTTGTCCCCGCTGGAGTATTTGAGTCGAATATGTACCTTGCAGAGGATAGAATTCTCTGTTATGAGCTGGTTACCAAAACCAACTGCAGTTATATTTTGAAATATGTCCATGACTCATACGCGTACACCGATGTACCATCCAAACTTCCCGAGTTTATCAAGCAACGTAGAAGATGGCTGAATGGGTCGTTTTTCGCCTCAGTGTATTCTTCAAAGCATTTCTTCCGAATCTTCCAATCAAATCACTCTTTCTTTAGGAAATTTTTCCTTACGCTGGAAATGATTTATCAGTTCATAAATGCTGCTTTATCATGGCTTTCTGTCAGTTTCTATTTCATTGTATTCAGAGTATTGTCGATCGGTGTGTTCAATGCGGGTTATGATGTAGGCAATATATTGGCGATTGTATTTTTGTGGATTTATATCTTTTTGTTATGCATGACCTTTATTTTATCATTTGGAAATAAGCCAGATCATGCAAGGTTCATGTATACATCTGTCTTTTACTTATTTGGTGTTTTGATGCTTTATATGGCTACGTGTGTCATCCTTATTACAGTCACGTATTTCCAAGTGAATGGCAGTGACTTAATTCATAACATCGGTTCGTTTTCAAACATTATCATTGCAATATTATCCACCTATGTTCTGTACGCATTTGGTTCTCTGATGTTTGCACAAGGATTTCATCTGATCTTTTGCTTTGCTCCATATTATTTCCTAAGTCCCGCATATATCAATTTTTTGACCGTTTACGCATTCTGTAACATTCATGATATTTCCTGGGGTACGAAGGGAGAGACAAAGGTAGAGACTCAAAACTCTGTAAGAAAGGATTCTACTGGATATGTCTTGTCCACCGAGCTTGAAAACCCCACAGGTGCTTATGACGAAGCTTGTAAGCTGTTGATGACTGAATTACAAGAAAAAAAAGTTGAGCTCTCAACAAGAGATAAATCGGAAGCCAATTTTGCCAAAGGTAGAACGTACACGGTCATCCTCTGGCTAATGTGTAACTTTGCTGTTTTGGTGTCGGTTTTGCAGACCGGAGGGTTGGATGATTATAAAGATCTAGAAGATTCGGATTCATCAACTACTTCTACTTCTTCGCTCGTTAGAAGAGATATAGACCAAAGCTCGGCTAATAGATTTATGACTGTCATTCTATGGGTTGTTGCTATACTAGCACTGATAAGGGTATTAGGTGTCGTCATCTACAGGATTGGATATTTCAGGAACTCGCGTAGGTTCCACAAGACTTTGGTGTATCCTTGACTTCAAAAATAAAGGTCTATTAATTAGTAAACAGAATACTGTAATACGTTTCAATAATACATAACGAATAATACATAATGAATAATACATAACAAAGGTAGCACGATAACTTGCTTCAATCTGATAAAAGATAAGAGAGTGTAAGAAATATTACTACGGCAGAGAGAACCTTGATAAATGCCATCGCTATTGGCATCGTATTCCTCAAGTAACACCTTTTTTGGCTTATATTCGTTTCAACATCTTCGGCTGCGTGTTTGAGATCCAAACTATAGGAAGTATAATCTTTGGCGAATAAATCAAACGAGTCATTTTCTTTCAATTTGGTCAAGGTAGAGGAAACAGAAAACCTTTTCTGAGATTTATAATCAGCCAAAACGGGATCAGGTAGAAGGTTGCTATCGTCCATACTTTTGGCAAAGCAATCATCGTCAAGGTTATGGATATTTGAAGCTCCCGGAATGTCTTTTTGAAAACCCTTGTTTTCTTTAGTCTGAGCAGCAGTCGCATAGTTGAGGTGGTTGAGCTTGGCAATTTTGCCCAGTCTTTCTTTTCTCTTTCTGATTTCAAGTATTAGGGAATCGGTATGAACATCAGATAAATCAGTAAGACCGGATGATGTCCTTGTGTATAGGACTGCCTCTTTTGTGGGTTCTTCTTCTTCTTCCTCTTTTTCTTCTTCTTCTTCTTCTTTGTGTGAATTTTCTCCGATAATAGGTATAGCTATATCTCTTTCTACGTTATCGTGCTGCTCTAATATCTTAGCAATATTACTGTAAATTTTGGATCTATTCCGTATGAAATTTTCAGGCAGGCTGGCCTGATTTGTTCTTTTACGGTTCAACTCCATCCCCACAAGTGGCGGTATAGACGTGGCATCAGCATCCTTATGTCGGCTCTTGTTCAACACATCTTGTATCCTGTCTCGGCTCTTCCAAATCATATGATCATCATTTTCAATGGTGACTGTATTTTTAGACTTCAAATAGCTCAGTGGTAATGGCTTTCCTATATCCTCCATCCTTCTTTGTTCTGCCCTCTCTATTGTATGCGTTGCCTTATCAGCAGCACTAGAGATATCATCGTCAATCACGTCCTTGAATTCTTTCGTTGAGAATTCTGCTTGCGACTCTTGTACTTTCTTCAGCAGATTGCTCCTTAACTGGCCACTGATGTGTCCCTGCATCATTTGTCCTTAGCCAACGAAGCTCTATTCGTATGAGAACCTTTAGTTTTATATATCTATATATATGTTACTAGATTTATTGATCTATCGGATCATATCAACAGTGCAACACGTCTTGTGTTTCAAATCTACCGCGTCGATCGACTACAATAAACGATCAACAAGGGGTCTTCGAAATTATGTAAATTAAGCAAGGCAGCTAGCTACCTACGGGTTGAATTTTTGGTGACTTAATAGATATAAAAGTTTTAAATTAATGAGAGACAAATATAGTAAATAAAAGGAAAGACAAATTAATATTTGAATGGAATAACGGAGAACTATATATTATTCAGGAGAAGATAGCAAGTATCTTTCAACACAAATAACTGATGTAACTTTTTAAACAACTCTAATCGTTAGTGTACATACAGTGATCGTAGTTAGCTGAGTTTCCATCAGCATCTTCAGAGTAGTTACCCCACCAGTTAGGGAATGGATTATCGGTGTTTTGACCACCGGCACCAGCAACAGTGAAAGATAAGATGAAGACCATAACTTGAGCACCACCAGTCATAGCAGCAGAAATAATATAGTTGTATTTCTTGAAGAAGTGTGGCTTGTACTTTCTTAAGTAGAATTGGGAAACGATAGCAACAATGAAATAGGTAGTAATTGATGAGTTAACACCGACACATAACCAACCCATGTACCAGATAAAGATAGGAATGTTGATATTGTTGATACCCCACTTTGGTCTTAATCTATGTAAAAGGTAGAATGGAATTGGACAACCTAAACCAATAACTAAAGCTAATGGGACAATTTCATAAGTTTTACCGATGGAGAACATGTATTTGGCTAAAGCACCCCAAGCAATACCTTGGGTGTTATATTGTTGAACATTTTGACCGGACCAGATAGCAGTACCCTCAATAGAAAGTAAGATATCTTTCTTGGAGTCGACAATAGATTGCATCATAATGTAGTTGAAGATAGCACCGACTAAAGTACCGATAAGTTGGGCAGCGAAAGTAGATCTTGGAGAAAGCTTCATGTATTGACCTTGTTTCAAATCTTGTAACATGATAAAAGCTTGAGAAACAGAGTTGTAACCGTACAATGTGAAGTACATGTTACATAATGGATCACCAGGATGCATGTAAGAACCAATCAATTGGACAACAGTTTGCATTTGAGTACCACCGAAACCGAAAATGGCGACTAAACCACCAAGCATAAGAGTTAAAATGTAAGCTAAAATAACAGCGACAAACAACATCCACCATGGTAAACCGGTGTGACCTTTATAGGTACAAATTAAGGCAACCATGATAGAAAGAAGTAAACAAGCAGCATACCACCATTGTGGAACTTCCTTATATTTAAGCATAGCTCTGAAATGGGAGTCATCGTATAATTCTGGGATAGATCCGTCTTCGTTTAATCTGGTATCGTATTCAGCTGGTTTCCAGAACTTGAGCTTAGATTTGATAGATAAGATAGTTTCTTTGAAGTGAATCAACCATTGGAAGGCAGGTGCTAATTCCTTAGAGTGGAATAAGTACATGTGAGTAAAGGTAGCACCAACAGATAAATTGGTACCAATTAAGTAAATAACATATGTTGGGGTCATGTATGGAATACCTTGTTCCTTTAATGCAGCAACATCCAAGTGGTTGTTTTCATCCAAGATAAGAGTTTGGTTGTAAATTAAGTAATTACCTGGAGAAGAGTCTTCGTAGAATAAATCTTGGGACAAGAATGGGAAGTTCTTGGCTTTCCAAACATTACCGTAGTAAACACCAATAAAAACGGCAATACATAAGAAGTAACCAGCGATGTTGTTGAAAGTAGCGACAATAGGAGTAGTCATTGGGTTAGCAGTAGAAGCAATATAATTCCAATCGAAACAGAAAGAGAATAAACCTAAACCTTCATTACCATTGGTACCACCAAATAATCTTGAAACAAATGGAGAGTTTGGAGCAGCAAGACATGGAACAGAGACACCAACAAGCATGACGTAGATGTATTCTGGGATAATTTCAAAGAGGAAGAAAACGGTGAAAACAATGTAAAACCATTTGATTTGATCTCTGGTTTGTTTAGCGTTCTTAACATCGTGTAGAGAGTGAATGGTAGAAACTTGAGCAATGATGTTTGGGTAAAACATATCAGTAGGATATAACAAAGCTTTTCTTAATAAACCACATAAACCGTAACCCATTAATTGGGAAGAGAAGACAATGAAAATTGAAATACCACCATTCAAATCAGCGTTATACCATAATCTTTGGACAGCTAAAACTTCAATAGCCAAAGCACAAGTAGCAGCAGATGAAGCCATAATAGTAATCAAGACATGTTCTTTCTTGTGGAAAGGGAAAGGGTTTAAGAATCTTCCAACACGACCTTTTCTTGGGATAATTTTAGATAAACCGTTACCTAAAGTGTAACCAATAAGCATAAGGAAAATACCATTAACTAAAATGGTTTGAGGTTTAAAGTAGAAAATACATTGCAAAACACCACCGAAAATAGCTAAACCAACACCTAAGAAAACAGATCTAGCAGTCCATGGGTTTAAATCTTGATCATCAGAAGAATCGATAATCTTTTCAACGATATCCTTGTTGGTGTTGAAGACTTCATTTTTTAATTCGTCTTCATCGATTGGAGAATCATAACTGGTAGAATCACCATTTTTTTCTTTGTCGGACATCACTTGGATGTCCAAATCCTCCAAATTGACTTTTTGGATTGCAATCTCTTGAGATGCAATAGGACTAATAGGTTGTGGCATCTTGTTTGACTATTTTTTTAATGAAAAAAAAATTGTAATTAATCTTAGTACAAAATAAAGATGCTTTGTAAAAAAAAATTAATAAGTCCCTGTTTACTTTATAAGCTGGAACCAATATAAAAATTTTTCTTTTTCAAGTCTACTTTGAATAAAAATAAGTTAACACAAAAGATAATTAATGAAAAAAGAGAGAGAGAAAAGAAAAGGAAGATGGATTATAGAATAAAGTTACGCAAGATAAATAGGAACGGCGGAATTGTCAAGGTTTAAAAAGGATCATCCAAGGTTGGATGTCAACTGTGGAAATCAAGCGACCACAGAATACATTCGAAGATAGATTAACAAAAGAGTGCATAGATAATCAATTAAGATAAGTAGAAAAAGAAATGTGACCACATCAACAAGTGGGAAGGGTAAAAGCAATAACATAAACAACGTTAAAGATAGTTGTCATATGATATGGTGCAAAAAATGCCGAATTTAATTTGTATGTAAATTAGAGTGTAAAAACAGTCAATCCATACCGAACATGTTATTTCTGACAAGAAGTATTTTGGCGCGGCTGCATAAGCTTCACACTAGTGGCAGGAAAACGTTACATTGGCAGGAAGTAGGACAATAGTCATGAGGCATAAGGTCGTCGGAATGGATGGGCAGAGCACGACTAACCGAGGAGCTTTGTAATTGGGGAAATGCCTGTAGATAATTAGCACAAGAGTAGTAACTAAAGTCGGCCGATCTCACTATCTCGTATATCTGTTTTGCATTCTAGCATTTGGAAATATTAGTATACCTCTTCAAATATGCCCCTGTTAATACGTTTACTATTAGTATCTAGCTCATTACATCATTTACTAGATGGTTAAATCTCATTTACTCGCAATATGCCACACGAAAAGGAAATAGGTTGTAGGACGCATGATCACCTTCCTTTTCTTCGACAATTCTAAAAGTAACTTGCATCGAAAAAAAAGTTTTGTAGAAATCTCTGCTCGGGGGTTGTCTCCTGCGTCTGGCTTTCTTGCCAAGATAATAGGCATATTCAGGCAGATTTTTGACAGCTTTTTTAAGTTGTTCAACTGTGTGTGGGATCAAAGGTAGATAAATTTCTTCGACCCCTCGTTACTTCACAGGCTAATAAGATTAATCCGCAAGTACTGCTCTAGTCCAATAAGCTTACGTATATATCCAATGAAGTCTATACCTTGTAAATGTTTATATTTAACACAAGAGACACTTGATCGTATATCTTGTAACCTTTATGATTATTTATTGTTTGGCACTATTGCTTGCTGACCTTCCGGTACCGACCTCCGAAAGGAAAGACACCACTAGGTTTGTTCCGTAAATAGCTCTCGAGAGACCCATAATTGGCTGAAAAAGAAATTCCGTCCGCTTTGCCCTGCTCTTTGGCCCGCTCTACAGAGCGATTACTGAAAAGCGCGGCTCTTTTGTGTGGTGGAGGTCGCGAAATTGGTATACTTTGCCCGGTAACACAAGCTGTTTTTAACAAATTCCTAGCTTTCGCAGCACGGGAAAATGTAACCATGTTTACATAAGTCGCGAAAAGTTTAGTACCGGGGTAACACTTGCCTCCATTTCTAGCCATCTCGCTTTTACTTAGTGGTTTACGCTCAATCTTATCTAGTAAGATAACAAAAACCTCTCTTTATTACATGTACCATGTAATCGTAGATCTTTTGGCTGCTGATTATTATTTTTTTGCATTATCTACAAATAAGATCCATCAATAGGCTTATCAACTCTCTATTCCGGGGTAAAAAATTATGATAACAGATTATCAATAAGAAAGCTGATATCAATTTTTTATACTATTTAAGCGTCGTTTACTAAGATCTCACTATTACCCGAACTGGATACGTAAAAATAAACTCCAAATGGTTTATTTATCCTATATCTGATTTAACAGCTCGTATAGCCTATGACGTATATTTGATCCCTTACGATATTGGTTAAAAGTTGCCTATTTTCATTCTTGTGGCTCCAATTAATTCCCCTTTTACATCATTGAATACACTGATTACACCACGAGATCTATGGAAAAGGTTAATAAAAAACAAAAAAAATCAGGAGGTAAACAGGAAAGTATTGCCGTACAGATTTTGGCTGGTAATTTCCCCTCGCCATAGCCTGATAAGGAACGATCCTGCTAAACTTTCCCGAAACCTAATGTGGAGATATTTATTAGTATATTAAAGTTCATAGCGTGTGATTATTGCCCAAGCCCATAAGGAAAACTTGAAAATTGCGTTTTTATCCTCACTTCCCACCATCATTATTGAGAGACCAAATCTCTATTGGTGATAAAGGGCGGGAAAGAAAAAAAATACCAAAGCAAGTTGACTATTATACAAAAAATTTCAGAGAAAATTATGTTCAAACGCTTAAATTGTCTGAGGCTAAAAATAATTTCTAGAATAATGTAACAATACAATCTACTATGAATGAATATCAACATTTATCTCCTAATTATCAAAAAAGGGCTTGATGAACTTTCTAATTTGATATGATAGGAGCATATATAGACGGCTAGATTGTAACAAGTACGCTGACATTATGTTCTTAATAGATCTCTTAATCAATACATTCTTTCATTGTTCTTATCTGTAATTTGTTCGTTTGGGGCTGCCATTATTCATGAATATCTATTTTGTGAGTGTCAGCCTTGCACAATATCACTTCCTATCTTGCCATATCAGATACTCCTTGATCTACGATTAGATGTTGCAGATGGATATGATATCATACACCATGGTGTGGTAGAATCAAATGATAACTTTCCTGCAAGATAAACAGGCTCGCACGGGGATCTCGTTATCAATTACCCTAATGCCCCTCAAGAATTCTGATCTAAAGCAATCAGTGATACCCTGAAGTAGGTTTGCAGAGATTGTGGATATCTAGGTTTTTGCTATCTGTTTCCCAAATCACCCCTTACACTGACGTACCTTACATTACCTCTGATCTGTGTAGGAATTGAAGTACGGGATTCTGACGACTTCTACAGTCCAATGGTGTGAGTATTTTGCAAAGTATCAGGAACATAAGAAGTTGTAACTCGTACCATTAAAAACATTTCAGATCAGAATCATGTGCTAACCTACTACCCCAGTCATTGAAAACCAAGGCTGCATGGGCTAATAAGTTTGAACTCATGGGGAATTTCTGGGACCGGATGTTTATAAGAAAAAAAACTTACACTACACTTTTGGTTGAATAGGTCGTTTTTATCAACTCGATTCTTTTATCTTGAAAAGAACCGAAATTGAAAATATCACGACCAAGTCCATCGAATACAAGTTACAAACCGTGGTAAATAATTAAATTAAAAAGAAAATATATAGAACTTAAGTGAAAATAAAGAATACAAACCCATTTTTGTTTTTTGCTTTGGATTTTTGAAAACAAAAATACAATTTTTTTTAACCCCAAACTGACATATCATTACCCCAGATATTCTTATTAAATAGACCAGATGTACTCTTAAAATCGTTAGATGACTCAGCACGAGAATCAGTGAATAAATTTCTATTGGTATTACCGGAAGCCATTTCAGACAAATTATTACCGGTACCCATACCAATAGAAGTAGATGACAAATTATTAGAAGAAGATGTAATTGAAGCTTCGTTGAAATCTAAATTCAGACGAGCAGCTACTGCAGTTGCAGGAGAGCTATTGGTAATTGGGAAGGAAGATAACCCGTTATTGGCTATACCGTTATTGGTTAAAGCGAATAAACTTAAAGTTTTATCGTTGATAAAATTTAGAGAATTAAAAGGATCGATCTTCAAATCGTCGGCAGTCAATGGAGTATTGACACTTTCGACTGAGTTTTGAAACTGAACAGTATTGTTTGAAATATTGGAAAACGTAGTATTAGACGATGATAACGAAGAGACTGACTCGGTTCCTTGGCTAGAAACTGGAGTGGTGATCGCTGAGCTATGGTTGGATCCATGACGTGACGACAAATTTGAGCTCAAATTGAAAACGGCGGGGTTTGAATAGGAGTTCACATGTGCAGTGTAATTAGCAGTAAGAGATCTTTGTTGAATTTGAGGTTGTGCTACGTTAAACACGCCGACATTAGAAGCTGATGTTTGGTTGGAAGCTGTAAATGATGAAACATTGACATCAGATCTAGAGTTCTGTTGTTGATTCAAATAAACATTTTGATAACCACCGTAACCTTGAATGTTATTCATCTGATAAATATTATGGTTTTGACTTTGGTTATAGTTACGGTTGTTAAACTTATTGTTATGATAACGATTATTTCCATTATTATTACCATTATTATTGTAATAATGATTTTGATTGTGAGAGTGACCGTATCCAACTTGACCACCATTGTAAGAGTGCATCTTATTTTGGTTGGTACTCTGATGGCAACGGTATCTTTGTATGGCACTATCTATAGCGTCTAATTGTGAGCTAAAAGCAACAGACTCCTCGTCAAGTTGAGACATTTTGAGTGATCAGTGATAGCGAGTTTTGAAAAGTTTTGTTTCTGTTTGTTGATTTTTTTTTTCCGTTTTTGAAACTTTTGACAAGATATTTACGAATATAATATGATGTCTAACCCAAAGTATGAATGTTGTGTGATATAAACCCGAATGACGAAGAAATCCGCCGAAATTAATAGTAATAGTAATAAAAATAGAAAAAAAATAGTATGAACAATAGTAAATACAATGCAGAACGAAAAATAGCAAAGATTTAAATCGCACGAAGACCCACCAGTAAATAAGATGATTAGTTTATCCTTTGACTAATCCAGAAAAGGAGAACAAATGAATTAAGCTGAATTACTCCGATTCAGTATAGCAAAACAATAATAAGATACAACAACACACGAGGATTCGATTCGATTAAATAGCCATGAAAAAACCTTTGGTATAAAATCCCGCTTGTAAATAAGGAATGAAAACGGTTAAAAAAATACGGTGAGTAGAGTACAGTACAGTCAAGTACAATATTTGCTATCGATGATGTCTTTATTGTATATGAATACTATGTATAATGAATAACAGTACCAAAAGGGTATACTCAAAAAATGGAGGAAAAGTATAAACTTTTGAACCAATCGACATGCGAAAAAAGAGACTCGTTGATTTTTCTCGATCAAGCCGTCCAGATCACTTGGTCGACGCGTCGCACTGCGGACATTTAGATTTGGTACATTGGGATTAGGTAAGAGCGCCGCTAGCCGTTGGTGCTGGAGGGGTCTGTATATCGTGCTGGAAATGGAGAAGCAGCTCCCAGTAATGGTCTAGGAACCCGTTGTAGTAGTATACCTTGGAACGTATCTCAGCGCACAATTTAAGGCAGTTGTCTACGCTCCTCTTCAGCAATAGGCACCATTTGGCATCAACCTCACAGAGCCTGGAAGCTTTCACCGCAGTCAAGGTCACAAATAATATGGAAAATATACAAGTGTCGGTGGCCCTGTAAAGCTCTTCTCGATCACACTTGGAAACAATCTCAAGCAGCTCACTCGTTTCTTCAATGATGATGCAAATTACCTCTTTAGGAATTGCTATTGACTGTCTCCATGCGCTGTTGTGAAGCGAAAAATCTAACCGTTCCTTATCATCTTCTGCCTCGATTAATCTTAGTAAGTCTCTTCGATACAGCATGACTCTAGAAAACTTGTAAGTTATCAAAATGAGACTTCCAAAAGGTCTCTGTTCGCAGAGGTACTCCCAACTCTTGAAGGTAAATTTGAGCTCTTTCTCTGAAACTACAAACGACTCTTCGTATTGTAAGCAATTGTATAATGATAGAAGAATTGAAAGCTCGGCGACAGATTTTCCATCAAACCCTGTGGCAGCAGGAAGTTCCAAAATTTCTCTACATTGATCTAGTCTAAGCTCATCAATAAGACATGGTCTACCACTTAATACACAAAACCATAAATGGGTTAATACCAAGTGATTCCAAATTCTGAAATTGTTAATCCTGTCAGGGTGAGATTTAAATCTATCGCTTAAGTTTAAATTCATTTCCCTTGTGATGAAATGTGTTAGTCCATATCCCGAAAGCTGCCATCCATCGAAATAAAAGCACTTGTACGATATGGAAAGAGAATGAGAAGATAGCAACAATATTCCTTGTAGAAACTCTTTCGATTGTGGTACTGTATTGATAGATAAACTCAAGAGTTTATTGATAACTCCTAATATCTCCAAACTTAGCCCTTGTTGGTCCTTGGTAATCTCGTAATTGTCATAGTGTCTCAAGGCTAACAAGCAGCATATTGCTATCAAGAATGGTGAATTTTCACCGATCATGGTGAATAAGCCGTCCCCTCCCACATCAGTATCATCGATTGGAATTGACGCCCACGCGTCATAGTGATCTTTGAATATTTTGAGTAAGTCGATACATGTCACGTAGTCAATGATTCCAAGTTTCATAATATCGTATCTTAGATGCTCGTTGGCAAGACTAGAATCTGATCGTATATCATAAGCTATCTCTCTTTCAAACTTGGAGCCTAATCTAGAAGAAATAGCAGTGAGATCACGAAAGGGTGAAATATTAAAATATAAGGAGTCTAGTTTGGACTGTCCAAGTGGCTTTTCGGATAGACCCAATCCTGGTGTATTTTCTCTTACATTGATCTGGCCAATATCAAGCATGTTCCTCCTTTGGGAAAGCAAGATTTCCATCCCCTGAGAAAGAGACTTCAATTGAATATCGATATTGGTAAGTATCTCAGAGGATGTTGGAATATTTGGTGTCGGCAAATCAGCTACTGGATTTTTTTTTTCCTTTTCGGAGTATTTTATATCAATCAGATTATCATTATCGGTATTCAAAGTGACGTGTTGGTATGTAGACCCTTGGTCTGTGACTGTCAACCCTGAAATAGAACATTTCAATGACAGATTCTTGCACCTCAAGCATGACGACCCCTCAGACAAATGATAACATCTAGTTTTGGATCTCCTACATTCGGTACAAGCGACAGATGCCTTCCTAAACGAGGTCTTCCGTTTTTTAGCCACCTTCAATGATTCTTTTGGAGGCACCATTTTCTTGTAAATGGAAGATCAATGTACAGAAGGCGTGGAAACAGTTAGAGCATGCGATACGTTCTTCGCTTTATCTGATGTTGAAAAGAAAATTGCTCACGTGCAGAAGGCTGCCCTTCAGATTTATGCCGAATCACGACTAAATCAGTGCACAGTGTACGTCTAATTTTCTAGAATGTTTTATTGACTATACTATGGTGTTAACGCAGTAGCGTGAGTAAGGGGGCATATATATGAGTAAAGGCGTATATATGAATAAAGTTATGTATTGTTAGGTTTAATTTTGTGGGTTTAAAAATGCTTGGACTAAAATATTCAGATATTTATCACCTTCTATGGTATCAACAGCATCTATCTGGGGTAGTCCCTTCCACTTGAAATTTTTCCTTCTGTCAACAATGATTTGGCCCAAAGATAATTTACTCTCAGTCTCAACTGCTATGTCTACTTTTTGGGTGGTCATGATAGTCTCATCTATGGCATAGGCAACGGCAAGTGAATCGATCAACGCACAATAATCCCCATGACCTCTTTTTCCCAAGAAATCTAGAACACCTATCACAAACTTAGCCTGTGGATTTTCACTACCCCTTAATAGCTTCTTTTCTTCTGGGCCCATGGCTATACAAGGTTGGCAAAAGATATCCATTCCAATTGCTGTTAAGTTGTAATTCGATTTGAATACGAGATCAGCGGCTTCGGGATCAACGTATATATTCCATTCACTGACCGGATTGTCTCCAGTGGCATGTAAAGCTTCTACGGAATTGAAACCAAATGAACCACCAATAATGATGACCTTTGATATCTTACTGGCTAATTCTGGATCTTTCATGTTAGCAAGAGCCAAGTTTGTGAGAGGCCCAAGTGCAATAAATGTAATATCATTTTTGTATTTATTTACCATTTCAACGATCAAATCTGGTGCATATGCGACTACTGGTGATACCTCTTCCCATCCGCTTTCTTCTAATTCTGGCATGTTCAAGTCGGCTAACCCGTCAGATCCATGGAAGAACGGATCTCTTGGGTATGGACGTGCAATAGGCTTTTCAGGACCTTGGCCTAAAGGTATATCTTGCTTTCCTACCAAAGACAGCACCTTCTTTGCATTTTTGGTACATGTAGATGCCAACAAATTACCAGAAACTGTGGTTATGGCCTTCACATCCAACTTGTTGGATGCCAGGGCTAACATCAAGGCAGATGAGTCATCTATACCCGGGTCACAATCGATTATGACTTTTCTAGGAATTTGGGGCGAACTTACGGTCATTATTAGTTGACTTTTTATTTATCCGTTACACAATAACAGATTTTCGTGAAACAAAAATGGCAAAAACTAGTTGTTAAAGTGTAATCTTCGTTCACACCGTTTCTGATCGTTGGCTGATATTGATCATATTATATACCTTGTGATAAAGTAAATGGAATGCCCTTAAAGGTTGGGAACATCCGATTGACTATGGGGATCGTAAAAAAAAATTATAGAGCCCTAGGCGTCTATAAGCCGACGGTTGAACTTCCGCTTTGCGTGGGTGAAGCCGTCGGAACGCTATCACTTTTTTTTTCAGGTAAGGTCCTATTAAGTATAAACCCTAAGTAGTACTGATCCGATGGCCATCTTTTGGACTAAACCCCTAAATCAAGTGATTTCATGTATGTTTATTAGACGATAGAGGATTTCCCGCATATAAGGGATTCATATATTAAGACCTTATTTCCCAAACCTTTCTGGTGGAGCTGTATTACTATCACACTTCAGCTTTCTCTCCAGTCGTAGTATATTTCACTTCGATAAGTATTACCAGAATGACTTTGCACCAGACATTTATACAGCTTATCCCTATCATCACTGCAGCCATTAATGGTTGTACCATGGGTGTTGATCAGTCCATGATGACAAACTTGAATATCATTGAACAATATACCGAGTATTTTAATTTAGACTCCAGTTTAGAAGGTTTGTTTTCAGCCGCTATTAATATTGGTTCAGTAGTTGGTGGTTTTTTCGCTTCCCAATTGATTGATTTAGAAAAGGTCGGAAGAAAAGGTGGTATCTTGATCAGTTCTTTGATCACGTTTGTGGGTGTTGCCTTACAAACTGCTGCTCAAGATAGAGCTATGTTCGTTATTGGAAGAATTATTATTGGTATAGCAGTTACTGTCAATGCCGTCGCCGCTCCAACTTATGTTGCAGAAATGGCCAGACCAGAGAAGAGAGGTTGGTTGGTCGGTGTTTATATGTCTGTTTGGTATCTTGCTGCTATTATTACCACTGGTATTGCCTTAGGAACTTATACCAACGCAGGAAGTTGGTCATGGAGAGGTATTTCATTGTGGCAAATCACCCCATCTGTATTGGTGTTACCTTTACTTCCATTCATCCCAGAAACCCCAAGATTTCTGATTTACACTCATCAAGACGAGGCTGCTATGGATGTTCTAATCAAGTATCATGGTAATGGTGAAAAGACTGCTTTTGTTGTTGCTGAATTTGAAGAAATCAAAGACGTTTTAAGATACGAAGAAGAAGCAAAAATTGGATGGTTAGATATGCTGAGATCGAAAGGTAATAGAAGAAGAATGTGGATTATCTTCTGGATGGGTGTCTTTTCTCAATTATGTGGTTCCAATATTGTAGGAACTTACTTAGGTTTGTTTTTAGAGAATGCTGGCATTACTTCGACTAGAAAGCAAATTATTATCAATCTTACCATTCAAGTAGTGAACTTAGTTTGTGCTGTTGCCGGTTCTTGGCTAACAGAAGGATTTGGACGTGTCAAGATTTTACTCTGGACTACTGTTCTTATGGCCGTTTGTCTTTTCTTAATGGGAGGTTTACAGAAGGTTTACGGTGATGGTGGCAATACGAACGGTACCAACGCCTTAATTTTCTTGGTTTACTTATTCTCCGGTACTTACGCCTTTGGCTTCACTCCTCTTTGTGTTTCATATCCAGTTGAAATTGTCAACTATGCTATCAGAACTAAAGGTATGGCATTTTCTCAGATCATTACTTTTGCCTTTGGTTTCTTTAATCAATACGTTATTCCTATTGCATTAGATGCAATTTCTTGGAAATTCTATATGATTAATGGTTGTTACAATGTTGTCCAAGCAGCTATAATCTACTTTACTTTTGTTGAAACGAAAGGTCTCACCTTGGAAGAAATCGATGAAGTTTTCGATGGAACTTTACACACTACTATCAGAATTGGTGATGCTCGTAAATTCAACTCTGCCAATAAGGAAGAAGCTGTTGTAGTCAACTATGTTTACGACTCCAAATCTGAAGGTGAAAGTAAATAGTGAACTGTCTCTTTCCTTTTACTCGTTTCAAATAATATATCTTTGCTTTCGTTCTATAAAGCTGTGCTCCGTTTAATATATAATTAGAAAAACACTTGTCTAAATTACATTCGTACTTAAAAAGGAAGTTTATGTGCTAACTGCCTATAATTTGTTAACTATACGTGCCAATTCACCTTTCGTTATTATCCCTTGTAACCTTTGACCTTGTCCTGTGTGGTATATAAATATTACGGGTACTTTCAATCTATCAAAGATTGTATAAACGGTCAACAAAGTCAAGTCGCCGTTGACAGTCAAATCGCTCGTGTTCAAAAGACTATTAAAGGATACCTTTGTGGTTGTAAAATTTATCGAAGTAAAACTTACCAGAGTATTCATGGAAACAATCTCCTCTGATTTGACTTTTGTAATTTCCTTCTTCATATCACAATGACTAATATAGCCTATTAGAGTGTTAAATTTTCTATCTCTCAGTATTGGGTAAAAAACTTGATGCTCGTCGATATCCTCCGGGTTCCTTAATAGTTCGTTATTTATATCTTGAAGAGTAGTATCTTCGTCTTCATAGAATACTATCAATTCCGAAACGGGCTTCAAAATTTCCCTACATTTTATCATTGACAGTTCCGGCATGGCAAGCTCATCTAAGTTATCAAGTAAAAATGACTTCTTTGCTGATGTAAATACTAGCCATTGGTCATATATCGATCTATCTGAGAATATATCGTTCACAAATCTTGAAAACAAAACCCCTACCATAATAGGCAAGACATACGTCAATGCACCAGTAAGTTCAAACTGGAGTATAACAGAAGTAACACTCATTTTAGTAACGCCAGTGAAGAAAGACCCAGCGCCAACAACGGCATAAGACGCTGGTGATATACATTGTGAATTATCGTTACAGTTCAAAAAGATTTTCAATTTTGGAAAAGAAGACTGGAAATACTGGAAAAGTACTCCCATAAGTCTTCCCATAGAAGCACCAATAACAAGACTTGGCGTCATAACACCACCTGGTACATAGCAACCAAAGGAATATGCAGCAAATAAGAATGCTTGGACAGTGGTAAACAATAATAATACTACCAGCTTAGTTGGAAAGCCTTCGTTTGATTTGTATTTACATAGAGCATCTGTGGCCTCGTTCTGGTTGCAATCTATGAATAGTACCTCCAATAAGTCAAACATGGGAATAGAAGTTGTAGTGAATACGTATGAAACTAAGACAGACACAATTACCACCACCAAAACCTCAGTGGTACGAGCCTTGAACAATGCCTTGGGATCAGTGATTTTAGAATAATGACTTTCTCTTAACTTTGCAAAATGCATATTGAGTTTATTGAAATGAATTCCAAACAGCCCGCCCATGACACCTAAAAGTAAAAATGGAAATAGCTCGATAAAAATCCAATTGTTCTCTTTGCTGACTTCAAACGACTCACTGATCTTCAGTTGACCGAATGGGTTGAACAGTTGTAGTATACTTACACTGATTGTTGAACAAACAAATGCATTCCATATCAGTTTCTCTGTAGGGAAATAACTCGACACCTGTTCAAGACAAAACATGACACCAGCAATTGGAGCATTGAACGCTACAGCAATACCTGATGCAACACTTGAAAAAAGCAATTCTCTTCTAATTGCTTCATTTTTATGAATATAAGATATCTTATTCAAAAAGAAATCTGTTACACCACCAGAAATATGAGCTAGTGGACCATCCAACCCAACCCACATTCCACTTGCAACAATAGCTACCAGGCTTACTATCTTGTACAAAATGATTTGAGGATCATATAAATCACTGATAACAAACCCAGAAAGTAACAGTTTTGTCTCTGGTATTCCATTATTTCTAATATGAGGGTTTTTGGAAGCAACAATACTACCTACAAATGCGCATGGTAAGGAAAGCACCATAACTAAGATCAGTGTATTGACAATATCGAAATATGAGCCTGATTTGGTAAAAGGCAGAAATACTTTTGTCCAACTTTTCCAGTTGGCACATTGGCCAGCAGTGATGAATAAACCTTCTTCACAAACACCGTATTTCCAATCATGGAAAATAACGGAGAAATAGTCCATAAGTATAGCTAGCACACCTATAGTGCAACTGGATAAAATAAGAATTAACCATCTTGAATTTGTGTGTATAAGTTGTTGAATCTTGGAGGAATGACTTCTCCTTTCCTTGTTATATCTTCTGAATAAATCATATTCATAGTTCCAGTCTATATCTGTAGAGTCTTCGTAACTCTTTCTATTAGTCTTATCTTTAGTAACAGCATTTTCATTCACATTGGTAAATCTATCTTGGCTACTCGATTGACGATCGGTGCGTTTGAGATTGCCCGATGGGGAAACAATCGGTATCCTTTCAAACCGGATATTCTCCCGTAGAGTGTCTACTCGTATATAATCGATCGCCATTGGTTTGATTTAAGATCAGTGAGTGGCATCTACGGTTTTGATATGTATCTGTATTGGGTGTCTTATTCAGGGGCATCTTAATCTACCTAACTTGATGGGTATGTTTCGATTAATCTATTTTGAGGTGTCCGGATGTTTCCCCCTTTTTGGCGGTGCATTTTTATTTTAAGAAGGATACGAAAAACCAGGATAGTAATTTTTATATTAGATGCCTCAGATAGGGGTCATAGAGGTCTTTATATAATTATACACGGGATCAGACTCGATAGAATACACAGTAAGTGCCTTTATCTGATCATTAGAAATAACATTTCTTAATCTTTTGTCTCTTTTGTACCAGACTTTTATCAGATAAACCATCTCTTCTTGAAGAACCTTGATTGAGTTTGAAAATATCTCAAAGGTAGAGCTTTCAACCATATCTTTGAAAGTGTAATATAATTTGCTGTGAGAAACTCCACACTTAATAAATGTGTCGATAATTAGTCCAGATGATGGCAACAATTCAGAGAACTCTCCACTGTAGAGATACTTGGCTAGTAGTTGGAAAGTCTCGGTGATCGGGAATAAAATTTCCGTATCGCTTAATCTAGAACCAATGAGTACAAATTTGTTGGTTAAGAAACTGTAAAAAGGTTCGTTATCTTTTTGGTTCAAAACTTCATATTGAACTCTCCACTTGTTGAACAATGATTCCCATTCAGATAAAATATCTTCCGAGTTCCTGTGATCTGAGATCTTGAAAATAACCAAAGACAACTCGTAGTAACCTAATGGATCTACGTAATCGTTGAACAAGTCACTGACGGTAAGAATCTGACTATTCAGTTGCAAGATCAACTTTACTTTTGTCTCTCGGTTTATTCTATCATCATTGTCGACTGTCAATAAGAGTTCATCTTGGATATTGGCGGCTTCGATTAGATCAACGATTTCACTTCCTAAAGTGATCATTTCTTGTCTACGATTAGGAGGACAACTACAATTACAGAAACCATTTGCTCTGGATAATAATTGAATCCTATTGGCCAAATCTATCTCAAAAGCACTCAATGCCAGTTCCAGAAGGATCTGTGCAGCAGCCAAATAATTCTCGTGTCTTGAGTAGTAAATCCATAAGAGTTTTGCCATATTGATATCGTTAGAAGCACTGTCTTGTAAAAACTCCAACACATAAGGAGTATCTATATCTAGCAAACGTTCGCTTATACCTTGACTAACAAACCATTTGTAAAATTCATAATGGAACAACTTATCCTGATAATTGTAACAGATTTCATAACTTAAATCGCTTAACTGAGAGTATTTGGTCACTATTTCACCGCTTGCACTGTAAACGACGTTGTTGGAAAAGTGATGAGATGATGCATTGGCAACACTTTCGAAGGCCTTTCTGTCAATATCAATCAAAATATCGAACACCAAGGAGTATAGTTGGATTCTTCTTTCGTAAGCTATCTTTTTTGGGTCATTGGATACTGAAATATTGTCATTAAAAGCATCATTGGCAACTTCGTTGAATTGTAATGAAAGCTTAGCTGAATCACCACTATTGGCTACATTAAGCAAGAATTCAATAGAGCCTGGATAAAAATCCAATTGAACCATCAAATTGACAGCGTCTTTGATAGTATCTATGTTCAATAAGTCACTTGCTTTTTCCAAAACAGTAATTGCTGCCTGTAAGAATTGAAGTTTCAAATCGGTATCCTTTTCAGAAATATCCTTAGCTTTTTTCAAACTCTCCATGGCTTTGAAAATCAAGACATCTCCAGCAGAGCAAAATGAACCACATTTTTCTTGTAGAGTACTTGCAACAAATTCAACCGAGTTGCGAGATGCGATACTTCTGTTGATAATGGCCGATAATACTTCTTTGATAACAGATTGAACATTTGGATCACTTGAAGTAAAGAAATCATTGAAAGTTAAACAACTTAAATCGATTTGAGTTTGCAATGGGATAAAGGATATAATCTCCAGGAAGTTCTTTGAGGAACTCAATGCATCTTCGCCATCATCCAACAGAATTGCTAAAAATGATAGGCCTTCCTTCATGTTCTTTAATAATTTCATGATACCATTGAAACCAATATGCTCAGCTTGGAAACGGACTTCGTTTTCTTTGGAGTTGACATTCGAAGATGAGGAGCTGTAATTGAAACTATGATTTGGGGTGGATAAACCTGGGATACTTTTTTGATTTGTTTCGAAAAAATTGATGATTGGTAACAAGGAGCATAAAAAGTATTCGATATCAGTCTTCTTCAAATTAACACCCGTCAATAATGTTTTGGGGTTTTTTATACCGCTCAAAGAGGAAGCAACAATAAATCCATCTTTACCATAACTTGCCTTGGAATCGATAGCAAATACGTCTTTGTTCCAGAATTCTCTGACCAATCTAGAAATAAGCAACAATGATGAGTTGAATCTATCACTTAATTCGACATTGTCAATGATTGGAACCAAGTTCTTGTTCAATTTGGAGTCTTGTCCACCTGAGATGAAAAAATTAGTGGCCAGATTCTTGGAAATATCAGACTTTCTATATTTACAAGCAAGATAAAGAGCGGTAGAGCATGCTTCCACTGAGCCATACTTAGTGACCATTTCCTTGAAAGTCTTTTCTTCCAATGAGTCCTCTAGTACCATATCCGGTGTTCTATACATATAGACGTGAATACCTGAGTTTGTCAAGACAGCAATTTCGAGGGGTTGCTTGGTATATTGAGACGCAAACACATTACAGTACCCCTCCGGTTTATCTGTAGCGTTGAAAGTTGGAGTTAATTGGACAATCTCTTTGATCGTGCTTGGATTCAAATCTAAAAACTCAAAATCTTCGATGTACTGGAAAGTTTCTTTCATGATACCATAATCAGGGGTTGATACAAAGAGGTTTGTTGACGTAGTACCAAAATAGATACCAGGGGAAACAATCAAAGACTTATTTACATCCTGTAACAAAGTTGATGATTCCTGGGCTTGTTTCAGCTTCTGAGGGATATTAATATTGGCAGAATAATTTGTACTTGTCTTGATACTTGTCTTCGTGATGGATTTATTGGCACCATTTGAGGAAAGTATTTCATTTGTATTGATATAACCTTGTTCTTTTTCACGTTGTTCAGTTTTCAGTTTTTCTATCTCATCAAAATACTCTTTTGTAGGCGGAGGAAATTTGACGAATGAGGCGTTCAATGACAATCTATTATTTGATGTCAAACGGTTTGCAGATTGAAGAGGGCTGAACTCAACAACGGAATTTCCATTAATATATATACGGCAACCCATGCTCGTTACAGCAATAAGGAGGACCTTGTTATTTTCGTGTGAGGAAACTGGGTTTATGCTAACGATTTTCAATTTGTTTCTATTGAGTAAAGGTGATTGATAACTGGTTGAGGTCGTGGCCAAATCCTTCAAGATGGTCAATGGAGTCTTGGTAACGCATGCGCCTAGTTCTGCTTTGTTGTCAACGACATTCAATCTGTATGCCCTTATTATAGATTTCGAGGATAAGGTATAGAGTATACCTCTGGATTGATCGATTTCTAACTGTATAACGACTTCACTTTTGGATGCTAGTTGAGCTGTAGCAGCAGCCAAAGCTGATGCTGAGGTAGATGTGGATGATTGTTTTGAGCCATTGGCAGTCTGTTCGTTGGATGTAGTAGAGGATGATAATAAGTTGAAACCTGGGATCTTACTAAACAAAGTAGTACCAGGTAAGACAGAAGTTAAACTTGTACGAGTTAAACACTCTTTGGAACAAGTTCTTTGAAACCATTCCCCTGAATTTGAATAAGACAACTTCCATATGTTTTCAGAGTCACCAACACAGGTGAAAAAGATATCGCTTGTCCTATCGAAAGCAACAATCTTGTTAACATACAATCCTTGAGTTGAAACAGACATATCCAAGTTAGCAATCTCTAGACTCTTTGGTGTGTATTCTACAGCCAATATATGAATATGGGACGAAGTAGATACAATCAGTAGGTAGTTCACAGAGTCTACAAAGATGTTTGGTTTTGGTTTGACTAATTGAACTGTCAAGATAGAATGCTGAAACTCATCAATTGTGAAATATTCCTGTTCTAATCCCACTGCTTGAAAATTCCAGATAAATAATTTGTTATCAACGGTTAACCAAGCCTTTTTGATTTCGGGAAAAAGGCCCATAGTTGAAATTGAGTCAATATTACTGTAGCTTTGTAAGATTTTATCTGGGATGTTATAGATATTGGTCTTTTCAAACCTTGAAAAAGTGCCAAGATCATCATTCGCATTGTTTGGTTTATAGTTGTAGTTATCGACTAAGTAGTTTGTGAAAACATCGTACAAAGCTGGAGTTAAGTTGTCCTTAGTAATGGCATTCGAAATACAATGTGAGCCCAGTTGAATAGGAGAAGTTGTAGATAATGGGGGTAGTACCAAGCTATTTGATTTCTCGAAATATTTGTCCACGAATGTTTGAAGTTTGATCAATGGATTTGGAGCCGATTGTGACAACATAAACATATTGCTTTGTAGAGGGTTGCTACCAAGACCTGTACCAAATAGGCTGCCAGTGGATTGAGTAGTTGATTGATTATTTGAGCGCAAACTTCTTAGTGCCCTTTGCTTTTGTAATTCAGATCTTTCCAATTTTGAAATCTGATCGATGCTTGATTTAGGATCGGGTTGAGAACCGAATCCCAAGACCTGACCATATCCAGTAGACATTATGGAATTGTAAGAAGCTCTAATATAAATAATCTAGTTTCAATCTTGAAGAGATCGAAATGATCTTATATAAGGTTGATTCTGCAAATAAAAATAAAAGGATGGGTAAACATATGTTCACACACCATATATGATATCTCGATCGTCATAGTTAACATAACACTATCTGTTTTTTGTTTACTCAATTGGCAAGATTTTTTTTTTTGACTACAAATTCGAGGGGGGTAAGTTTTGTGCTGCGACTTTTGCCGATGTTGTGGAAATGCAGATTAGTGGTACTGATTAAAGTTTATTTATATATATTAAGCGTCTATAAAATCGAGTATAATATCTAATATACAGAGTTGAATCTATCTATAGTCTATGAATTGTCATTAATGGGGGAGGGGGGTAAAAAGATAAGCAGGTGTGGGCAGCAAAGAGATCTAAGCTTCGATCAATGGTTGATATTTCTGGTAAACATCTTCAATGGCTTGTAAGATTTCGGCTTTTCTTTTATCGTCAATCCAAGAACCATTGACACCATAAGAAGCAATTTTACACCAAGTCTTCAAGTCGAATCCGAATCTGGTGTGAACGGTAACGTAGTTATCTAAAATATAACCACCGAAATAAGCTGGATCATCGGAGTTGATTGAGAAAGGAACATTTGCGTCTAACCATTGTTGAATTGGTAATTCGGAAACGTCTTTAACAACTTGCAATTTAACATTTGATAATGGACATAAGGACAATAAAGTTTGGTTTTCGGCTAATCTCTTGATCAATTCTGGATCTTTGATGGAGTTAACACCATGGTCAATTCTAGAGACCTTTAATAAATCTAAAGAAGTGATAATGTAATCTGGACCACCTTCTTCACCGGCATGGGCAGTTAAACCAACTTCTGGGAATCTTTCCTTTAAAGTCTTGTAACATTCTTCGAACAATTGAGGTGGGAATGGCTTTTCAGCGGAATCTAAACCTAAACCATGGATCCATCCCTTTTCGTAGAATTCATGAGCAGAATCAATGGTAGCTAAACCATCTTTAGCTGGGAGATGTCTTAAAAGACACATGATCAATTTAGTGGTGATACCTAATTCGGCTTCAGCTTTATCAGCGGCTCTCTTGAAACCACCAACAACGATTTCAATTGGGATACCTCTTTCGACATGACCTTGTGGGTCAAAGAAAGTTTCAGCGTGATGTAAACCATCAGCTTTAGCCTTTTGGAAATAAGTCCAAGCCAATTCGAAAAAATCTTCTTCTTTGATCAAGACGCCCATACCGATATAGTAGAAATCTAAGAAATCTTGGAGATCTTTGAATTGATCGTATCTGGCTTGTAATGCTTCAGCGGTTTTTGGGAATTGTTCAGGTAATGTGACATTATTTCTCTTAGCTAATGGGAATAATAAATCTGGACCTAAAGTACCTTCAAGATGAACATGATGTTCACATTTTGGTAATTCCTTGAGGAAGTTGTGCATGTGTTCGGAACATTCGTATTTGGCCATTGTGTGTATATATTATTTTTTTATAGTTATGCCTGTGTATATTAATTGAAGAGTTATTGCAATTCAATCATGGGAAAAGAGGAAAGACAAAAATATATATAAACTGAACTAGGAACAGATAAAAAAAAATTGAAATCAGGACGCTCTTTTCTTTTTGTGTCACAATTTTTTTTTCTTTTTTTCATGCCGTGCGTCTCTCTCTCTCTCACGGCTAAATCGATTGGCGGTCAACACCGGTGAACAGTCGGAGTAGCACTCTATACCGCTTGTGGCAATAATGTAGATACCTCAGGGGTGAATGAGAACCGCCATATGCTGGTGTGTATCTGTTAGTCCTACCCTTATTTAAACTTCTGCCCTGAGGTATGTGTGGCTTATGTTAGTTTTATATGAATAATATTTTATCTTTGAAATTTAATTTTCCAATTAAAACCGTGATAATTTTGCAACATTAATCATTTCAATGCTTCCATTTGCCTTGATTGGTATTTTCCATAGGATTGGCGAGCAATATATAGAGCCAGCAGATGCAACGAATCAAGAGCCGGCTGTATCCTCCTAGCTACATTGTAATACTATAACTAAAACGCAAGAATTCACTTAAACAACATTCCTCGAGTTGCAGGAACATCCGTGCACATAGAGCTTGAAGCAAACGG
This sequence comes from Wenyingozyma nitratophila, assembly GCA_030567875.1. Classification (NCBI taxonomy): domain Eukaryota; kingdom Fungi; phylum Ascomycota; class Pichiomycetes; order Pichiales; family Pichiaceae; genus Wenyingozyma; species Wenyingozyma nitratophila. The sequence continues at coordinate 44,822 of JAJLSW010000014.1, forward strand.
GTGTTTTTATTAGTATATATATTTATTCATTTTCTTTGGATGTGTGGGCAAAGGCGTTGTGATGAGTGTTTTGGTTGAAGAAGAGGCAAAAAAAAAACGACGGTATACATGAGAATCTTTGAGATATAGTACTAATATAGCTAGAAGTTGTCATATGGGAAAATGGTGATAAAAGGCAGGTTTTCAAAAAAAGCCCCCAAACCTAAACAGCCCAATTTGAAGTCACCTACTTCACAGATCGATAAGATAGCTTCTTTGACTAAGAAACCACAATGTGATAGGGCATTGGAGATACTACACGAAATTGCAAAAGTCACTGCACCCATAATGCGACAGTATAATTTCAAGGTTGGTCTACTATGTGAGTTCTTCCCCCGTGATGCCAATTTATTAGGATTAAACGTCAATGCGGGAGCGAAGATATGCATTAGATTGAGACCTTCAAGCAATGAAAATTGGTTCTTCCCCATGAATGAATTAATAGGGACAATGTTACACGAGTTGACACATAATAGATTTGGGCCTCATGATAATAAGTTTTACGGATTATTGGATGAATTAAAGGATAAATTCAACGATATCCAGGTACGAGGCTCGATAGCTAGTACAGGGTTTGTTTCGATCAACAATTTATTAGGTACAAGAAACGCAGTTCCTGGAAACCTTCGGGAACAAAGGATTAAGAAACTAAGTGAGGTGAAATATGTTGCTACGGTGAAGAGATTGGGTACATCGTTGGATAAAGACGCCTTGAAGGACAATAAGAAGAAATCGATGAGAGATTTGATATTAGAGGCTACAGAGAGAAGAATCAAGGACAACAAATGGTGTCGCGGAGAGATCGAAGAGTTGGAGAATCAGAAAGACAGTAACGAGGACGAACTGACGATTGTTAAAGTCGAAGATCTAGATGACGACGAAGGAGAAGGAGAACAAGATGAGGATGAAGAAGTATACGAAGAGGTGGAAAATCACGCTACGAAGGAACAATCCAAGGCCGACTCCAAGGAGGAAAAGAATGCGACAAAAGCGGAGAAACTTATGACTAGGAAGACCATCGAGGTGTTGACCGACAGTGAAGAAGAACTTGAGGAGGAGAGGCCCAGGAAGAGGGTAAAGAAATCCAGCAGTGAAGTACCGAGTTCTGTCATTGAGATAGACTGAACTGATCGGTCTATAAAGAGATAAGATAAAGAAGACGCGTCGCAGAGAAGATAAAACAGAACGTAAAAAAGCGAAGGGCCGATCGACGCAGAGAAAGGAATTAGCGTCCCAAAGAGGCAGGTGGGTTTCCCAATTCGTCTGCAGCCATTGGCTGCTCTGCTTGCCCTTTTTGTTGTTCTTTCGCTCTTGTCTGGAACCGTCCTTGCCGAGCCGTTTTTATTTACATTTGGTATATAGATTGGCGAGTAATTGTCGATTATCTGCAATCGATTAAGTCGTTTCTATCAATCAATTATGTTCATGATTAGGAGATAAAGAGCAATTATTATTGTAGTCAAGGTAATAGTATCCTATGACTTTAATTATATAATGTGATATGTATGGTAAACATATAAAAGTACTAAGTGAAATTGTTTGTAAAAAAAAAAAAAAAAAATCCAAAAGAATTAAAAATTGTTTCAACAATTCTGGTCTATAATAGTAAATAAGTAAATGATGTACTAGTCAACGAATTGTGTGTGTGATTAACGCTTGTGCTAAACTGAAACGTATCAAAAATGGGAAATTAATACAGTTGAATTTAAAGGTGTATTTTTTTTTGGAAAAATGAGTTTTTTAATTTTTGTTTGAGGTATGATGATAAGTGGAAGGGAAGGGATGATGGAAGTAGAATTCGAAGGGATATGGTAAGAATAATAAATAGAATGAAATCGGGGTATTATATCCAAGCTATTAAACTTATAATAATAACATACCGACAACAGCAGCACCGGCAGCAACAATACCACCAATTTGAACATCGTTGTAAGCACCAGCTCCAACTTCAGCGTCTTTAACAACGGTGGTAGTGGTAGCATGCTTAGTCTTGTCAAATCTACCCTTCTTGTGAGTACCAGTAGAAGTAGATTCTTCGGATTTCTTGGTCTTGTTAAATCTACCCTTCTTGTGAGTACCAGTGGTGGTGGATTCTTCGGATTTCTTAGTCTTATTAAATCTACCCTTCTTGTGAGTACCAGTAGAAGTGGATTCTTCGGATTTCTTGGTCTTGTTAAATCTACCCTTCTTGTGAGTACCAGTGGAAGTAGATTCTTCAGATTTCTTGGTCTTGTTGAATCTACCCTTCTTGTGAGTACCAGTTGAAGTGGAAGTAGAAGCCTTCTTGGTCTTATCGAATCTACCGTATTTATGGGTAGTTGCGGTAGCACCAGTGACAGTGACTGTAACGACGTTTTGAGCATCGTCTTCAGCCATGACTGATACAGCATTCAATGCTAAGACAGTTGATAAAATTGAAACAAGCTTCATATTGATAAACGGTTTTTAAAAAATGAAATTGATATAATAAAACAGGTTTAAGTGAATTAAGTTAAATTGAATAAAAAAATAATCCAAGTTTAAGTAATCAATCAATCTATTTGAAGCGACTATACAATCTTTATGAATCAACCAAATTGTTCAATTAATGACTTGAAGAAAAGAGTAATAAACGGTTTAAAAAGGAAGAATAAGAAGGTCTTCTGTAAGTTTGTATGCGAAATTATCCACTCTCATCCACTCTCATTTTTCCTCTCCTCTGTTGTTTTATTTATTTTTCTCCCTCATCCACCCACCCACTCTGTGACTCGCTCGCTCGCTATCTCGCCCGCGCTTGAGAGAATTTTCTGTTTAGGAACACACCCGATCGGGGCCTGTTCGCGATGCCGAGGTTGTGAGGTCACACCCTGGGGTTTAGTCTTTGGGGTATAGGTATAGGCATTGGCACATATATATATATATATATATTTCTTATCTATACATGTAAGTACGGATGGATGGGGGCATGGGGGCATGAAGTACAGGGTGCCGATTCATAATACAGAATCACACAAATGGCACCTTGAAGGATATATATAACGGAGGATGAAACACAAAACAGAGAGAATAACAGAGTGTAAAAAGGCAAAAGATGGAGATTATCTACAGAACTTATGGTGAAAAATGAGTTAAAAAACATGGAAACTTTAAACTACCAAAAAATATACAATATAATAAGTTAAAAAAGTGGGAAAAGGAGGGTAAAAAGGAGAGGCAAAAAAAGTAATTAAAAAGGGGGTTTTAAAAAATGATTTAAAAAATGATTCAAAAAATGACTAAAATTAAAAAATGAGTAAAATGACTAAAATATTAAAAGAGAGAGAAGGAGAGAGAGAGAGAGGAAGGGAAAATGATGGAGGGTAAAAGAGGGAATATGTGAGGATAATCGAGCAAAATAAAATAAGGCTTTGAAAATAAATCAAAGGTTAAGAAGTTAAACTAGCAAATTAAAAAGATTAATTGAAGTTGTATCCACCAGGTTGAATATTTTGTTGATCAAAACCAAAGTTGAAAGCTTCTCCAGTTTGACCTGGTTGAAGAGTTGAAGCATTCAAATCTTCTTCAGCATCACCTGCAAAATATGTTTCAACAATATGATAAGCTTTACTGTAAATCTTTTCATTATCATTGTTTTGACAGTCGAAAATCTTTTCAGCTCCACCTGCATCTTCAATATAGATGGCATTACTGTTGATTGGAGAACCGGTACTTTCTTTTTCTAATTCACCAACCTTAAGAATATTTTCCAAGGCATCTAATGTAACTTCAATGACTTTATTATCGGCAATGGATAATAAATCACATAATGGTCTGATACAACCTTGTGTAACCAAATATTTAACTTGTTCAGGTCTACTTAAACCTCCTGATGATGCATTTGAAATTGCCCAACATGCTTCTTTCTTTGTCTTATAATCACCTTTTTCTAACAATTTAATGATTTGAGGAATTAAATTAGAATCAATGACAGATTGAATTTGATCACAATTACCAGCGGTAATATTTGATACGGTCCAACAAGCTTCTTTTCTAATCGATTCCTTTGGTGATTTTAATAAAGGACCCAAAGCTTGTAAAACACCGGCATTTATAACAACTTGAGTTTGCATGTCATCACCAGTAACAATATTACCAATGGCTCTTAATGCTGGGGTTTGAACTAATGTAGAATCATGACCTAATAATTCGACTAATCTCTTTGGAATTCTTGCATCAACAACAGATTGAATTGCTTCAGATGTACCATCTGAAAGGTAAGAAATAGCCCAACAAGCATCGATCAAAGTTTCAACATCAACTGAATAGATCAATTTGGCTAATGTTGGTAATGCATGTTTGACAATAAGCCAATCTGGTTGAGGGTTTTTACCTCTACATAAATTGGATAAAGTCCATGTAGCAGTTCTAATCAATGACATTTTTGAAGACATAAATAAAGATAACACTGGATCCATAGCGTTACAACTTAAGACATAATCTCTATAAGCTGAAGAATCACCGGCAACATTACCTAAAGCCCAGATAGCTTGCTCTTTAACTTCAACAGAGTTGGAGTACAATAATTTGACGAATAATGGAACTGCATTTGCATCAACAACAACTTTAGTTTGATTTGAATTACCAGATGCAATATTGGTAAGAGCCCAAGCTGCTTCTAATTGTAAGATCTCTGGTCCATTGCTCATAAATTCAACAAATCTTGGTACAACACCACTTTCAATGACTAAATCAATTGGTGGGTTTCTTTCCTTTGATAAAATTTGTCTAAATTTGATGGTTGCATCTAATTGAGTATCTAAATCATTTGACATTATACCTTGAATCATGTTTGGTAATTCAGTTTGAAGCTGTCTGAAAAAGGCCTTTTCTTGATCATTTTCTTGAAGGTCATCATCTTCATCTTCGGAATCAAATAATCCAGAATTTTGAGCAGAGTTATCGGTGAAATTTCTTCTCTTGGTCAAGAGTTCTTCTCTTTTTTGTTTTCTTAATTCCACTTGTTGATTTTCACGTCTTCTTCTCATTTCATCCTGTTGGAAACGATTCTTGTTTTTGAAAGTAGATTTCCTATATTCAGGAATATACTTCGAAGTAGCGTCTGAATCCATGATTAGAGTTATATTTATTGTATTTGTAGCTCCCGGGGTTTCAATATATGATATATGATTTCTGCAAAAGTACTATTACTACTTTAGCTATGAAACCGATTATTGGCGATCAATTTCCAGTCAAACGATACTTGTAACAAGGGACAAAAAGAAAAGCTTCTTTCTGTTCTGAAGTATGATGTAGATATGTGTTTTGGAAGATTAGAAGACTGTATCTGTAGTGATGATAGCCTAAATGGATCTAATCTATGAGCCGAATTTCCCTGATATATATGTGGATGGACGGAGTATAGGTGCCTAAGTAAGTCGGAATAACTAGCAAGATGGTGCGACAGGCAAAAACTTTCAGCTGATGTGATGATGTCTCACATTTTATTTCTTCTTTTCTTTCTTTCGTCCTTTCCTTCCTTCACGCTCTCAAAATTCTCAAAAAGGCGACGCGGGCGACTTTCCCCGCGCCACCCGAGTGGGCAGAAAGAAGTAGGCGCCACAGAGGAAAGAGGCGCGTACCGGAGGGGAAGAGGGAAGGGAAAGGTGGGGTGGAGAGAGAGAAGGAGGGAAGGTTAACTATGAAGTATAGTGTTATAGATATAACTGATGGTGCGAACATATATATGCACCGACACAAGACGGATATATAGATAGACTAACCAAGATAATTCTAGTCAAATGCTATCACTACAAGTAGGACTTAGAAGTTTATCACCGTTGATATCTTCGCAGAGTTTGCTTTTACCCCACATCAATTCATTGATTCATCGAAGAGGCTTCTACAATTCAAATACTTTGAGAGCAGAAGAGATCAAAGTCGGTAGACCAGATGAACCATTTACGATATACCCAGAGGAGAGACTCCAGGCTAGGTTCCACGGCTCTTTTTTTAAGAAAACTCTTGATCCAAAGTATAGATTAGGAAATCTCCATATGTATTTCCAACCTGATTGTCAAGCATATGCATTGGCCAAGAGAGCAACTCTAATATTTGCTATTGCAGGATTGGTATTCTCTCAAACTTTGGCCAATTCTAATTTTGTCCTACCCATATTTTATCATGCGATGGCAGTTTTCTCGTTGTTGCCTTATCCCACGCTACAGATACTATCCAGACCGGTTGTTGCAAGAATTTGGCGACTGTATGATACTTCTAAACCACAGACTTTGGAGAACTTAATCGAAGATGAAACATTGATATTTGAGAGGATAGATTGGAGAGGTGGTAAAGCCTTCAACGAATTGATAAAAGTTAACACATTGAGATTACCAAAACCAGAAGAGAGAAGATTTGGATGGGTGAACCTTGTAAGCGAAGACCCGGATCTAAAGACTGTTAAATATTTCTATGTCAAAGATGATGTATATGGAATGAATATGACAAGGATATGGTCAATAGCTGAAAAGAACAGTGGTGTTGATAACGGAAGACATTTTTTCAAATATTGACTGAACTTTCAGAGCAGAAACCTTCTCAAAAGAAACTTCTTTTCCCCTATAGATCGTTGATATAGATATTTATAGAAGGTAACCACAGTATATATATATGCTATAGCAATAGGCAAAGTGTGCAATTTGTAAAACTTTCTATTTAAGTCGTCTACATCACCAATAAGTTTCAATCGGCAAAGAAATCACCGCCTTGAAAATGTAATATACCCGCTCGTTTTTCCAAGATGTTTTGTTTCAATTTGGAAGCTCGATAAGTTTATCTGAACATACCGAACAGATTAGCCATTGATGCTTCATAGACTGAATCCAGGAAAAAATTGATATATATCGTCACCTACAAAATGAAAGTGGTGATACAAAAGGTAAAATCAGCCTCCGTAACGGTTGACAACAAAGTCATTTCGGCCATCAATAAAGGGTTGATGCTTTTAGTTGGAATATCAACCGAAGATACAGTAGAAGATGTGAGTAAAATGGCAAATAAGATATTGAAATTGAAAATCTTCGAAGATCACTCGGTGACAGCAGATACAAAGACAGAATGGGCCGGTAAGCCATGGCAAAAATCTGTTGTCGACCTTCCAGAATGTCAAATTCTTTCCGTTTCACAATTTACTTTATATGCTAATATCAAGAAAGGTGCCAAACCTGATTTCCACAAGGCACAAAAAGGTCATCTTGCCGTTGAATTATACGAGTCATTTTTGAAGCTGTTAAAAGACGGTGTCGGTGAAGATAAAGTCAAAGATGGTCAATTCGGGGCCATGATGGATGTTGCATTGGTCAACGATGGGCCTGTTACAATTGTATGGGATACTAAGGACAAATAATCGAGTTGATAACTTCTCCCGGTGATATAGGGTTTTTATACGTTAGATATTTATTTTCTTTTGAATTCATTATAGACATGTTTTAAAGCTATTCTATCGTTTTATTGTACAACATAGGTATATATCAAATTTATTTAGTCCTTTCTTCTTAAGAATCTTAAAGGAGACAACGCTCTAGATGGTGAAAAGTTCTTACTTCTAGATCTACCAGAATTTGAGCCACTTCTCTCACCATCTGATCCAACATTACTACTCCTTTTAAACCTTGAAGATCTTTCATTAGTATCATGCTGTTGTTCATTATTTCCAAATGTAGTCAATTTCTCCTTAAATCTATCGTGGAAGGATCCCAGTTCTCCACTCGATTGCATCGATTCGACATCACTGACATCACCATTGGAGCTTGAAGTACGAGATAATAGAGGTCTACCATTTGTGAGCTGTACATTAACACCTTCATACAATGGATTCAATACAATAACAGGAACATCTGCATACTGTAAGCAATGTTTTGACATCGATTTAGAGGCAATCAAATTCTTGAAACCGGATTTTTGGATACCTCTAGTACCGACGATTAAAGCTACCGGATCATAATCAGCTATAGCTTTTGTAATCATTTCGGGTACTTTACCTACCGAAAATTCCATTACTATAGATATAGCCTTGTCACTCTTGTTGAATTTCGTTATGTCTTCTATTATTTTATTTGCATGTTTCTTGTAATCTTTCTTGTAACTAGAGTTGTAGTTTTCCATGGGTACTACTCTGAGACAAACGAGGGTATCACCATCGTTTATCATTTCATCGACTGCCCATTTTAAAGCATTTAATGAGCTCTCATTTTCATCGTAACCCACTAGAAAGGTTCTCGAAGTTCTTTGAAACCTATAGTTTGTATGTTTGTACTGTAACGTGAATGCTAAAGTCTCGTATAGACTACTACTATCATTGGTAAATGTGTCAAATGCAACCCTCTTGGTAAAACCAGACGATTTGGGAGACGGTATAGCAGTTCCACTGCCAACACTTTCCACAGGTTTGAGTATTGGTGTTGAAAGTGATAACTCTGAACTTATGGAGCTGTTACTAGTTAGCATGGATGCAGAAATCATGGGACTGTCTACAGGCGTCAAATATGGTGACATCATCAGTCTTTCATTTAATATAGAATCGCTGTCGTTATCAAACTGGTATAACGTGGCATTAATCATTGTATTTCTCTTGGCTTCAGGAGATATATCACTATCCTGCTCTCTTACAGCTTTCACAGGAGCCTTCACAGCTTCTATACTGGCGGCTCTCTTGAATTTTTCTTCTTTATCATCATCATCACCGTCATCTTGTGAGTTGTCATCAACAATATCAGCAGTTGAATCCAGATCCAGATCTGCAATATCTTCACTGAGGTTATCTTCATCTTCAGACGACTCTAAGTTTTCAGACAAACTTGGTAACATCGAAGGTTGTGGAAGAAACGGTATACCAGATACCTTAGTTCCGCCGATTATATTATTGATATTGTTGTGCACACCGTTATCACCTTTACCTGGGGCTTTGGCATCCAAACTTCCCGGCGATACGGGACGAGCCTTTGAAGCCATTATAAGTTTCGAATACACGCACAATAAGATGGAAAGTGAGAGGATATGGTATAAAGTTGTAACAAGAAGGCCAAGTTTCAAAAGTTCTGTCAAAAAAATTCACTTAGATTTAATGCTTCAACGCTGGATCTAGCCAATCCACCTTCTGCTTCGGGAAAGAGATAAGAAGGCGCTTCGACGCCTGATAGCCAGCCCCAAAAAAGGCGCGTCGATCCCTTTGATTATTTTCTGATTATAATTCTTGGTAAAATTTGCACGACTTTGATTTTGCGTCGCTCTTTGGCAGGGCGGGTCGCTTTCTTTCTCTAGAGACTTATCACGTGACAGGTGCCAATTTGTGAGCAGAAATGAGTTATCTATAGATGAGATGACTACATGAGATCCTCTTCTACTTCCACTTCTATTACTTATTCTTTTATTTGTATTACTTAACATCTGCTAAACCATTTATAGATTTATACCCCGCCCGCGCTCAGCATGTGTCGTTTCCTCATATTCAAAGGTACGGAGCCTATACTGCTCTCCAAGTTACTCACAAGACCGGCTCACTCCATCATAAATCAGTCATTCGACTCTAGGCTAAGACTAGACATGAGAAGGCCAATTAACGGTGATGGGTTTGGTCTTGGATACTATACTGTAGATGACCAAGATGTTGAACACAACACCGATTCCGGTGTTCCATGTCAAATCGAGGGCTGTCGTTGTCCCGACAACGAATTGGATGAAGGTCCTTGTTTATACAAGGCTATAACTCCGGCATGGAACAATTTGAATCTTCAAAGACTAGCAGAAAAGACCAAATCCAAGATGATCTTTGCTCATGTAAGAGCTTCGACATATGGTGTATTAAGTGAGACAAACTGTCATCCTTTTACCTTCCACAATCTCATGTTTATGCATAACGGTGGCATCACCTATTTCTCAAGGATAAAGAGAAGATTAATCGAACATATCGATGATGAATTTTTCTTACAAATTCAAGGATCTACTGACTCTGAATGCTCTTTTGCTCTCTTTTTAGATACCCTAAAGAAGCTTGGTGCAGACCCACAGGATCCAAAGGGAAACTTTGGACATAATATATTAAGAAAAGCATTAGTACAGACAATACAGTTAATCAAGGAGTGGGTCAATGATTTGAACATCGAAAACCCAGAACCATCATTGCTCAATTTCGCCGTCACGGATGGTGAAACTGTGATAGTATCACGTTACATTACTTCGAAGACAGATGAAGCTGCCTCTCTTTATTTCAGCAGTGGATCCAAATTTATAGAGTACGCCCCAGGCCAATTTAGAATGGAAAGATTGGATCGTTCCCAGAACATCATCATGGTCGCATCTGAGCCTTTGACTTTCGAAAGAGGTGATTGGATTTCTGTCCCAACCAATTCTACTTTGACTATCAAGAAACAAACCGTTCTTTTACACCCCATTATCGATGAATTCTATCAAGATAACACCTCGGCCTTTAGAGATCCTCATTTCGCAGAGTCGAAGGGTCTTATGGGTTCTGTTCCACGTTCGCAAATTGTCGACAGTGACTTACCACCACTTGATAGGGAAGGTAGACATAGAGCCGTTGCTGTTATGTAATGTACATATAGTTAGTTAGTACCGGTTTTTGTCAATATATTATTATAACGGATGAAAAGTCAAAGACATGTAATTAGTTGCATCAATTTCCCTGTAAAAAATCCACACGCGAAACCTCTACAGAACCATTGATCAAAAAAAAAAAGATTTCCAGCCTTTGGCCTTGAGATTTTCAACATCAAAAACGATTTGGGATAGATCTTAACCGTTATCAAAATTAGTTGGAGAGTCGATATATCAAGTATACTTTTATTCGATCAGTAGAGTATTGGACAATTAGTTTATTGTTTGACTTGAAATATTATTTATATTGAGATTTTGAAATCGATCGATACAAGGAAGAACAAGGAAGGAAATATTGACGGACATATTCATACACATTTACATATACATATAGACAAACAAAATGAACAACCCCTTTCTCCCACCACCTAAAAAATCCCCGTCTGAAATGACTCAAGAAGAAGCCGCCGAAGTAGGTGCCATACAGATAATGGAATTTATGCAATCATGTCCTGGTAAAACCGCCATGAGTGGTGTATCTGGTTTCTTCTTGGGTGGGTTCTTTGGTTTATTCATGGCCTCCATGGCTTATGATGTACCACTGGGAACCACCGGTGTTAATCACATTTCGGATCTACCACTAAAACAACAGATGAAACTTCAATTTTCCGATATGGGTAAAAGAACTTGGTCAAGTGCCAAAAATTTCGGTTACATTGGTATGATCTTTTCAGGTGTTGAATGTTCAGTTGAAAGTTTCAGAGCAAAAAACGATATCTATAACGGAACTATAGCTGGTTGTATAACAGGAGGTGGTCTAGCTTTGAAGAGTGGTCCACAGGCAGCTTTGATTGGTTGTGCTGGTTTTGCAGCTTTCTCAACTGCTATCGATTTATACATGAGAATGGATAATGGTAAACCTCCATCTAATGATTATGACGACTAAATATCTTGACAAAAATAACTAGCATAGTGACTAGATCTGAAAATTACGATTCAAATTAACGAACGCCGAATAATAGCAACAATAATAACTATAGATAACTATTAATTTTTGTTAAACTCTTGTATAAAAATACACACACACATATATGTACTGACCATATAGCTCGGTAATTGTATTAGGCTCCATATGAAGCTCCTTTGACCCTGTAGTCTTTTCTGAAAGCCCTCATACGAATTGTCTCCACCAATTTTAAGAATAGATAGGCAACACATCCCAAAAACCGGAATAAAGCCATAAATGCAACAAGCCACAATATAACAGTCAAGTAAACCGAAACTCTGGCCTCAGGTAAATATGTTGTATCCGTGGTATCACCTGGAGTGAACTGATATAATCCACCAGTTTCAGTGACCAAGGCCACAATGATAAAGTTAGAGACCATCCATGTTAGAACGGTCATAGATCTAATGAATGCAAAATAGAAAGCATCTTCCTCAGTCAAGTTTCTTGGTGAGTTATTTTCAATATCTCTAGCCATAAGTTCATTCATGATTTTTTTATAAGCGTTATCAATCTGCTGTCTTGTGGTTGGGATCACAATCTCCAATTCACCGTCATTAGACGCAGTCTTGGCAACACCTAAGTCACTCTTTGCATCATCACCTTTAGTACCCCACGAAATATCATGGATATTACAGAAAGCATAGATATTCAACACATTGATATAAGCAGGACTGAGGAGTAAGTATTGCACAAATGAAGTAAACATGTGATACGGATCCAAGAATAAGAACGATCCCAGGAAATACAACAAATATGTGGAAACAGTAGCAATGATCAAATCCCTAAATCGTGTCTCCGTAAATACAATCTTGAAAGAGAAATCATCCTTATACTCATCATAGATCTCTTCGATCGATTTGACACTCATGAAAACAGCGGCAAAGAGCATATAACACATAAGAATAGCAAAGAAAGATACAATAACAAGATAGAACTTCTTCGTCCCCTTTGGTTTGTTACCAAAGGATAGGACAAATGTGGTAACAATAGAAGCCATATAAAGCCAAAGAAAGCAAACAGACAAGATATTTCCTGGTGAAAAATTGGCATCTGGTTCAGCAAGGTAGACTGTCAAGATTCTGAACACGAGGAAATAGGAACCTAGAGAGAACCAAGACACCAAAAGATTCAAAACTTGATATAGAAACTGAACATGTAATAGTAACTTCCTAAATATAGAATGCGAAGTACCCCACACCTTATAGAAATGAAAGATAGAATATGTGGCAGCAAAAAATGAACCATTCAACCATCTTCTTCTTTGTGAAATAAAATCATGAAGCTCCTCAGGGACATCTGTCGAAGCACTAGCCGTACTGACATATTTTAATAGCCATTCACAACCTTTCTTGGCAACAAGTTCGAAACATAAAATACGATCTTCTGCAAGATACATATTTGCATTGAAGATACCTCCATCATTTGTCTTTTTCAAATCTTCACCCTTCAGGTATTTGTCTAATGGAGCACCCAACAAGGCCTGATATCTATATGCACTGAAAGCACCAGGAAGAACCGTGACAAAACCAAATACAGACTCCATAGGCTTATCCAGTATATTAGAAATCTTATATTCGAAGTTTTGAGCAGCAACCAATGGATTCAGTAGTAATCTACCACCTTTACCTAAACTTGCTTTGATCTCACCACATGCACCAGCAATTCTTGGATCTTTGAAAGCTCTCCACAGTTTATAGATGGATTTGTTGGTCGGTTCTGTACCAACATCCACAAGTATGACTACGTTTGGATTTAACACTGGACCAAAGGCTTCAAAAGCCCAACTATGAGAGTTGATCTTCTGTTGATTGTTTTCTTTGAGACAAAAGACCATTTGAATAGGGATTTGATTATCAGTGGTTAATTTGACATGATCACCTTCAACAGAAGAAATACCAACCATTGTCGTATACTCATAGATGTGACTGACAACTTTGTCGTCGTTGACCTTATCCTTGGCAAAACCTTCTTGATATACACCCAAAGCACCTAACAATGCTCTTGCCTTGGGGTGAATCTTAGATCTACCATCACTAACAATGACAACAACAACTTTTTGCCACGCGTCTCTACCCCATGTACTGGAGTGTTCCAGTGAATACAAATGCCTGATATTTTTAAAAATACCTTTCAGTGTTCTTGCCAAATGGACATCCGATTCGTTATACATTGTAACGACAATCATCAATTCTGTTTCTCTTGGCTGGGAGTAAAATCTTTGTCTTAATGAGAAGTTCTTTCTAGAAAACTCGGAAGGTTCACAAGTACACGCTTGGAATCTCATGAATAAGAACTCACGATCCTTTTCCGTCAAGGGTGTTTTATATTTACTCAACAAGACATCTGATACAGGACAGTCAAGGATCAAATTACCATTAACCATACGAACTTGTCTTGCTGCTATCTTATCATTATCATCGTCAGCATCTCCATGGAGTGATTCATAGTCCCCCACTGGAGCAGGAGCTCTTGGCTGACTTTGCTGAGGTACATAAGCTTCTTCTTGTGCATCTGGAAATTCGTCGTACTCAACGCCTTCTCTACTATCCATATCAGCGTAATCTCCAACCAGGAACGGGTCGTAGACTTCATTGTAGGTATTAACGGGATAAAATGAGTTATCAATGACCGGAAAAGGAACAAATTGAGCTTGATTATCTTCATCGTTATCGAATTGATATCCTCCAAACACAGAAGATGAAAAATCTTGAGAGACACTGGGTTTCGAATACGGTCTCTGCTGCTGTTGAGCAGCATATGGCCTTGGAGCATCTGTAAAGGGATTCTCTTCAAACGACTCATCACTCCCATCGAAGATATTTCTTTGTTGTCCTGGAACTCGACTTGGCTCGTTATAGTCTCCTCTATAAGATCTTGTTGGAGATGGAGAATGATTTGGGTTCAACAGCTCTCTGGAAGAATAGCTCAATCTGTTCAATGATGAATTTGAGGCAGCAACCTTTGGATATCTCAATTGAGGCTCCGAGTTGTTTCTCTCTGGGGTAACATATGAAGATGATCTATGATCCTCATGATATTGGCCAATGGGTACCTGAAGTCTCTGTGATTGCTGTGGCTGTTGATAGTGAGAGTCATGGGGGTATTGTTGACGATGCTGTTGTTGAGATTGCTGCGTAGATGGGAATCCCACAGGCGCATGTTCCATGTAAGAATCAGGAGCATAGCTTCTGGGAATTGGCCTCATCTGGTACGATTCAGTATTATCGTCCATCCTTTCATATTCTTCGGCACCAGTGTGACGAGCCTGGTTGTTAGAGGGAAATCCAGACATGTTGTAATTATTGTCGTTATTGATGTACCGTTGATCTCGTCTAGGGCGACGTCCATCACTCATTTTGTATGTATTTGTGATATATGTATGTATATGAGTATGCTGAATAGACAACGAATAGCCGCTGAAGTAGACTTCTTGATCCAAACGTTACGGCCGGGGCTCAAGGAGACACCCTGGAGAGCCCAAAAATAGATCATTAGACACGTAAAGATAGCCGACTCCAGACCATCTCGAAACATTTTAGAATCGACGCGTAAACAAAAGCTCATCGACGCGGATCACCGCCCAGATTTCGTTTCTCGTCTCGACTTTTCTAAAACCCGATCGACTTCGCATACAGTTTTTGCCGCTTTAGCTGGCAGATTGAATCGGGATAAAAAGGACAACTACTTATCTGGGGTTCTTGCTGTCTCAAATTTGCTGAAGAAGTTGTCTCTTTTGTCTTTACCGGGCTTTTCGTTACCTCTTTATACCTGAAACAGTATTTTCTTGTCTAAAAGCTTGAATAGGGCCTCATCTGCAGTGTTTGAACAGCTCTGATTTCTCGAGCGAGTCAAATTTCAACAGCCCCTAAAGCATATAAATAGCCCTCATTGCTCATTTTGGGAGAGAAGAAAGAGGTGTCAAAAATGTCGTTCTCCAACTACTCTTTCAGTACTGATATAGACAAACATGATGAACAACTGCCACCACAGCAACAGCAGCGCACATTAGACTTCAGAGAGTTTCGAAATCAGTTTGATCTCACAGAGAGTTCGAACCCAACCAGCATTGAAACATCTGCCCCAGATGTTCCTGCCACGGTGGATAAGAAACCCAAGCCGCCGCCTAATAAGAACTCTGCATTTTCGTCATTCCCTGTGCTGTCTAGTCCGTGGAAAAATTCGGTGGAAGATGCTGTCTATCAATATCCCATGTCACCACCTCCTCAAGTGTATTGTTCTCGCAAACAGCCGCTACTGGAGTTTGCAAAACTATTTGCTAATTTACATGGCTATAAGCTGGTCACGGTGAAAAATGACAATAAACGTTGCATTTTGAGATGTACAAAGCATATCATCAAAGAGAATAATACGAACAAACAGAAACCAGAGACGAGTGATGGAGGCCAGGTGAATGCAGCGGGTAGGGTTGGCAAACATGAAACAGACGATAAAACTTCTTGTGATTTCCGTATCGAGATCCAGCTGAAAAAAAGGAAAAATTTGTGGTTATTGAAACCGTTAACCTCAACTCACAACCATACAGACATGACTTCTCTACCTCACTTGTTTTCAGGCTACCTGAGAGATCGTGAGTCTCCTAGATCCAAGAGAGAGGATATTATTATTGACAAATTTTGTCAATGCTCAGACCACATGTCGTGTGCATTCGAGGAGAATTTTTACTACTTACCAAAGCTCTTTAGCACCACTCCTGGCAAAGTCTTGTCTGAATTGAGTGATGGTGACATAAGGATCTTGAATGATCCTGAGGGGAGTGACGTCGATATTAAATCGGGAGAGCATCCCACCAACATGTCTGTCCTATACTCCAATATCATCGATAGCAAATCCTCTGAGCAAAAGAAAGCCATTAGTGATGATAACACTAAAGCTGCGCACAAAAATCTGCAGTCCTTATCAAGAGTATCTTCTCCAAACAATGTTGGACCATTCACCAATGCTCAGATAAACGAGGCGTTATCTAGAGATTTGGGTTATACACTTTTGGATGCTACTTCACCGGCTAAGAGAGCTAGATTGAATAATAAAGATACCACCACCAACTCCATCGAGACAGGTGAACAAATCAGAAAGAGATTAAACTTCAAACTGGTTGTACGATTCTCCATCAATCATTTGAGCGTCTTACTGGAGTTACAGAATTTCATTATTCTCAAAAACAACGAATGCTTGGATTACTTGGGTTTAGAATATTCTTTTGTGCCTCTCACTAGAGACCAAATGATCAGCAATATATTGGACAAATCCCACAATGACACGAGTAATGTAGATGTTAATTCATTCATAATTGATTTATATGACATATCCGATAAGAACTCTGCTATTTTAATCAAATCGAACACTGTAACGGTATACAATTATGATGAGATGTTCAATGTTATAAGGTCATTCAGTGGATTTCTAAAAGAAACGATAAAGCAAAAATTCAACATTGACTTAGCAGAATCGTTTCTATGAGTGTATATTATAGTGTGTATTATGTAAATTATTGTGTCGTTATTATTCGTCAGTTTGTATATATTCGTCAACATTATCGTTAGAACCTTTGGGTTCGCTGTAAAAAAAGTCTTCATCGCTTTCATCGTCACTACTCAAAGAGGATGTGATCTGTATGCCAAATTTATCGTTTAACAAGCTGACAATGGATGAGGCCATTAGACCGATCTTCGAATCCTCGTTTTCATTGATTGTTCGTATAAAGGTCTTGAAATCTGCAGCTAGGTCACTCAATTTGAATATCACTTCATCGTTATCTTCATCTTTAACCAAATTCACACTCAAACACGACAATTCCAGCTTCAGAGCTTCTAAGAATTCTGCGAGAAAAGTGTTATATTGGGGGTTCGAAAACAAGTCGCTGCAGTTGAGTAAAAGTTTCAGTATTAGTCCCCACGCTTGAAAACAACTATAATTGTTAAGAATGAAACCTAATAAGAAGCTCAGTCTGAGCTCGGAGACAACCGATCCAATTAACTCCGAGTTACTTCTACCGTATACATGTAACACTACCCAAGTCTTATCAAGGTAGTCTTTTGTTATTTGTTGGACAGTGGCACCAGGTCTTATGGTCTTCTTGAAGTCGATTGCTGTAAATTGTAGCTGTTTTAATTTCTCGGCATGAGAGAGGCCGAACTTTTCCTTTAGTTTTCCATCTGCTTTGGTACCATGTATAAGCTCATCCAGTTGTTCGACCTCAGATTTGGTGGAGTCATCAGTAGAAACGAGGCTGGTAATTTTACCGTCTAAATTGCTAACCTTAGAGGAGGATCCAATTATCTTTGAGAAAAATTTCAAATTCAGGGTATTAAGAAGCTTAATCCATTGGTGGTACTTGATCTCCCCTTCATCTTTATACTGCATGAAGTTAATCATATATGGATAGCTATCGGGCAAATCTGATAAATATCTTGAGTGGTCAATAGACTTAATTCCATCTTCGCCAACCAGAGAGTCCTCTGTGAGAGGGTATCCATTCTGATCGATAATACATTCTATTTGTAGCTCATTGCCGTTTACTTTGTCAAAGTTTATCACAACCAAGTCCCCATCGCTCAAATCTACAAATCTACCGTTTCTTGTGTTGGAAACCATATCAGTGAAATGGATGAGATGAATGCCCTTCGGTATCAATTTAATCCCTTTCAGATGACTCGATGCATTCGAGTTTTGACCATGTCCGAAGAATAGGAAATCTATACCCAACTGCAAAGTTCCAGGCAAATCATGAGCAATCAGTATCGTTGCAGAATCTGAAGGCGTGTGTCCCATAGTGAACCTTTGAGAACATATCTGAGATATTTGTAATTGAGTAGGTATGAGTGAAGTCACTTTGGCAGATTTAAATTATTTAAATACAAAATTGTACATACAGAGCTGAGGCTCGATATTTTTTTCTTTCACGGTGTACGGAATATTTCCCGGAGGTGAGTTTTTTAACTACCGAGAGAGATCTTATTCATACTTATACTCATACAGATACCATGAAGAAACAAATCTGCCAGAAGATATAGCGGTTACTATAAATAGAGTACGAGCTCATCTGATCGTTGTTCATAAAGATGCTGAGAAAACTGAAATGTGGACTGGAAATCCACGCTCAGCTGAACACCAGCTATAAGCTATTTTCCTTGTCACCTACTTCAAAACCATCAAAAACGGCAGTACCGACGCCCCAGATCGCTAAACCAAATAGCAGAGTGTCTTACTTCGACATTGGTATACCTGGGACACAACCCAAGCTGAATAAAGAAGCCTTACTATATGCCTTGAAGACGGCGGTGGCTTTGAACTGTACAGTTCACCCAAACTCATCATTCGATAGAAAACATTATTTCTATGGAGATCAACCATTGGGATATCAAATTACGCAGCATTACCATCCAATTGCCAATAACGGGTTTCTCAACCTGAGCCCAAGATATGATGATGGTGTTAAAACTGAGAAAAAGATCCATATTCAGCAAATTCAGATAGAACAAGATACAGGAAAGAGTATATATAAATTAGCTACCAATATTGCCCAAGTAGATTTCAACAGAGGTAACACACCATTGATTGAAATGGTAACGGATCCTGATTTCTCCACAGTAGAGGAAGTGAAAGCATTTGTCAAAAAATTGCAAAACACCTTAGTGGGGCTCGGTGTCTGTACAGGCGAGTTGGAGACCGGTGCCATGAGAGTTGATGTCAATATATCTGTCGATGATAATGCAAGAATTGAACTGAAGAACTTACCAACAACATCAGCTATTACACATGCCATTCGTTATGAATTTGAGAGGCAATGCAAGATTTTGGATGAAGGTAGAACTATAGATACAGTGGAAACCAGAGGATGGGACGGTAAGAAAACAATTAAATTAAGATCCAAGGAAAGTTCTGTAGATTACAGATATATGCCAGATCCCGAATTGCCACTCATCACTCTTGATGTAGAGAACATAGTATCTAAGATTAAGGAAAGCCTTCCCCCTTCATGTGACGAGAAACTAGAATCTTTATTAACTGCCCCACATAGCCTCAAACTGAGAGACGCATCCATTTTAATGACAGATCCTCAATTATTGGAATACTACGAAGAATTGTTCGAATTGACTAGATCTACCAACTCAACGAACTGGAAAAATCCTATCAACTGGATAACTCACGAGCTACTTGGTGACTTATCGAAGTTGGGAATCCCATTTGAGAAGACTGCTTTAGACATCAACGCATTGTCTCAAGTGGTCAAACTTGTCGAAGAAAATATGTTATCCACCAATAACGCAAAACTTATGCTCTTACACTTGTTGTCCAACCCAGATGATCAACTCCAACCAATAAAAAACTTGGCTAAAGAATTTGACATGCTAAATGAGCCTAATGAAGACGACCACGACAACGTTTTGAAAGTTGTCGACCAAATAATAGCAGATAACCCAAAAGCGGTGAACGAGATAGTCAATCAAGGAAAACACGGTAGAGTAAATTTCCTAATCGGAAAATGTATGCAAGCTACTGGCCGTAAAATCAAAGCAACAAGATTTGAAGATATTATTCATAACAAACTTGGTTTGAAAACGGACTAGAGCAAGTGCTATGATCAATAATAGCTTTAAGACAATGTAAATAGCCTGTAAATAGAATATATGACTCATCCAACGTACAATACGCCTCCCGACTTTAACTTCTAAAGTTGATTTTACTTTAAATACTTTGATGAATCAGTTTATTAGTATAAAGAGATAAATAAAAGAAGAACATATAAGTTATAAAAAAGTCAAAAAAAAATATAATAATAATAATAATAAGAATAATAATAATAAATAATACTAAATGTTATAAGGTGCAACTGCGTACAATCCTTGTCAAAATCCTACGACCTCTCTCAATCCTTAGAGGCCCAAATCAAAATATAAAAAGAACTAAAAGCAATCAATACTTGTTAGTGAACTTCAGACTCTGCATCACTCTTCAGAAGTTTCAGTTTCGTCGCTGTTACCAAATGTGTTTTCACCCGAATATAAGATGTACAAGAAACCATCTTCGTCTTTGTTTTCTTTGTAAATGGTACTCATTAAAGCGGCAGTTGGAGGTAAGACATCATTGACGAAGATGAAAATAGCTTGTTCGGATGGTAGTTGTAGTCTCTTTCTGATAACGTAAACAAACTGACCCACGGTCAATTCACCTGGTACTAAGTATTTACGCTTATCTATATCTGGGATATCTGATTCTTCGACTTTTTCGCAAATAACAGGAACTCTATCGTAGTATTTGGACAGGATTCTTGTCGATTCTGCTAATCTATTGGCTATATTATTAATAAAAATCGAAGTTAGTAAGACGTCAAAATAAACAAAAACTCTAAAATCGGCTATCTCTACTTACCAAAAGCGTGGTCGTTCTTAAATTGGGACTTCATTCTAGTTGTAAAATTGGTTGTTTATAGATAATAACTTCTATTATACTACACCTTCTACCTCTTCATCAATAAAAGGGCACCACAAAACCGATAACCTCAAAAAAATTAAGAATATCATATTTTGTTATCTACAAAGGGCCAAATGTAGATAACGGTGCAACCCCAATATTGAGAATGAGGGTAGGATAGATAAGGGATTTGTTAGTAACTCCGTCATTTCATACGCCTTATTCACGAGGAAAACTGGCCAGCAGATTCATACACACATTAACTGATGGGTTAGATACAGTCAATTAATTGATTAACCAAAAAGAAGAAAGTTGATACGTAAGGATAACTAGGGGCAAAAGAGGCAGTTATACAGATAAACAAACAAAGCAAACAGGGGACGAAGGCGTCAAATCTCAGTAAAACGACGGGTCGCAATTCTGACCGCTCGCTCGTTATCAGTGCAACACTGAAATGTGTTGTTATTATTTGTTGTTATTGTTGCTTGAGCGAGACGCGTTCAGTTTTACACATACTACCTTATACGTTTATAATGAGGCAAAAAGGGTTACTTATATAGGCACAGTTTCATGTCAAACTATTTAATACTTTTAGTTAGGACCAAATGAGAATTCAATTACAGATTTTGGTTGGGAAGGCATATCAAATGAGATTCTACCGATACGCTTGGACAAATCCATGATCAAGGAGTAGCATGTTTGGACACTAGCCTTTGCACCTGTAGCGGTAGCATCTGGATGTCTATTGATAGCAAAAGGCAGATTCTCCTCGTTCTTCAATATAGTCAAATATTTCTCGTAAGTTGGAGCAATAGAATGATTCTTGACCAAATAGTCGTGCATTATATCGTATCTTGGAAACGAGTCTTTCAAAAGATTGCTATAGTTGACACCTTTTGGAGGCATCAGACAATGGTTTGAATGTGCCAAAATATCTCCTTTTGGAGGAAGATATGACATGGACTCCAATGGCGATGTTTCAATAGAAACAGCACTGACTTTATCTCCAATTAGGATATGCGAAACCGTGGAGACACCCAAACGTTCCATCTCTGCAATAGCCTTTTCTTTAGTGTCATATCTCAGCATTAGTCTTCTGACTAAAGTACATGGAATTTTGGAAGTATCCAAATCTTGAGCATATAGAGCATTGACAACAATTCCAACACCATACTCGTTCATTCCAGTTTGCCCCATCAGGCCAGCTTCGGCAATGACTTTACATCTTGGAATCGACTTATCAGAGGGATAGATGTTCAAGAACACCAAATTGTCTAACATTTCTCCCTGCCAATCCCAGTTCTGGCCAATCCACTGATTGCCTTCAAAGTTTTCGGCAAAAGCTGTACAACCTTCGATAGATTCCTTTGCTTTATTATCGAAAGCTCCACCAGCTAGCCCGATTTCATAACGAGCATTCAATATTAATATATCAAGTACGTCATGATTAGATCCATCAGCAATACCTTGAATCTCTTCTAGAAGAAAAGGTGCCTTATCCTTCAATGTTATCTCAAATGCCTTTGCAAGAGGCTTCAGTTCGTCCCAAGATTTGTTTAACCACTCCTTGTTAAATCTTGTATAATTATTGATATTGTTTTGAATTTCTTGTTTTGCTGCTTTTCCATGTGTTACACCAACCTGTAGAGACGAAAAGAGAGAGATCCGTTAGTATTATATGCCCGGATCTGACTTAATAGGAAATTATCTTAAACATACCTCGTATGGGGTACCATAACAATCAATGACCACGACCATTTTTGTGTATTCTATTTTTTAGTTCCGTGTTTGTCCCAACAAATTGACTTACTCAGTATAATCTTTCTGAAGAGAAGCAAAAGTGATTATATAGGGTTAAGTTCTATCTCATGGGACCTCAGTCTTATCAGTAAGCTAGATTTGACAAATTCAAGGGGGTGATTCGAATCAGGGTTGAGGTAGCAAGGCACATGCTGTCGTTATCGGGCCACCCCAATTAAGCACCTTAATGCGAGGCTCATGCAGTGTTTCCCCGATAAAAACGAACAGAGAGTCACTTAGTCCGCGGAGATCTGCAAAAATGTATTCAGCGGCTTTTGTGCGATAAGGATTAAAGTACTAATGAGCGCTTCTCAGACATTTCTGGCAACACGTAGTTAGCTCACTATGCAGATAATATATACTGCTACCCCAGAACTGTTAACGTGTATATTCTAACCTCTCCGGGCAAATACTGCGAACTATAGTCCTCCGCAGTTTAATGTTACAATTTACGAAGTACAACAAAAATCAAAGGTGATCTTAATTGATCTTAATTGAATATCGAATTCACTTACAAAAATTAAAAAGAATAACAATAAACCTAGTATCGACATAATGAATATCCAGTCAATGGATCTTCATTTGCGTCATAGTAGAAACAAAAGATAAAAATAGAGTAAAAGAATAGAAGAGTGTTTTCAACGTTTGTAACGGAAACCTTTGTTTTCCATATCAGTTTTATCTTCGAAACCAGCTAAAATCTCATCACGATCCGAGACAATGTAACCCTTCTTGTCACGCCTTTTGTTTTCTAAGTACAAGTAGAGAGCAAAGGCCCAAGGAATCAGGATCAAATATGCATAGCAAGTCAATAATCCAGTAGCCGCTGGCTTATATCTTGGAGAATCAACAGCATTGAAGAAATGAGGTGAGATGATATTACCAGCAGCGTACAATACGAAACCTAGACCAATAACTGAAGATCTCTTGGTATGACCGGTAACATTCATAGATGGAATAGACCAAGTAAGAATGATACTTGCACCAAATGTATTTTGCAACCAAGTACAAGCAGCTAAATGATACTTCAATCTCAATGGGATTGTTAAGATACCAACCATACCAGCTAAACCTGGCATAGCTGCAAGTGAGATACAGATCAAGACTATATTTGGAATGTAAGCAGTGGCAACACCACATACAACACATGAGAATAATTCCATCGCACCACCGACCATTTGTAACTTAGTTGAGGTTAAACCTGTGAAACCAAAACCTTTGAATAAAGAAGAGGTAAAATTAGCAACACCACCATTCAAGAGACCCAATGTAAGTTCAATACTCCATAAGAAGTATGATTTTGGATCCATAAAAGCTTCTTTGATTTGGTATGGCTTATATTGTTTGTTTTTAGCACCGGTGTTATTTTTGGCAATTCTGTAAACTGCGACAATTTTTTCATAGTGATTCAACATCTTAGCATTCTTTGGGGAATCAGGTAAGAGGAAGAAGATAACAAAAGACCAAAAACAAGTGATAGCGCCAACGATCAAGTAAATCAATTGCCACGAGGCTACTGCAGTATCTGCATGTCCGGAGCCCCACGAGATCAAACCACCTAAAATTGTAGCAATACCATTGACTCCCAACCAAAGCGACATTCTCAATGATTGTTCTTCTCTCTTGTAGAATAAAGCAGTAAGGTTCATACAAGCTGGGGCGATGATGGCTTCAACAAGACCGAGGAAAAATCTAATGGCAAAGAATCCAGGAAATGACTTAGCAGTAGATGTAAGAAGGCAGAAAACACCCCAGACAAAGACAAAGCAAGCTAATAATCTACCATTTGGGTATCTTTGTAACATGAAATTGGTAGGATAAGCACCAATCATATAACCGAAGTTGGCTGCGGAAGCGGCCCAACTATAATCATCACCAACCATACCGGTATCTTCTTGCAAGCCGTAGGCATTTGAGTAATTCAATGTTTGCTTATCTAAAAATGATAGTAAATAGGTGAACATCAAAAGTGGCATTAGCATCATATCTAACTTTCTCTTGACTTTCACCGAATCAGCTTCCAAAGTTTGTTCATCGTACTTCTTTGATTCTTGATAAAGATCGTACAATTCATCCGTCGACTCGATTTCATTGCCACCTACAGGCTCAGTTGAAAGCGCCGAGTGTACTTCGATTTCAGCATCTAACTTTTCAACACTCATTTCTCGATTCTTGATTTTGTCCTATCCAATTAGCTGTATGAATAGATATAGACAATGACAGGTTGAGAATAAAGCATTGGGAGAGATATGTCACACCAGATCAAATAAAGGAAATCCACAACCTAATAAACCATTGAAATAACTGGCTCCTCGGTCTATCACAAAGTTCAAGGAAATACGATAAGATAATGCAAGACAAGATAAGCATCGAAAAATAGGCGGCCTGGTAGCTATAGATTTCAGAGAATAAATGTGCCCACACTTTACCCCGATACCCCGAAACCATTAACTATGTGACATTGCTTTTCAGATGTACGCTTTGGGTAATACGGCTATAATTAGCAGATCATGGCATATGTATGTTACTTAGGTCCAATATGGAAGGGGGGAACCCCTTACCTTATCTCTCGTGAAGTGCGGCTCATCGAGATAACGTCTAAGTGCTCAGCAAGCCAGGCAATTAAACATTCCTTCGGACTTTCAAAGTACGTACCACGTGTTGAAATTATGATTGCTATCGATGTATAAAAGAAATAGAACATACGTGTCATATTTGTGTAATATTATGCTACCTGACCAACAGCAATAGCAATATCAATTGCACAATATGAGTGAAAAATTCAAAAATGAGGGAGAGCAAGTTTTGTAACCTGTCAATCAAGTGCGCGTGGAGGAATACCTGTGCGATGGTAGTTTGATTACGATTAAACTTAAAATTTTAGGCCTATTCAGTCCACGCGATTATAAGCATTATCGGGTATTGTTACCTCAGGATTCAATCCTGCGTTTTGAGTATCCTAAACTAGTAATCGTCCTATTTTTGCTTGGCACACGGTATCTCTCTCTTAAGGTGTCTTGAATGTGCCGCTGTCGAGGATGATACTGCGGAGTTATAGATAAAGTGCAAAAGATATGCACGCCAAACCCCGACTGAAATTGACTACAGAAAGACACGAAAAAGTCGACTCTATAAAAATTCATATATCATTATTTAAGATATAAACTATATACAGTAAATCATATATACCCATATCATTCATTTAATCAAGTATTCGAAATTCAGAGTTTGCTTGAACTTATCACCAACCACGTTCAAACTTGGGAAACAGACAAACTCAACCTCCTTAACCAAATCAGAACTTGAAGTAGTTGGATTAACCAGATCATCT
The DNA here is from genome assembly GCA_030567875.1 of Wenyingozyma nitratophila. Classification (NCBI taxonomy): domain Eukaryota; kingdom Fungi; phylum Ascomycota; class Pichiomycetes; order Pichiales; family Pichiaceae; genus Wenyingozyma; species Wenyingozyma nitratophila. The sequence goes on from JAJLSW010000014.1 coordinate 70,999, forward strand.
GCATGAGTATCAGGGTTAAGGTTCGTATTCAACAAGATTGGTAAGTTCTTTAAATCCTTTGATTCAAAGTTCTTCAACAACTCACTGTCTGGACTGAGATCAATCAAGCCTGCATGCCTCTTTGGATCGTAAATATCAAAATAATAGTATTTCAATGGCTTGATAACATTATTGGACCTATAAAACTTCTCATCTTCATTGATTTTAAACTGGAACCAAATTCTGTTATCGTACAAAGTCCAATTTGACCATTCACCATTTGGGTTCAGCTCAATTGGCTTGATAAGTTTCGCCAACTCGGGGGTTCTTGGATTCTCTCTTGAAATGGTGAGATGGATCTCCTTCTTGCCCACAGGAATCTTAGCCTGGATTCCACAGTTCAAAAGTGAAAAATTCTTGACAATTGTACTCTCATTCGTTCCTCCTGCGTTATCAAGCATTTCTCTCAAAGCTTGTGCAAGGGAGAAATTACCATTATTACTCGAAAAAGAGGCATCTTTGGAGTCTATAGTTGTGTATGCGTAATGGTAATTTGTCAGAGGAGAGTTCTTTTCAATAGAATGGAACAAGAACTTGTTGATATCGATATTCATGAATCTATCGAAATGAGATTGATCCAAGTAAATTTTCAATTTCAACCTATGCGAATCAAAAGTCAAAGAGTTAGAGTTTTTCAGCTCTGTCTTAAGTAATTCAACGTTATTGTCTATTAATTTGTTGACCAATTGAACACTATTCAGCGATTTTGTTAGATTCTCCTTGGTCAACAATTGTGGTAAACTCAGTTGATTCTCGTTATTGATTATATGTTTCCTGACCCAATTTCTGAAAGTCAAAGAGGGATCTTTATTAGTTGGATCCTCATACCATTTGATATCGTTTATCTCACAGTATTTATATATCTCGTCCTTTGTTAAATTTAACAAGGGCCTAACAACAGAGAGATCATTGGCCACTGGTTGATTCAGGTTTTGAAGAGGAAATTTAGATCTAAAATTCATCGAGTTCAAGCCGAAGATAGTGGATCTTTTATTCAACCTCAGTAAAAAAGTCTCTAGTTGATCATCAAAATGATGCCCAGTTAATAAGTTGTCGATTTGGTTCTCGAAACAGTATTTTTGAATTACTTCATACCTCTGATTTCGTGCAGCTTCTTCAATTTTACCATTTTCAGACTCACTCAAGTCATTCAGCTCAATAATTTCACTATCAATCTGTAATTTACTCAACTCGGAACTAACAGCTGCTGCTTCCCTTGAAGAGTCTTCTCTTAGTTTATGGTCGATAGTCAATCCAATTATCCTAAGGTTATTGTAATTATCATTCTGTGTCTTATATTTTTTTAATAGATTGACCAAGGCCATTGAATCAACACCACCCGATACAGCAACTGCAATCTTCAAAATATTATTGGGTTTATTTAGGATTGGTAGTAGCTGATGTAGAACGGGTAAAACTTTGTTTTCAATTGAGGATGATACTAATGACATAATTGAAATCTATTGTTTCTTATCTATTTTCTAATTATGATTGTTATTATTATATGATTGTGAGAGGGAATATAACATGAAGGAATAATGGGAAAGAGTCTTTCTATAGAGGGACAAAGGGAAATGAAGATGTTTAAATAGAAAATGAAAAAGGATTTAACAGGAAAATCATTACATATCCTATGTCAGTAGTATAACGGACTTAATAATAATAGCCATAGTAAAAACTTCAAAAGTTAGAGGTCTTAATCAATATGTAACAATATGAAATAATTCTACTGTGGAAGAAAATAGAAGAATTACTCGGTGTAAAGGTTTCCATCTTTGAGGTTCTCAATTTGTTAGGCAATATTATTTGAGTGGGATGTCATTTGAGTGGATGGACATGTAAACAACTTGGATAGTAACTTGTTTAATTTGAGTGGTATGACATTATGCTGTGTAATGATTCACCGGAGTAATAAGTTCGTTTTTATTACTTATTGAATTTTGTTTAACGTATGTGATACTTCTCACCCCACTTCCTTTGGCTTTTATCTAAATGATCAGTTGTAAGGCTGAACAGAAATCGAGTGGGGGTTCCTACATAATGCATGAGTCATTCAGATAGAGCACAACGGGTATCTGATCCATGGACTATGTATATACATAGTTAACTCATCTATCACTAAAGCATAAAGCTAGTTTCTATGCTGTGGGCTCTTGTATGAGCGAGGGGGAGTGAACGTGTAGTAGTAATTTTTGGATGATGATATGCAAGAATTGAATCATTTTTCAACAACGGATCCATTTCTCTTTGAGTTCTCCAGTTCGAATAACAAATTGGATGAAATGATTAATGAAGACTGTAAATTACCGAATTTCTTAATTTTTTCATGTTTCTTGACTATTTTATTTGACAAGAGATCAGAAAGGTTTAACAAGTTATTGTTTAATTGGTTTAGCTCTGAATTCAATCTCTTTAGTTGTGACTCCTGCATGTTATATTGTGTGTGATGTGATACTTTGTTTACTTTATAGTTTTAGTTAAGAGAAGGTGCAAGAGGAGAAACCTAGTTAATTAACGCATCACTAGAAATCAAAACAAAACAGACTCTCCACCAATTGATTAATTATAGTGTACGGATGTTTTCATATCGAGCGACCCATTACAGACGCGCTTCCAACGAGGCCTACCTAGTTAGGGTTTGTCGGAAGCAAAAATGTGGTATGATCACAAAACCGGGGAAACATGGCAGGGTAGGATAGAGGTAGAGTGCGAGAGAGAGAGAGGGATAGCTTGTATGCGTATAGAGGTACAAGATCTGATTATTCAAGAGTGGTTTCTAGAAAGATGACAGGGTGTAAAAGCGCAGAGTTGGAATCTGTTGTATAAGAAAAGGCCACTGGTAAGTAGAGTAATTATACGAGGCCAACACTATACGAGACCACCAATTAGGCTAGCCTAAAGGGTAATCAAGCAGAGTGACTAGAAATGGCAGATGGGAGAGCAAAAAAAACACTCGGGAAATCGTGTAGTCAGGGAGGCGAGATTTTAATTTTTAGATGGAAATGATATTGATCACGGTGCGTCGATGATCTGTGTATAAGTCCGGGTTCGCAGTTATAGGCGGGTGCTGGGGTGTGTAGTAAATACATAATCATATACGGGTGTTAGGTATATCTATTTCTGTATTTTACATTCCTCTTGTTCATGGAGACCTCAGAGTACCTTTTTGTCTACAATTTACTATGCATCTGTACAGAAAAGAGCTAATGGGCGAGAGAGAAGAGGGTATAAACGGTTGACCTATTCATTCAAAAAAACAACAGAACGAAACCAGTATAGCTAACTAATTACAAACAAAGAATGATTCATTGAGAAATTTGCAGCCGCCCGTTTTTCCCCGGATCCACCCTGAGTAGTGCAGTGCTGACCGAGCCGAGTTTTTGTCTTCCCTAGCAAGAGGATGGAAAGGAGATGTGGTGGTGTGGCTGTATACAGATCCTGTGAGATGGGTATAGAAGTGATACCATAGGAATCACCGAGACCATAGGTATATATACCGTGTTTCCAGAACAACCCATAGTCACCCAGTGCATATTCCCCCCTACAAGAAGACACCACTTGCGTTTTTTCGTGCCAAATGATTCACAGGGTGAGAAGGGCAGCCAGCGCACCCCCTTCCTTCCCGAAACGTACGCGCGCACACCCTCCCTCTCACTGACCTTCTTTTTCTCCCTCGCAGCCCAGCGCTATCGAGGCGAAATCGACCAAATTTCACCAGTTTAACCCAATCCTCGCTGCGCGCTCACTATGTAAACTATGTAACTAAAAGTGAGTGCTTGGTACCGTACGGTAATTTAGTTTACTTAAATAATTACATCTCGTAGTTTTTCTTTGTTCTTGTTCCTTTTTTATCCTATTAATCCCGTCACATCCCCTAGCTTTGATTTTTTGATTTACAATCCCCCCACAAAACTACCATCTCTCTTCCTCTATTAAATGATACCAATCGCCTTTTGTCAATAAGATCTTCCCCCCTGCAACTCGCATCCCGCATTCCATTTCTCTATTACGTCGCCATGTCTTCTTCCTTACAAGATTTGTCTGCGCAGAATTTCAATGGCATCGAGAATCCAACAAACAAGGACTTAGATCCCGAGATGCTTCAACATATCTCCAAGAATAATACTACCACCATACCCGCTACCACGATCAGTACTACTGGTACTACTACTGCTACAGCTACTGTCAACAATAATACAAATGACTCTACTACAAAAATGCTAGAAAAATCGGTTTCTTCTCACACCACTAAAGATGCTGCTACTGATGCTGCTTTCTCTCTCTCAAAAACAACACCCCTACTACAAAATTTACAAAATTCTTCAAATATAAACAACGGCTCTAATCCACTCCCACATGTTGTTTCAAAGGCCCACATGGATAAACAGTCCAGTATGACAAGCGCCATGAATCAACACTCTAAATCGTCTCTGCCATCGTCTCTTTCCACCTCGTCTCAGCAGCAGCAGTTGCTGCAACAACATCATCATCATCAACAGCAGAATCAAAGCCCGCAACCACCCCCACCAGTAGCAGAACCAAAATTAGCTAGTATAGCACCTCATAACAATTCAAACAACAGTACACATATGCATTCTACCCACCACCATCATTTACAACCAATAGCCATTAAACCAAGGCCCAAACCAAAACCAATAGCTATAGCACCGGCTCCCAGTGGAAACGACGAGATGAATAGTATGAATCCTAACACAAACATAAAATCAATACCTTTGAATAGGAAGTTAAGCACCATTACAAACCATGACTCAATAGACTCTAATCCATCTAAAAATACAATGAACAATGTCAAACCTAAAAATGACTCAATTTTGCCTGATAATTCCAGCATTAACTCAACTCATAATACTGCTACTACCACGACCACTACCAATACTAATAATAATAATAATTCGTCATCATCATCTCCTACGTTAACACATCCTTCTGTAAATATACAGCAGAAGAAAAAGAAATCGATAATATATTCCCAAATTCACTCAAACATAAATTTTCAATCAAACGACTTACAAAATCAATTGTTTAATCTCTCCAAGGAAAATGTAAACTTGAAGAAGATATTGAACAAGTTAAACAACGAAATAAACGTCTTAAAATCAACAAGTGACTCGCCAAAGAGTACTTCTACCTCGGCATTGACATCGATTTCCCCTGCTCTTCCATCGAGTGAAGTAAAGGTCAAGAGGGAAGAGTCGAATCTCTTCCCGGAAAATATGAAGAACACGCAAAATCAACAACCTACAAACTCGGTAACAAATAACAGTAACAACAACAACAATACGAATACATCCGCTTCATCTTCTTCATTATCTTCCTCTTTATCATTGTCGTCGTCTTTGTCGTTTTCAACTTCAACTTCGCCATCACCTTCTCCTTCTATGCCCATGAAAATCAATGAATCAATGACTTTGAATTCACGATCCGCTTCGATCTCAACAATATCATCGATCAATTCATCTCCTCCATTTGCTACTTCTTTGAATCACAATCCTTCTTCTTCAAATATTAGTTCGAGTGCTAAGATGAGAAAATCAAACGACATTAATTCAAGAAATTTATCTATTTCACCAACCTTACAACAGTCATCATTGCCATTAGCTGCTACATCTCCATCTCCGACATCGACTGCTGTAACTGCTTCATCTCCGTCTGCAATCCCACCTTTGAACATGACAACTTCAAATCTAAGTCAAATCTATCAAACCAATACTCTGAATACGATAAATACAATGACCACGAATACTACAACTACAAATGCTACAAATACAGCTATTTCAACCCCAATGTCAATGTCCACATCACCTTCTAGATCGGATCTAATGAACTTGGACTATTATCATTCTAATGGATTTCAATTGTCAAACGATTCAAATAACGATTCGTACAATAGTAATATAGGTGTCGTACCAAACGAATTATACTCTGTCCAACCGAGTGTTAAATTGCCAATGAAGAGGAAGATAGTGACTGATAACTCCATGCATTTGGATCATTTCATAGACTTGAACCATGACGATATTCAACCCTTCTACCTATCTCCAAAGGACCTTATCTTGAACCCAGCACCAGCACCAGTACCTACACCAACATCTACATCTACCGCTACAAAGGGGAAGGGCAAGGCAACAAAGAGTAAATCGAAGAGTTCACAAAAGAATAATTCAACAGATTTATCCAGCATTGCAGCTCCAAGTATATTGTCGATGGCTACTCCACCTTCGCTATTGAACTTGAAAACTGTAAAGCCCAAAAAACTGACAAAATCGACAAAACCCAAAAAGACTAATGTCATAAACACTCCAAAATGTTCAACTTGTGGTTCAGATGAATCGTGCTTGTGTAATAACACATCGATGTTCTCTAAGACTGGATTCTCAACTAATTTGAGCAGTCCAACGATCTTGCAATCTGCTTCAATGTCACAATCAAATTCCCAAAATTCCCAAAATAAATCGAGTCTATTGACAAGTGGACTATTGTTAAACAATTTGAACGAATTTAATTCCTCATTCATTGAATTTGATTCCACGCCAAACCTTTACAATAATACAAGCTCAAATGGATTCAGTAGTTTGTTACTTTCGAATTCAAACGAATCACCTGTGACTAACAGTACCATTGTAAGCAGTTCAAACTCAAACACATTGACTGGTAGTAATGTCCCCTTTGCCTCACTTGGTAATGGAAATGATAATAACAATAGTACAAATGTTAACATTCAAAGAACACTGAATTCGAATAATAACTTTATCGATTTTAGATTTGATGATAATGACGATTTAATGATGTATTAGATATCTTTTCTTTTACTTTATGATTTCACTTTCTGAATATAGACATGAAAGAAAAACAGAAGGTAATATCCCCCATGTTTTATTCTACATTGCATTCATATCCTGATTGCGCTGAAAACTTTATCAGGTCTTATTCATGTAATTATATATATATACCCTAGAAAAAAAAAGATTAAATAGAAATAAACTTTTATGATTATGAAAAAAAAAGACCCCCACGATTTACACCTTGATTTTCCATTTTTGATTTACCGTTATTTAGTATTGTTCGTATGTTTTTGATTGGGCCATTGATTGAATTGATTTCAGCAAACAATAGTTTTATACTACTAATATAGATTCTAAGACTTTTTTCTTAAACTTAAATTGAATTTATTGATAAAGGGATATGTAATTGAATGTATTTAAATAAATGTGGTCGAGTCGGAATTGATGAATAGATGTACTTTCCAGTTTTCTTCTCTACATCAACTTTTCTTTTGAATTATAAATTTCCTTATAATAAAGCTAAGTAAGTACCAACAACAGCAGTGAATGCTAAAACGGAATAACCAGTGGTGTAAACTTGTTTAACGGTTAAGAATTTACCAGAATCCCATGCTAAATGTCTGAAACCATTAGCAACATGGAAGGCGAATGGGAAAGAAGCAATAGCCTTACCTGCTAATTTAAGTGCAACTGGTAAACCAGCAACTAAACTAACTAAAGTAGCAGAATCAAAAGGTATACCTAATAAAGAAGTGAAAGCATATGTACAAGTTAAACCGTAGAAACCAGCAGCTAAACCAACACCTGTAATTCTGTGGAATGAAGAAACAATCCAAGTTAATTGTGGTTCATAGATGGTTAAATGTGGAGAACAAGGTCTGTTCTTTCTTTGTGCAATGATAACTGATTGTTCTTCATCAGCGGTAACTTTAACGGTTGATAAAACTCTGATGGCTGATTGTCTTGATAATACAGATATACTGTTATTTGATAAGTTTGGTAAAAGTGCTCTGGAGCCACGTAATCCTACTCTTGCGAACATATTTGCGTATTTTGATATGTGTAGATATATATGTATGGTATATGTCACTATTGTATGATATAGGTTACAAATGAATTCAAATAAATATTAGTATACTTATGAACCAACATCATCGCAGTCCCCCATCTTTCCCTTGAGCAAAAAAATTGATTTTCTCACACTCTTTTTCGTCTCCGTTGCGCTTTCCGGCTCTTTTTCAAGCAGATTCAACCAATGAGAGCAGACTGTATTGTCATTTTGGTCGTTGTATCCATCTATTTTGTGTATTTTATCTGTTTATGATAGTTTGAAGTCGGTGATAACCATTCAATCAGTAAACGGCTTGACTTATTTACCAACATATATACTCAATTCGTGGTTTAATAGAATAAACCACCCATAATTCACAGATATGCTGCTGCTTCGGATATTTGTTCTACACATTTCCGCACCTCTATGTGCGAGAAGCAAAAGGACGCATTTTTCGTAGTCTCTTAGTGACTCTGTTTTAGTCACATATTGTTAAAAAGAGCATTCCTTTATCAAAATTTCATTGGTGTGGCCTTTGCCTTTGGTAATTTTTTGTTTTTATTTTATAATTATTACCCATGGTTTAAAACAGTAATTAAAGTATATTGAGAGCAGAATATCAAACAAACTAATTATTTAAATGATATAACAGAAATGAATGAGAACGATTTAACAGAAAAGTTTTATAGGTCTTTCATCATAATATTTTGGAACATAATTTCACAAACACCAGGTTGTGTAAATCGTATGAAACAAGAGTTGAACAAAGCGATAGTCTTAACACCAGAATGAGTAAAGTCTATAGTAGAGTGGTTTAGATGCAATGTAAGCTCTTTCTTCAGCTAATTCTTGCTTCAATAATTCAATGTCTAATTCTCTTCTACCGGTGTCAATATCAATTTCACTAAGTTTGTAGAATAAGGTGAAATCTCTCTTCCATATCATGTAGAAGGCGTAAAAGGCAATCAAAATTGGAACAGTCAAATAAGATTCAAAGAAATCGTTAGCGTTAGCTGCAACACCAATTGGGAAAAGAGCAACCCAGAATTGAGCAATTAAAATTAAAACATTTAATAAAACACCAAAGTATGAACCATAGACACCAACTTGAGAAGTGAAGGGTAATTCATTAGTATCTCTACCTTGGAATTTCAAAACTTGTCTAAATCTAATATGACAAGCACAGATAGAAGCCCAAGTGAAAACAGATGATAAACCAGAAATGGCTAACATCCAGTTGAAGACAGTAGCTTCCTTTGGAGTAGCGGCTAAGTAACATAATAAACCGAAGACAACGGAGATAATAATACCGGCTAATGGTCTACCAGATCTGTCAATGTAACCGAAGAACTTTGGAGCAAAACCTTGTTCAGCTAATGAAGCAATAGATCTTGAAGAACCAAAAACAGAAGAGTTACCAACGGATAAGACAGCAATCATAATAACAACATTCATGACTGATGGTAAACCAGAAATACCACCATTCTTAATGGCAATAACGAATGGAGAAGCAGAGGCATCAGCAGAAGAAGAACCTAATAATCTTGAGTCAGTGTATGGAACTAAAAGACCAATCAAAGTCAAAGAGATAATGTAGAATAAAGTAATTCTCCAGAAAACTTGCTTAGTAGCAGAAGGTAAAGACTTTCTTGGGTTAGCGGTTTCAGCAGCGGCTAAACCACATAATTCAGTACCAGCGAAAGAGAAAGCAGAGGTGACAAAGACGGAACAAACACCTTTGAAACCATCGGCAAAGGCACCTGGACTTGTCCAGTACTTACCACCAATGTAACCACCAACTGGTCCACCACCACAGGTTAAAACAATACCTAAGATAATGAAACCGCAGATAGCAATAACTTTGATAATGGAAAAGACAAATTCGGCTTCACCGTAACCTCTAACACCAAAGAAATTAATAACAACAATTAAGACATAGAAAATGGTAACCCAAGCGGCAGAATTAATAGAGGTATTCCAGAATTTGATAGTAATAGAAGCAGCAACTAATTCTAAAGGTAAAACGACCAACCATTGTAAAGTATAATTCCAAGCCATACAGAAACCCCATGGCATGGAGATGAATTTAGAGTTATATTGGACGAAAGAACCAGAAACTGGGAAGGTAACGGCCAATTCACCAAGAGCTTGGACGGTACAGTACAACATAGCACCTGTTAAAATCCAGGCAATTAATAAAGCAGCTGGACCACCAGTACTTAAAGCGGAACCGGAACCAACGAATAAACCAGTACCAATGGAACCACCAATGGCAATCATTTGTAAATGTCTATTTTTCAAAGTTCTCTTCAATGGAGATCTAGCGGCAAGGATATTGGCCTTTTCAATAGGAGAAAGGTTTGGGTCGATGTCATCTAAACCATCCATTGGTTTAAAAGTATCGGCAAATCTACCATACCAAGTTTGAGATTCAGCAGTAACTGGGGCAGTTGTTTGTTGAACTGGTGAAACAGAAGATTCGACATCAGCTTTAAATTCGTCTTTAGACATCTTTGTATGAATAATAAAGGATAGAGAAGTACTTAGTTAAAGAGGAGAAGAAAAAAAAGAAAGAGAAAAAAGAATCTGTAAATATGTATAGAATAAACAATAAATAAAGAGGGAAATGAAAAGATACTTATATTCAAAAGGGGACCACTTGAGTGTACACAAACTAGGGCTTATCTGACGATAAGGGCAAAAAGAAATCTCGAGTAGTAGCAACTGGTATAAATTACGAAGTCCACTGTAAAAACTCAGAAACACTACTACTATCGATGCTTAGTGAGCGACGAGAAATTTTCTAATTAGAGTTTCTTTATCGTATGCAACCCATTCTCTATCTAGCGTGAAAAAGAAACAAAAGATAAAAATTTTGAGAGGTGGCATTAGAAGCCAGAATCACATTTTGCTGCATTGGGCACTAATGTTTTTCATTCTATTGTGAGAACCACTCTCAATTGTATTCTGTTCAACTGCAATAGCCCAGTATTGGATGTTGTGTTGAAACTTTAGCATTTCTGGAAACTTGACTTTACACTTTCACATCGCAAAATTGCGGTGCTGCTATTATTTACGCCATGTCATTTCAGTTATATGCCAAAAAATACTGGTGCGAGAAAATTGAGCTGCGAGTCGAGCGAGTGCCTTGTTAAAACAAAAAAACTCATACTGCAGCCTGTGGTAGAGTGATAAGAAGCACTGAGGCTCGTTTATCTCAATTTTACAGTGTAGTTACGCAAGTGTTTCTCCGTTGAACCACCCTTTACAAGGCGGCCACATCGTAGGTGAGCTGTGCGATTAAAGATTGGAAAAGGCCGTGGAGAAACAGTAGTTGAAAATGATATGATAATTGGAATGAATATGAGTGCTATTGCCTAAAGAGACAAATGAGTGCAATTACAAGAATAAAGCAGCCTCATACGGATTTGACACCATGCACAATCGCTGGGCCCGTGTGTGATAAGGTCCAAAAAGGTGCCAAGGTAGATGGGTTACCCGCACAGAGACGGCGTCTTGTGCAGTCTATTGCCGTTTACTAAGGTCATCAGCTCTTTGTGCCTTGTGTATGGCATTTGTCCACTTATTGGTCCCCTTTGTTCTCTGTGTTAGCGGTTGTGCTTTTTTTACTCTTTCTAGATATCCTTTACTCTTACGGTTTAGACTATGAAGTATGCTACGCGCAGAGAGCCATTAATTGGCTTGTCAAAATTTCTTTTGCTAGGCTAGCCTGGAATCGCTTCCACAAACTATATCTAGCTATTAATCAAAACTTGCCTTGCGTTGGGGTATGCTACAAATATCTGAGAGACGCTCATAGTAAAATCTACATTCTCTTGTGGCATCTTTGAAGGCAGCAAAGCCACATATACGACGTATCCGTATACGTGGGAAATCACCGTTGGAGATATACGTGCCACTTGACTTCGAAGACGGAGTTATTCCCAACCGCGAAGCAAAACACTGCGTATTTCGAGTCTCCCACTCACACCCTCCAGTTTCGCTAGTTAATATTCAAGCGGCTATTGTAGTAGTACATAATCACAAATCCAAAAGAGTAGTAATTTCGCACGTTATTGCCATTCGCGGTTCTTCAAATCGACGCCTGCGATAGGGAAGAGAACCTTGCCCTGCATGCCCTATTGCAAATTAGTATGGTCTTTTAGTCAAAGATTAAACCAGTCTAAGAAGAGGCTGAAATATACTTAAAGAGATAGCATACAAGGCATCATCATAATAGACACATACAAACTGATCTGATTGAGGATATCTACAGAAATAGAAAGAAACCAGTACCGCCGACGAGTGTTTAGTAAATACCCCGTATTTTGACGCTTCAAGATCAAACAGAGATATATTGGTATACAAGAAGATAAGATGCGCAACTAGATCTCGGAATGCAATAATTGGCCCGCTTGATGCCCAGCCCAACAAGAGATCCATTATTTGATCGGGAATTTTGATATCTATACGTAAATGGGTTAGCTTATCGAAAGCTTCGATAACTTCCCCAATAAAATATAGATTAGTGTGGTGCCGCGCTGCGACGGAGATCCATTGCGTTTGATTTGGCACACACTAAAGATTGCAGACACTAATAAAGTCCGTATGGCTTTAGCTTGTAGGCCATAATGCGAGAGGCGATGATTATCTTATTGTGATCATTGCCTTATTTGCAGTGGATCGGTTACGCTTCAAATTAGCTATCGATTTCAGAGTCAAATTGACAAACAAGACAAGATTACAATCAGTTGAGCAAATAATCGACTGATCTGATATCTAACTTGTTATCGTACCATTAATGCCCTTTAATCGGTGAATTGACTAATCTCAGTAACCACTTCGTTTTGAATATAATTTATCTACATGGCACATGGTATCTACCTCTCCGTCATATCCGAAAAAAAAAAATAGCCACAATTTATCTTGATTTTGCTTGAAGTGCTAAATACAGGATTCTTTTTTATTACTAATAATCTATATACGGAGTGACTAACACAACACCACTAAGCTTCAGGTTCTTCGGGTTTTGGTGGTTCTTCTGTCAATTTTTCAGTGTTTACTTCGTAATCACCATTTTCCAATTGAATGATTAAACCTTGCGATAATAACCTTTGGAACATATCTTGAGGAACCCATCCTTTAGTAGCATAGAATGGTTCAGATGCAAAATCTAATTGATAATCACTGAATTCGTTCATAAATTCCTCCAATTTAGCTTCATCTTCGTAGTTTAATGGGCATTCGACGTCTTTGACTAGTTTACCAGACTTATAGTGATTCCAGATTTGTGTTATCTCTAATAAACCGTTCTTGATGTATAAATAGTCCTTTGGTTGTGAAGTTGATAAGATTGAAAGGTAAGGGGACTTCAATAGTTTAATACTAATTGCTCCCATCAATTCCTTTTCTCTGTTGTTTAATGAAAGATCCCAATAGAATTGATTTCTGGTCTTGTAGAACATAAATTCGTATTGTTGTTTTTCCATTTCATCCAATTGTTCAAAATCTTCAACGTCTTTGGTCAATTCGTAGATCTTTGGACCGGTATAACCCACAAATTGTGGAGCATTACCTAATAGGAATGGTTTAATTGTGGTGCTTTCGAAATCTAAAAGGTAAAAGTCTTGATTGTTTTGTTTAATCACATTCATTGGATCTAAATCAGGGTGGTTCAAATTACCTTTGATCAATCTTTGGTAGTTTGGAATACCACTATCAGATTCCAAGTTGAAAAGATCATTGTTTATTTTTAAAAGGTCTTGGTAGACTTCAATGGATTTCACAATTGTCTCTTTATCACCAAAAGCTTGTAAGTTGTAGTTACTATCGCTGTCTAGTAATGATAGTCTATTTTGCAAGTTGAAGATCTCCAATTTAATCAAATCTTCCATGATTTTCAATGGTTCATCTAATTTCCATGGACCAACAAAAGGTTCGATATCACTTGCTTTCAAACCAAGTTTACCCTTGTAGTATTGTCTTTCAGTAGTTGGACCAACAATCCATCTACCTTTCAAAGATTCGTCAGTCTCGCCACTATAGGCTTCTTCCTCTTCTCCAAGAATAACTGACTCTGGACAATCGTCTTTGAAATATAATGAACCAAATTTATTGAAATCAACAGAGATCAATTTTTCGTTGAAATCGGCTAAAGGATCAATGACGGACATTAGATCCTTCTTTGAATTAGGCTCATTGATGGCACCTTGTAATAATGGGTTCCATGATCTCATCAATAAATCACCTTCTTTGAATTCCATCAAGATGAATGGAGTCTTCAAGGAGTTATCGTAGGATCCACTGTAAGCAATAACTTTTGGAACTTTCAACCCTAATTTAGTGTCGGCAAAATCCATAGTGGCAACTTCCGATTGAACCTTACGTGTAGTGAAATATTCAGAATCTAACCTGTAAGGAATTCTCAATACAAATGATTTAGTCTCTAAATCTTTAACGGTAATCTTGTAAATACGATGATGTTTACCTTCATGGATTGAGACGATCTGTGAAATGTTTTCGAATTTGAAATCTTTCAAGTCACCTAATAAGCATAAGTTCTTAGCAATGACATTAACTTTATTGTTATCAATTTTGATCAAATGCTTTCCTTCATCTCCCTTCAATTTGAACAATTCTTCAGCGGCTTCGTTTAAACCTTGGATTGAAAAAACAGTCTTTCTCTTTTCCTTTTCCAATTTGTCGTTACGTAACCAGGTACCCCAGGTATAGTTAAAGATGGCATCTCTTTGTGGGTCGTTTTCATCGGTAATCTTGGTGAAAACTTCTTCCGGTTGCTTTGAAGTGGATTGGAATCTATTTGTAGCTAAACCTGATCTCATGGAAGTTGCGGCTACTCTCGAGACCATAGGTCTCAAATTTTGAGCACTCAGCACATATCTTGAAGCTCTGGACAACATCTTGGGTATCTTATCGTTGTTTTACCAGTATAATACTATGCGATGGAAACCTACCTAAGATGAGTGTCAGACATGATTTTTCAGCTAAAACTAAAAAGATGTTTGATTGATGTTGGAGATGAAAAACTCGAGGCAAATACTCGGCACCGGTGCACCAAAATTCAAAAAAACACAGAAGATCGGACTCCACCGCCTTGAATACCCCATGCTTTTCACCGCTCCCACAAAGTGGGATTTTTTGATGCATATTTGTACAAGGTTGGTAGATCATGGTATATTCATCTATTTATGACTGTTTTAATTAGTTAAGTACGTATTAAATAAGCATGCTACAAACACATATCAAGAAAGGAAGAACTTCTGACCGCGTTACAGAGTTACAATCCCAGAACTTGGTCAACTCGATCCTGACTATGTCTTTTGGATGCATAGCTTATCTACGTGGTTTCTTTGATGATGACCATTTTGCAGATGAGACTTTTATCGTAGATGTGAATAAAAATAAAGAGGATGGGGCTCTTAGCAAGGCCGACTATATCAAGTTGAAGACTTTGGTTAGGGGTAAAAGTAAAGAAGCAGATGCGTTGTTAGATTGGTTAGAGAAATCATGTTTTGAATCAATTCGATTAAAATACCTGAATAAGATATGCTTAAGTATCTTACTAGATGAATCTAAGCCCAATGAATTATATGAAAGCTACACATTTGATATCCAGTACTTTGACGACATAATCAAGTTAACAAGTATTGAATTTACCTGGGATATTGATGAAAAATCAAGTATGTCAGGGGTTAGAAGGTCGATTCAAATTTTGATGAGACAATTCATTGTTATTACTCAAACTTTACCGACATTACCAACAAAGAGATATATATCAATGAGATTGGTATTCAACGAAAGAGCGCCACTAGATTTCCAACCTGACTTTTTCTTCGATTGTTCTAATTCCAAAGAAGAGTTTGGATTTAAGATTCCAGAACATGACAAGATTGATTTCATCTCATGTGGAGTAGTGGAGAGCAAATACCATCAGATTCAATCCCAAATTATGTCATTACCCGATTTCAATACTGAAACAACTATGGATTTCAAATTTGTCAATCCTTTGTTTTATTTTGAGGATACCACTAGGGTGGAGGACAAACCAGGTAACGGCAATAGTGAATTTTCTCAAATCACCAAAGCTTTGGAAAATTTGGCTCAATCAAACAATGATAGACTCATTGTTGACAACACCCAAAAATTGACTCTTTCGTCACCAGCTACTCAGTTTGCTACAGTTACAGGATCGAGGACGATCTATTGCGAGTGTGGATCTCACGAAGATTTGGAATACTCACCATTAATCAACTGCGACATTTGTCACAACCCTAAACACAAAATTTGCTATGGTGTATTTCCCCAAGCCAAAGTCAGTATTGTTAATTGCTTATCGTGTTGTAGTCCAGAGTTAATTACGAGAGACAAGATACTTCAGATTAGGGTACTAATGAATCTTAGAAAAATGTTAAGGCTATTCGGCAGTGTCTTGATGCCACCCAAGACAAACATGGAAAGTCTGGTCTCGCTCCTAGGATATGACACTAGTACTGCTGATACTTATGAAATCATTGCTCAAGTTTTCAATGTATTGATTCTGGAAAAATTCATTGTTATCCATGAACAGCCACTGCAAAAGATGTCAAGTGTTTCAGCTTCCACTGCTGGTTTCTTGAATACACCTCCTAATTCAACAGCGGCTAATAATGGCGATAAGGAGAAACTAGCAAACGGCTCGTACTGGTTGAATCTTTCGGTCGATACAAAGACCAAGATAGATACAGGTTTCAAAATGGCATTCAATAAATGGGTTGTAGTATCTTATGTTCCACAGATTAGAAATAAAAGCTTTCTTAATGACAATAGAGTAAATGTCAAACTTCTCAAGAGGAGAAAAGAGTTTTATATAGATCTAGATTTTGAAGAGTGTTCTAAGATGTTTGGGGATCCAATATCTTTCAATGATGACAAACTGAAAGATAACGAAGAGTTTGTCAAGAATATATTAAGTAGTTCTAGGGCTTCTTCTGTGTGGCATGATACAAGGGAAACTGAACCCAAGGTCCTTGTATTTGACTCAAACTTTTCTCAGTTTACTCATTTTAACGACAAGGTCGTGGATACTGAGGATCAAACCCCCAATTCAAAGAGAAGAAAGGTCTCCCAATCCCAAGACCTTGTTGAAATCTGACCAAAGATAAATTATATATTTATACGTATAAATATTGAGACATAGCTAAGTATTTAAATTGCAAAGTGTGCTATTTCTTAAGTAACCTTGTTGTATTTAGACTCCTTGTAGAAATCAACAGCCATAAGCGCAGCACCTATTTGATTTGTAAAATTGAAGAATCCAAAGGCAAGTGGTAATGGTGTTGATTCCAATACGTTACAAACAAAAGCAAATCCAATAAAAGCACCTCTTTGTTCTTTGTTAACGTATTTAATCTGAGAATCTCTGAACCTCTGAAGGGTAAAATACCTCGATTGCGAGTTCAACCCTCTATGGTTCAATTCATCCATAGTCTTACAAATGGGACCTACAATGGGGATGGAATAAACTATCAAATCCCTTGATATTTTTAAGGCAATAGCAGGTAGTGTGAAAATGGGGAATCTTATCCAAACTTCAGTTATATAATCACCAAATTGAAAAGGAACTTTTCGTTTCAATTTGCCCGGAACCACAACACTATATAGACCTTCATTACACAGGACTACGTCAAACACGGTATTCATTGGTTGAGGGATCAAGTAGTTGGTAAGGATATAGTTTGTTAAAAAATTGGCCTCTTGTAAAGTGATGTTGAAACCAATGATAAGGCCAACTGGTGGACCACAGCATAAGATTGAAGAAGATACGTTGAAAGGGAATAAGATTGCAAAGACACTCAATAATACGGTGATTTGAATGATGAAACTGGGGATTATAGTCTTTAAAAACAAAGGCCATAATCTAGGGTTGTTAAAGAAATATCTAACACCCTATATGAAGATTGGTTAATACTGAATATATTTTATTACAAGATTACATCAAAAGTGGTGGTGTGGGGCATACAAGCAGTGGGTAGGCAAAAGAACCCGATGATACCAATCCTTGGATTGTAGTCGCAGGGGCATTGAGGTATAAGTTAACACGTTGAATGATGCTCTCCATTGAATAGTTTTAAGTGGGTTAGTAGATATAGATTAATGACACTGAAGAGTGATGTATTGTATGGTTTGCTTTCACAACGTGTAATTATATATATATTTAATCTTTCACGTTCAGAATCACGTGGACAAGAGTTTATTTTTCTTTTTTAAGCTAATAAATAATATAATCAAAAATTCATGGAGAAAATACCGGATCAATAATTTAGTTTATTAGGGTACATAATGATATTAAATATGAATGAAAAGAGGATATATGAATGCATATATGACGTTTAACTGTTTTTTGGTTGATATACGAGTTATCTAATCGAATAAACCGAAACCCATGTCATCATCGGATTCTTCTTTTTCTTCAACGGCTTCTTCAGCAGCGGCTTCAGCAGCAGCACCAGAGGAAGCAGCGGCACCAGATGAAGCAGCAGCGGCACCACCAGTTGGGACAGATGATAATTTTTCTAAACCTTCGGCGATTAATTCAGTGGCGGATTTACCTTCTAATTCAGAGATTAATTTGTCTAATTTTTCAGAATCGATTTCGATACTGACGGATTCTAAAACCTTGGTGACATCGGCAGCAGATGGGGAGGCGTTACCAGCTTGGACTAATAATAAGTAGGCGGCTAAGTACTTCACTGTAATACAAAGGGTTATAAGTTAGTATATATTCATGATGATTTGATGATTTGATGATTTGTCTCTTGTCTCTTCACTTCCCATGTCAGATTGAAATGGATCGGGATAAATATGCTTGAATCCAAAAAGGGATCAGTTCAACATATTATGTTCATAGTGCTTTCTCTGTCTGACTTGATTCAGGTAGCTGTAATTGTAAAATTGAATGTCCATTTGGTTCAATAATCAATTTTGTCAAAAGGATAGGATCGTGGCATGAGTAATGATAGTGTATAATTGAAGCCCAGTGAGATTTTCGTGCAATTAAGACAGGGGGAGCAAGAGAGGACAAGCTGGAGTTGAGTAGTGGGGTTGCGACATACTTGTATATATCTATGAGTGATTAGTGTATGGACTGTATCAAGGCAGGTTCAAGAGACACAAGGATATATCTATCCATACAAGCCTGCGATATACGGTGAAATATTTCATCTTTCGTCGGTGTCTCTCGTGCACCCTGGGCCCCGGTGTGGGGTGTGGGGTGTGGCAGCGCAGTTAACCACGCTGTGGGTGTGGTGTGCCGTGTTTTGGGCCCCAGAATACGCAGTCACCCTTCGTTCTGCCCTCTCTCTTCATAGCGCCACACCCCACACCGCTCCCACCCAGCGATTTCTCTCCGCGCGCTGAGCTTTTGCTTCTCTGTTTCCCTTGCCAATTTTCATCCAATTTTTTTCATCTCTTATATTACAAAATGTTTAACTATAAGGTGTATATTAACTATCAATTTTTTTATAATCCTTTGATTTTACTCCTATCATATCCATCAATAGATAATCAATAAATCATGTCTGAAGTAACTGACAGAAAGAAGAGAACTTTAAAGTCCTTCCAATTTAGAGGTGTTGAATTAAACCAATTATTAGAATTAAACAACGAAGAATTCGCCAAATTATGTCATGCCAGAGTTAGAAGAAGATTTTCAAGAGGTTTAGACAACAAGCCAATGGGTCTTATCAAGAAATTAAGAGCTGCTAAATTAGCCACCATTCCAAACGAAAAGCCAGCTATCGTCAAGACTCATTTAAGAAACATGATTGTTGTTCCAGAAATGATTGGTTCCGTCGTTGGTATCTACAACGGTAAGACTTTCATCACCGTTGAAATCAAGCCAGAAATGGTTGGTCACTACTTAGGTGAATTCTCCATCACTTACAACCCAGTTCAACATGGTAAAGCTTCTCATGGTTCTAAATTAAAATTATACTAGGTTCATGGAATTTATACTCTATTAATTTAATAAAATACTCCTACTTTTAAAAAAAAAAAAAAAGAGAGATAGTTTCAAGAAAGATCATATGGAATACTCACACATATATCCTATTGCTATCCGTCATTTGTCATTAGTTCATTTATATCCCAATCAATTTGCAATCTATTCAGTCAAGTGGTCATTTGAATTTTAGAGAAAAAAAAACAATTTAGAGATCAATCACAATTATCTACGAATGATCAAATGGAATCGAATCATACCAGATGACTGATACGATTGGAAGAATTGGATTATAATTGAACTAAAGTAAATTTGTAAACCTTGTAACACATAAATAGATGTAAAAGAGAGAAAAAGAAAGATGTACGGTAGATTTAGTAAAGTTATCGTATCGTTTATTAGTATGTAAGTCTATATATACATATATATATATATATATATCGGTTATGGTTGGTATTCAAGCCATTCTCTTCATCTGTATCAAATCATTTAAGATTTCATCATTTGAACACGAGTTCAAATCGTTTAATGAACTAGGTAAAGAATGTTGATTTAATTGGATGTTCTTCAAATATGATAACTCTAAATAGTTCAGATTTCTTTGATTGACCAGTTCACTTAAATTTTGAATTTCGTTTATATTTGAAGATGTTATTTCATTGTTAAATTGATAATACTCCGGCAAATTCAACGTTAAATTATCCATATTTCTTCTTTCTTTGTTAATCTCATACCAATTTCCAGTAATTTGACATATCTCTTCACTTTTCAAGTCTTGACATTCTTTGATAAACTGTTGATGAATGGCAACTCTTTTCGCCCTTGTTTCATTATCGATACATTTTAACTTGTATTTTTCATAGTTGGTGAACTTTGTCATCTTCTTATTGAAATTATCTTCGACTATTTTGAAGAATTTGATGTAATCTGGATGTTTACTACTTTCACATAATTTCAATTCAAACTCCAACTTGTTCAGCTGTGTTTCGTAGAGTAAATCTTTTAATTTGGCAAATTCAACTTCGATATCTTTCAATTCTTCAAGTGCTTCTACTCTTTTATTATCCTCCTCTTGTAATTTCTCCTTGTCTTCTTCATCTTTTTCTTTATCTTCTTCATAGTCTTCTTCTTCTCTTTCTCCTCTTTCATCGTCATCTAATTCTTCTTCTTCTTCTTCGTCCTCTTCTGCGTCTTCTTCTGCTGCGTCATCTTCCTCTTCTACTTGTTGTTGTTCGAGCTTAATTCTCTTATTTGATCCGTTTTGATGCTCATTTTCTCCTTCTTCAACGTCCCTACTTCTACTTCTACTATTTCTTCTGCTGTTACTCGTACTTCCCGTTGTCCTAAGTTCATTATCATCTCCGCTTTGTGCTAATTTATCCAGATCGGATTCGTCCTGAAGTCCTTCCATCTTGTCCGTCTCTTCTTCGGATGAATCCACGGTATCTTTATCTTGTATATCTCTATCTTTACCTTTACCTCTTAATCTATCTTTATCCTTATTACCCCTATTAGCAATCACTGGGGATGGACGTCTAGCAGTATTGAAAGGCATTAATATATGGCACTAAGCAACTATACAGATCGCACGTATACCTTGTGTTACCAGTGTTAATGATCTTTTAAAAGTAAACCAGATTGGTAGCTATTGAACATTGATCAACCAATCGACCTCTAAGTCAAGTAACTATCTAATTAATCCATATCCCCTGCTGTTTTCTCAGTTTTGCACAGAGTGTGTGGGCCTCGCCTTTTCTCCTCTCTTGCACGGCAGTGCACCCCTCTGCCTGAGTTATGTTTCCTTCTGTCTTTCCTTCTATCTGTCTGTTTATGGAGAGATGTATTGGCTTTGCTCAGTGGGTATATACCTTATCACTAGGTTGTTCATATTCTCCGAGTACTTTATATCTTAAATGTATATATATATTCATCCACACGGGTGATATAGGATAAACAGAAAGTCTATCGGCACCACCTACACATGTGCGGCTCGCCTTCCCAAAGCGGTAATTAATGCTTCCTTTACTGATAAAAAAATTTTATTTTTGCTTTATATATATACAGATACTTGATTTATCGATCTTTTTCATTTCTGATTTACATATACCTAATTTCAAACCCATACATCACTCGAAAATGGCTTTATTTGAGAGTACAGAGAAGACAGGTCTTGGAGGCCTCTTTGCCAAATCCTCTGCTATCGACAGCAGAGAGCTAATGGCCAAGAAACAAAGAACTACCGTTGAAATACCTGAAGATATTCAAGAAAGAGCTACTGCCGCTAGAGCTGCTAGAGCCGTCGCCGCTGCTTCTGCTCAACGTGCTCAAAGAGAAGAGTTACCAGAACCAGCATTAGCACCGGTCGTGCAGGAAAAAAGATCCAAAAAGAGAAAGAGAACAGATGATAACGAAAACCTTGAAGAAGACTACATCAACAAGCTTTTAGATGAACCAGAGGTAACCAACGATAATAAGCCTAAAGCTGAAGACAAGGACTCTGATAACAGTTCTGATGATGATGAAGAAGAAGAAGAAGAATCCGCAAACAAGTCTACTACCGGTCAAGAAGCAAAACAAATAGATTTCAAAGGTGCCGAATTGGATAAAGCAGAGCGTACTTTATTCATCGGTAATGTCCCATCAGCAACGATGTCAGATAAAAAAATTACCAAGAAATTCAAGAAAATATTCAGTGAATTTGGTAAGTTAGAATCCATCAGATTTAGATCAATTGGATTTAACTCCAATTTACCACGTAAATTTGCATACATTACCAAATCATTCAAAGATGAAAGTAAAGATGAAATCGTCAATTCATATGTTGTGTTCAAGGAGAAAACGGAATCCTTAAAGGCTTCAAACTCACTCAATGGTCATATCTTTATGGACCACCATCTTAGAGTAGATCATTTAACCCATCCTTTAAAACAAGATAACAAGAAATCTATCTTTATTGGTAATTTGGAATTTGAAGAAAAAGAAGAATCTTTATGGAAATTTTTCAATCAAAACCTTATTGATGCCAGTGATAAAGAAGAAACTAAGAATATCGTTGATAACGTAAGAATCATCAGAGATCCAAAGACTAATTTCGGTAAAGGTTTTGCCATCGTGCAATTCGTCGATTCTATCTATGTTGACAAATCATTGTTGTTAAACAACAAGGAATTATCCACTTCTAACAGACCAATCAAGAGAAGATTGAGAATCTCAAGATGTAAAAACAATCCACAACAATCGGGCAACAGTAGATTCGGTAACAATTCCAAATTAAACGAAAAGCAAAGAACGATAATAGGTAGAGGTAAGAAGATATTGAACAAATCGGACAGATCTACAATTGGTAGAACCGTTACCGAAGGTTACAGATCCAAGAGAGGTGATAACGTCAAGGGTATCAAGAACGGTATCGGTGGTAAGAGAGGTCCTTCTACCAAGAAACCAAGACATCAAGGTGGTAGAGTTGCTCAAAGAGCCAAAGCCCACAGAGACACCGGTAGACCAAAGACAAACTGATATTAAGTAGTTCAAGTATAAAATAAATAAAATAAATCAAAAATACATGTATATATATATAAGTAACTAAACAGAGGCACTCAATTGGGAGGTTTTTGGCTCTCGCACGTCCTTCCCTTTAAACTCCCCTTATCTCCCTTGCACTTTCGAAAGGAGAGAGATGAGTTCGCCTTATCTTGCCCCCATTTATTGAGAAACCCCCTGGATATAAGCTCACCTTTGAATATTATACATCAGTTCTCTACTCATTAACTATTAGACCATGGGTAACCAAACTTCAAAACCAACAAAACAGCCAACTTACACCTATTGTAAACCTTCTGAATCCTTAACCGGTTCAGATGAGTTAGTCACTAAATTACAAAGCCTTTTAATCTCATCCGAAAACGCCAGAGCCTTCTCCGATGATGATGATGATGATGATGATGGATTGGATAACCCTATTGAAATTGCCAACTTACAATCATGGGAGTCTGAATTACTCAGTGACCCAAAGAATCAACTGGCTTTAAATTGTTTTACCGGTAACGATATCACCACCATTATCGCCAATACTCAGAAGATTAATGCTAATAACATCGATTTATTTAACCAATCCGTTACTTTAGCCGGTGGTCCAATTACAGACCAAAAATCATCGGGTAGATGTTGGATTTTTGCATCGACGAATGTCTTCAAAGAATTTATTAAATCCAAATATAAGTTGGAAAATTTCCAATTCTCACAAAACTATCTTTTCTTCTACGATAAATTAGAGAAATGTAACTACTTCTTAAATAACATTATGGATTGTAATGATGAAGAAATTGATTCAAGACTTGTTCAATTCCTTTTACAAATGCCCATTAACGATGGTGGTCAATGGGATATGATTGTCAATTTGGTCAATAAATACGGTTTAGTTCCTCACGAACTTTACCCAGATTCTGCCTCTTCCATCTCATCTTCGAGATTAAACTATTTGATTACCAACAAATTGAGAGAATATGCTTTAATCTTAAGAAATTTATCAAAGACTGAAAAGTCACACACTTCTTCTATCGCAGATATCAAGAAATCGATGTTGAAGGAGATCTTCAATATCTTAACTTTAACCCTTGGTGTTGCTCCAAAGCCCGATTCTGAAGTCAAATGGGAGTTTAAGGATAAATTCGGTAATTACCATCTGATTAACACTACCCCATTAGGTTTTTACAAGGACTTATTGGGATACAAGGCCGAAGATTACTTTTCTTTGATCCATGACCCAAGAAACACCTATAATGAATTATACACCGTTGATAAATTGAACAATATCGAAGGTGGTAAACCAGTTGAATACGTCAACACCAAGATCACTAACTTGAAGGACGTCGCAATGGCAATGATTCAGAATAACGAGCCCGTTTTCTTTGGTTGTGATGTTGGTAAATTCGAAGATCAAAACTTAGGTTTGTTAGATACCGAATCCTGGAATTACGAACTTGGCTTCAACACTAAATTGAACATTAACAAGACTGAAAGAGTCCTCACCGGTTCTTCTCAAATGACCCACGCTATGGTATTAACCGCGGTTCATTTGGTCGATGGTAAACCAATTAGATGGAAGGTTGAAAACTCTTGGGGTTCTGATTTCGGTCATAAGGGTTACTTCGTAATGACCGATAAATGGTTTGATGAATACGTCTTCCAAATTGTTACTTCTGCTCAATACGCTCCAAAGAAATTGGTCGATATTTGGAGATCTAAGGATTATAAGATCTTACCTTACTACGATCCAATGGGTGCTCTAGCTTACACCATGTGATTTCTCACTATCTTCCTTATTTTTCGTTATTTTCATAACTAGCCCAGTCCATTTGAGATGGAACTTCTATTACTATTACCGTTAACAACAACAATTTCTACTACTACTACTATTATTATTACTATTATTATCTATTGAGTGTCATATAATTTTTTTGCCCTTTTTATATTTAAATTATTTATATATCTGAATAATTGCTTTTTCATTTATCGACTTTCTAGTAAAGGTATAAACTATCAACACATCCAAACCCAGCGGCAACACCACCTTCATTTGAGGAACTGGTCTTGGATCTTAGAAGATGGCCCGAAATCTCATTGTTTAAGATCTCCCCGCTGTCCTCGTTGAACAACAGAGAACCAAATACACCTAATTCACTAATGACTCCACTATCCTCGATCAACTCTTCATTTCTCAATATTAAATTGTTATAAATGGGAGGGTTGATTAATTCCATCAAGATATAACCTGCTCTCTCTTCCTTTGGTAATTCTTTCAGGAATCCTGGGATATTCTCCTTGTATATATTATTACCTCCACCTTCTCTTTGTGGTTTTAATACGAAATTATCAGGCTTAGAGATAGCAAGCTCATAAGCTTCATTACCCTCGGGTGTATCATCCAATGGATAAATCTTGACAAAGGTAGATTTCAGATTTGTCTTTTGTTCATCGGTTATCTTTGATGGTAAGAATTTATCAATTACTTCGTCATTAGTCAACAATTGTTGAATCTTCTTAGCACCTGATAACTGAACTAATAAAGAAGGACATTTGATAGCCATTGTAGTCTCTAATAGTTCTCTACAGTTCCAAGTCTCTTCATGCTCAAATTCTTGAGGTCCATAAGCAGATCTGTAATAGGCGACAGAGACTTCTTGACCTTGGTAGTAAAGTTTCTTTGTAGTTTCATCAACTTTAACATTTTTGGTTACTTCTGGCAAATCAATTCTCTTTGAGACGATTCCATATTTCTCAAACAATTCGAACTCAACGGCTCTTTGATCAAATGCATTACGTTCATTTGGTTGGACGATAAACAACACTATAGTCTTAGCCTTGGTATGATGAGACTCATAGTATGATACACCATGGTATAGACCCTTGGCTAAGGAAACTGCAGATTCCGAAATGAGTACCGATTCCTTTTCGTAGTATTGCGTGTTCTGTTTTGGTTCATATAGCCCCTTGTCATTTAAGAAACTATGCAATTTACCAACTTTTGTAGATAATCCACCAAATGAAACACTGACGGTGTTAAACTCTACCTGTTTAATGGAATCTGTTTTCAAATCAAGCATGTAATCCGATCTGAATAATCCAAGTGATACAGGTTGAACTATACCGATTTTTTTGGCCTTCAAATAGGTCTCGTACAATTTACCCGTGAACTCAGAATCGAATTTGGATAAATCTTCAATGATATCAATCAGCCATTTTCTTTCGATGATGATATTGGCGTAGAGAGAATTAAAATCTTGACAGATGCTAATGGATTTGTCGAATTGACTACGTGGGAATGGAGTTGGATATAGCGTCACAGGGGCAACATTGGGCTGATACTTTTCAAAATTGGGAGGATAGATGATCAATCCATTGCTCAATGACCATTGTTGTAAATCATTGATTAAATCCTTCTGTTCACTGGGAGATAATAGTGGGAATTCCTTAGGAACTGACATCCTTGTGTATCTTGTCTTATTCACTCTTGATTTGTAGCTCTTTGGGTTGAAGAATAGCCAAGGAACTCCTTTTAATTCCTTTTAATTAACTACTAGCTAATCACTAATTAAAAAAACCTCGATCATTGGATATTCTTTCCCTTTTCAAATCGACTACGCGATAAGATATTTCTCATTTTTCACCACAGTTGACTAATCTTGAAACTGACAAATTCATTTTTATTTTATTTTATTTTATTTTATTTTATTTTATTTTATTTTATTTTATTTTATTTTATTTTATGTAGGAATAAATAAATCGTAACTATAAACTATATGAAAGATGTAACCATAAAGAAGGACCCGATGCCTTATAAATCTAAAAGGTACTACCTTTGAACCAAAACTGTAAAACCACACTCAAAAAACCGAAAACTGAAAACTGAAAACTGAAAAGTGAAAAGTGAAAAGCTGCAAAACAATCACCTTCCCTACTTCAACTGATATGTACTCAATGCTTTTCCTTTGGTTTCAAAGACCACCAACCCAAGGTTAACAATGCAAAGACACCAAAGAATGTCTTGTCCTTTGAGCTGATTTCGTCTTCTGACTTTTCGCCACTACCGGTTTCTTCAGTGATAATACTCCCACCTTGTGAAACTGGAGCTTTAGAATCTTCTCCAATCTCGATCTTAGTAGCGGTCATACTGGATGTATTATGTGCATCAGCTTGTTTCAAAGAGGCTTTGGTGCTCAATGAAAGTACCTTCATTGGTGGTCTTCCGTCCGGTTCTGGGAATGGGTTTTGAGGGACTTTAAAGAAATCAATGGTTGATTTATCGCCCTTGGCCAGTGTGGTGGAAGTAGTACTTATTGGCCTTGACTGTTCCACTGGTTTCTCGACTGTTTTCTTAGCAATAGCCTTCTTTGCTTTCTTTACTGTGATGGTCTCCTTGGTAAATGATACTTCTTTTTTAGCGGTTGTTGAAAAAGAGGAGATTTGTTGATTCTCAAAAGTAGATATTCTTTGAACCAAGTCACCCTTTCTACCAGATACTTTCAGGCCTCTCTTCTTACATTCGAGTTTCAAACCTTGAACGTTCATTGAAGTGAACTTTGAACTGCTGAAATCAGAATCCAATAGGATTGTCTGCTTCTTGGAGGTTTGATGAACATCTCTCTTGAAGAATGACTTGAATATACTCATCGAAGAATTACCTTGGCTCTCACCATAGGTATTTCTCACACTGATATCATCCAATGTAGCTCTCTTACCGTTGTAAACTATGGTGTTGATTGGTTTACTACTGTAATAACGTGTGGATACCGTGGACTCGACGGCTCCTTTGAGTTCCTGCTTAACCGATTGGTTGTATGCAGCTCTTAAGGTAGGTAATGATTTGGCGCCCCTTAACATTTGTGTACTTGTTTGCTTATCTAGTAATTGGAAGTGTCTCTATACAGATTATGGAATGTCTACAAGTTGACTGAAGAAAAAGCATAGAACAAACCCCCAGGGGCAAGGTATATTATATCAGATCATTCTGCAACCCGCCGTCCCAGATGCTAAGGAGCAAAAAAAAAGAGATGGCTTGAGAGCCTCAACCTCACATTAATTATATTTCCTAATAGGGTAATGTGTAAACATTGTGTCTGTAGTACCGTGGTTTTAGTGGAGTCTACTCAGGGGGCCCATTTATATACATAGAAGTGTATAAATATATAGATATATATGTATGTAGGTATGTATGTATGCACTTTCAACTATTGAGGACCTCTATGGGGAATTTGTTATATACTCCCAACTCGAGTACCTCCTGCAATTCGCTGGTCCACACCTCCTGAGATCCCATGATCTTATTAAGCTCGTCAGCGCTGGTCTTGTTTCCAGCAATGCATAGTCTAATCAAGGCTTCATTTCTTTTCTTTGCTCGCAAGAGTTTATCCCCGCTAGTTTCTCGTAGGCCACCAGATTGTTGGGCATAAACAACGGCATTCTTGAGGCAGACGTCATAGTTCTTGCAAAGAGTTTCTCTAAGATTTAGAGCCTGTTCATTAGTGAGCTGAGATCTTTGGACGTCGATATCCGCTCTTTCAATCAATATTGAGGACAACTGAGATATCAATTTGGAAGTCTTTTCATTCTGATTAAATTTCTGTTTCCTTAGTTCGTCTAATTCAGCTTTAACAATGTCATGGCATGTCTTAAACATCACAGAAATCTTTGTTAGTACTTGCCAGGTGGTTTCATCGTCTAATTTGATACCAATCTCTTCGTATTTACTCAACAGGGTTCTGAAGCTTTCTGCTTCTAGTAAAACTTTCTCCAATACCTGGGACTGGTCAAGAATCTCGATACCGTTATTCCATATCTTCTCCAGCTGTTCAAAAGTATCAGTCTGCGATGCTAGGTAATTAACCTTTGAGATATTCAGTTCGTCTATGTCTGACTGAGAAAGCTGTTTATTATTTTGAAAGTACTCTTCGATCAGACTTTGGATTACAAAATCTAATTTTGAGACATATTCTACAACCTCTTTGGAGATTGATACATAATCATCCTTATTCAATGCTGCTTCATATGAAGCTGTGAATAATCGATAGATATTGATTCCTGTTTCTAATACTGTCTGTGGGGTGGTCGGCTCATCATTCTCATCTTCGTTATGACTTATCAACATATCTGTTTGTCTCTCCAACACTTTGAAGAGTAAATCTCTTGATTTGATGGTATATGTGAGAACCAAATCAAGGTGATTTTTTTCTTCTTTGTTCCCATTGGACAATTGTTCGATAAACTCACTGTAGCATAATCCAGCATTGAAGAATAAATCAGTCCACTGGATTTCATCATTTGAGGTGGCATCAATTGAGTTGAAAAACTCAATGGTCTTTTCAAAGTAGTCAACGATATACGGCAAAGTTTGGACAACCGCAGAATCTTGGCCATTCAACGCATCTTCACAACTTGTGAAGTCAGAAAACCGTATGCCATCATTCTTTATATAGTTGTTATACACAGAGAAAAGTAGACTCGAAATATTGTACCTTGCCTCGTAATGCATGGGATTTTTGGAAACACACTGTATATAGTAGGAATATGCTCTCTGATATGCTCTCAATGCCTTGACAACATCTGAGCTAAACCACCTATCTCCAGACATTTCTTCGTACAAAGCCTTGTCGAAGTTGTCATCATCAGTAGCCTCATCATTGTTTCTCTGCAACTCTTTTGCCTTTTGCTGCTGTAGCAGTTTCTTTGGAAGTTTCAGACCTTTCCCTTCGTTTTCTTCATCAGTAAATATAGTTAGTAATGTGGATATGTGTCTATATCTCTAGGGTATCGTATGTACTTACTCTTCATTTCAAGTGTTGCCTTTCAGTGGATCATTCGGTGAACAACGTTTATGCAGTATAAAAATAACATTGTTAACCACAGGCGCATTTTTCAATATTTCACTTTCGTTGTGTACTTCCGCGGCTGCGAGGCAAGCAGTTTGGGTCGATCGCCTCAATGTGATTCTTTGGTGACAATAAAAGGGTACTTGGGCCCTTTCGTGACGCTATAAAGAGTTATTCGTCATTGAGGGTGCAACTCTAGGGCCGCTGAACAGAGAATATATGACTATATAGGAGTAACCAGGTTATCTATAATGTCGACTTATTTCAGTGCCAAAGAACTGAAAGAGGAAAACTTCAAGACAGCCAAGGGTTTTAAGATATACGCGTTATTACTTTCATATGAGCTACATAAGAGAAATCCTAAAGTATGTTTAGTTTACGCAACTGATCTTACAACACCTGCGGAACCATTCAAATTTGAGACTTATCCCCAAAGATTTAATGCTTCAAAGTCATTTGTGATACCGGACCAAGAGGTGTTTTTTGCGGAGACTTATCTCGACAATGGAATGGCATCCCTCAGAGAAAGTTTACAGGACAAAGCGAACTTGAGTCTCGAAGCTGTTCCAATCCCCAGCATTCGCTCAACAGACTCTTTGAAAAGAGAGTATTTGATATGTGAGATAGATTCATATGGTAAGGTGTTCAGAAATACTCTAGAACTCCAAAAGAGTAAGTTCAAATTGCTTGATAGTGACGAGTGTGCAAAGCGTGTAGAATCGAAAGACAAGCATTTTATCAGTCTGATGAAGAGACTTGATAACAGGGTACCAACACTTGAGAAAAGCATGTTGGAAAAGAGAATAGGATTCTCCAAATTGATGGACATGATCTCCAAACCTAAGAAACGAAATGTAGTGGTCGACGGTCGTGATTTGCTGGGATATCAACCTGCTCAAGCCATCAAAAATCCACCTCTTTCGCCAGATCTTCAAGTTGTTGACTCTTACATCAGTTCAGAAGAAGAACTCGATTTTGAAGATGCATCAGATATACTTCCTGATAGTTACACTAGAAATGATAATAAAAGAAAAGCAGAGCAAATAATTCACAACCCTAATGCGGACTTTATGAAAGCAATGCAAGATCAATTGATGTCTGCTCATTCCTCCCCCACCAAACCAGAGATCTTGAGATCTTTAACCCAGAGGGCAAGTTTCAAAGCACTTATTGGTAGATCAAATCTCGAGGGCCACGTCCTTGTCACTCTTAGATTTATTGGATATGAGCCCTATGGAGCTGAGATGCCCTATAATGAAATGAATCCCTATACAATTAGTCCAGGTATCAAGTTGTATTTTGTAGATGGTAGCAGCCACGATCACAGCGAGATCTCTGGGTTACTAACAGAATACTTGGCGCTTGAGTTTGATAATTATAAACCACTTATGAAGCTATTTGGAATTAGAAATATAGAATCTGCAGTTTATGGGTCAGAAGGAGGGTTAGGTGAACTGTTGAAGGAAATGAGTAGAAGGCATGTCTCTTCGGATATGAAAATCACCAATATCGGTACGGGAGCTCTCCCAAGGTGGACTGTTCTCGAAGAGAATGCCGAGATGCTTCTAGTATAGTAAGAACCGGTTTAAATCTTGTCTATATATATATATATATATATGGATATATCCAATAAACCATAAATCCCCCGGTCGGTGAATGACAAGAAATAACCGTCCGTGTAAATGTGGAGAAATACCATGCAGACGACGCGTCTGGAAATATCTGTACGTCGCGGGTTCGCGTCGCTGTTTCGGTGATCCAAAAGTTGCCCTGGGTGAAATTTGGTACCTTTAGGTCTCCTAGGCAGCAACTTTGAGGGAATATCTGTACCTAAGAATTGCATACAGTAGTGGAAACTAACAGCGCAATGGCAAAGGCAAAAGTAGAGTAAGTTAATGACTCAATTTCCAGATTTCGCATCTTAAAATGAATCACCTACTAACTTATAATCCTCGTAACACAGCAAAATGGTTTCCAAATCATTTGAGTTTATAAGAGAGACAAAATACCCAGCAAAGAAGTTTGGAGCTCATGTTGGTATGGGAGGAGGAATCTACAATGCAGTTACCAATGCCATGAATGTTGGTTGTAACAGTTTTGCATTATTTTTGAAGAACCCAAAGAGATGGGTATCTCCGATGATCAGCGATGAAGATGCTAAAAAATTCAAAGATTTATGTGAGGAATTTAAATTCAATCCAATGACTGATGTCTTACCTCACGGGTCATATTTCATCAACTTGGCAAACCCTGATCCTGAAAAGGAGTCGACTTCGTTGAATTCATTCATTGATGATTTAACTCGTTGTGAAAAATTGAATATAGGGTTATACAATTTCCATCCTGGTTCATCTTTGAATTCAGATCACGATGTATCATTAGAAAGACTAGCCAAGAATATTAACGTTGCCATTTCAAAGACCAATTTTGTCAAGATTGTCATTGAAAACATGGCAGGACATGGTAATTTGATCGGGGGGAAATTGGAAGAAATCGCCAAGGTAATCTCTTTAGTCGAAGACAAGAGCAGAGTTGGTGTTTGCATAGATACATGTCATACGTTTGCTGCAGGTTACGATATCACCGATGAGGCAAAATGGAAAGTATTTTGGGATGATTTTGAAAGAATTATAGGTTTTGAATATCTATCATCATTGCATATCAATGACTCTAAAGCGCCATTGGGGGCAAACAGAGATTTACACCAAAGATTAGGATATGGTTTCATAGGATTAGAATGTTTTAGATTGCTTGCGAATGATTCGAGGTTTGAAAATATCCCATTGATCCTCGAAGTCCCTACAGATGATCCAAAGAGTGATGCTGCATTTGGCGAGGATATCAAGCTTTTAGAATGGTTAGTAGGTAAGACTAAAGATGATGAAGAGTATATTGCAAAGAGCAAAGAATTACAAGAAAAGGGAGCAAAGGAGAGGAAAGAGCAACTAGAGAAGTTTGAGAAGAAAACAGTTAAGCGTCAACGTGACACTGAAAAGAAAGGTAAGAACGATATTGCTTCTATGTTGAGCAAGACCAAGAAACCGAAGACTGAATAATTTGGTTTATATTTTAAATAATGTTTCTCTTTATAGAAAGTTTTAAAATAAATTCGTAATTAATATTATTAAGGTTGTTTTGTTATCTTTCCAACCTAAGGGAGTACACGTACATAGAAATATATAGTTGGTCATAAAAAAGAAATAAACATGTACAACAAAAGTAGCGGAGTAGTGTAGTAAAAAAGAAGCATAATCATTAGCAATAAAATTCAAGCAAAAAGAATTCTATATTTTTTTTATTTTTTTTTTTTATTTTTTTAAGTTGTTCAAACTCAAGCAGAGGAACTGGATGGGACCATTTCATACGAGTATTTGTTGAATAAAGATGCTGAATCGGCATCGCGGTTGAATAATTTGTATTTTATCCTTGAAATCGAGTTTTTGATAGCATTTGTGAACCCCTGGGAATTTCTATTGAAAAATCTGTTGATCGGAGTCGATTTACCCTGGCTCATTCTAAAATATTCAACTTTAAAATTCTTCAAATCAACCTGTGAATCATCGACTGCAGCAACACTTGCTTCTACGTCGTATTGATGGGAACCTCTATTGGCAGCTGATAAAGAGCTGATATTGACATTGTGATAGTAGAACAATGAGTTGGTTGGTTCAACAAATGAAACTCTCCAATTCTTCAATCTCAATGAATTCAACACAACTGTCACCGAGGAAGAAGCCATAGCGGCACCTGCAAACATTGGATGCATGGTGATACCAAATGGGATAATTAAAAATCCCATTGCAACGGGAAGGAGCATAATATTATAAATCATAGCAAAGAAAAAATTAGATTTAATACTCTTGAAAGTAGCCTTTGAGATAGACAAAGCGGCAACGACACCGCCAATACCACCAGAGTATAATGAATTACTCGAGGTTAATAATTGGTCACCATCGTCATTGAAATCATCATCCAAGTCGATCCCACTTGATTCGGCAGTTTGTAAATCAGACAAAGTAATACTTGAACCAGATGATAATCTATCTGAGGATAAGAGTACAATATCAGCTGCATCTATAGCAATATCTGTACCGGTGGCAATAGCAATACCTAGATCGGCTTGCATTAAAGCAGGCGCATCGTTGATACCGTCACCAACAAATGCAACTTTCAGATGTAATTCATCTTGCAAAGTACGAACATATCTAATCTTTTCGTCTGGCTTGGCCTCGGCTAGGACATTCGATAAGGGAATACCAACTTGATTGGCAATGTATCTTGCAGTTTTAGCGTTATCGCCTGTGACCATTCCAACAGAATAACCCATATCTAATAGAGTGGCAATTGTTCTCTTGACGTCTTTCTTCAACGAATCAGCTAATTCCACATAACCAATGTACTCGTCGTTAATGACGATATGAGATACAGATGAAATCTGTTCGTTTCCATTGATTTCATTCAAACAATCAGTGAATTCTTTCAAGTTATTGATCTTTAATCCAACCATCATTTGCGAATTACCAATCTTAACAGAGAGTTTGTTTTGGTTATTGTCAATGATTGTAGCGTTAATACCAATACCAACAACTGTATCAATATCTACAACTTTGGTAATTAAGGTGCTTGTGTTCATCAACTTATGATCTGCATAATTGGTTATAGCTTTACCAACGGGGTGTTCGCTATTCTTTTCAACAGCCTGTAAGATATTCCAAATTAATAATTCATTATCATAGATCTTAGGACTGTTCAAAAATTTATAGTTAATTAGCTTCATTTTGCCCTTTGTAAGAGTTCCTGTCTTGTCAAAGACTACACAATTAATACTGTTTCCATGTTCCAGGACTTCACCACCTTTAATCAAGATACCATTAGTAGCACCAACACCGGTACCAACCATAATAGCAGTTGGAGCAGCTAAACCAAGGGCACAGGGACATGCAACAACGACCACAGAGATGGCAACTTGAACAACTTTTGACAATTGTAATTGAGTTGGATCTTCTTTATTCTTGAAGAAACTTGGAATCTTACTCAATGGCATGAATCTGACAAAAATGTACCATCCAATAAAAGTACAGATGGAAAAAAGAATGATTGTAGGAACGAATTTTGAAGCAATACGATCGGCAAATCTTTGAATTGGAATCTTAGAAATCTGAGCATCACGAACCAATTTGACGATTTTTTGTAGTTGAGTATTTTCACCTAGTTTTTCAACCTTCATATAAAGAGTCGAAGTGGTATTGACAGAGCCACCAATTAAATTGGAGCCTTCCACCTTCATTACTGGCCTTGATTCACCCGTCAACAATGATTCATCCACTTCTGAGCGACCAAATATACAAACACCATCTGTGGGGATTCTTGAACCTGGAAGTATAACAACGATATCCTTTTTCTGTAAGAGATCAATGCTGATTGTCGATTGAGGCAAATTAGCAACATCTACATTGCTTGACATATTTGTCAGATCAACTGATGTCTGCTCGATTACAATACAGTTTGAAGGAGTCAAGGACAATAACTTGGATAAAGCGGTGGATGTTGAGCCTTTCGATTTACTCTCGACCCATTTTCCGATACTAACAAACAAGAATAACATTGCACCCGTATCGAATAAGACATCGGGTACGTAAACCTGTGAGCTAAACATACATACAATCACCGATAACACAGAATAGACGTATAAAGTTGTAGTAGAGATAGAAATCAATAGATCCATTGATCCACTCTTGTGTTTCAAACCTTTGTATGAGTTGTAATAAAATCTTCTACCCAAGAAGAACTGGATGTACGTTGAGATTGCAAATTGAATCAGAATCTCTAAATAAATATTATGTCCTAGCATGATCATTTTATGCTTGTGATTTTTGAAGATCATGTTGAACATTGGCAATATGTGGCCTAAAAAGAAAACAGGTAATCCAAATATAGCTAATCTTATAAAAGTTGACTTCCAAAATTGAACATCTTTAACTTTGGAGAGTAATTCCATCTGAGAGGTATTATCGAGTGCGTTATTGATAACGGCATCGAATCCACAGCCTTCAATAGATGATATTATATCTCTTATTCCTGTTATATTGGAATCAAACTCTATATGGGCAGTTTCAGTAACTAGAGCGACATTGCACGAAATAACACCGTCTAGCTTAGAGACAACCTTTTCAATAGAACTTGTGCAACTTGAACAAGTCATACCAAATATCCGTAGGCTAACGGTTTCTATATCCTCGTTAAGTGTGTTCTCGTTTAACAGAAAATCTGTGTTGATGATATAACAATCAAATCCACAATCTTCAACTGTTTCTTGGATTGATGCGGGTTCTGTTATATATGAGTGTATTATTACCCCATCTTCGGTCAGGAGAGAAACGTTGACTTCAGATACACCATCGAGTTTCTCTAGCATTTGAGTTATAGAACTGACACATGAACCACATGTCATCCCATCTATGCCAATTTCAGTTTTGTACAATGTATCCATTGATGTATCGTCGTCATCTTTGGTAAATTCCTTAGTAATCGGCTTCGCCTCAGTCTTCATTAAACTACAATCAAATCCACAGTCTTCGATACATTCTATTATATCCTCAGTCTTGACAATTTGGTCGTTATACTCCAAAACACCGGTCTCTGTGAGTAAACTTATAGTACATTTGAAATCGGTATCCAATTTGGAGAAATTCTTTTCAAGAACCGACGTTATGGAACTCACGCAAGATCCACAGGTCATACCTCCGATAACTACCGTCGTTACTTTCAACATCTTTCTGACTTTAAAAATATGGGTAAAAGTGGTAACAGAAGAGTAATCAAGGAATGAAATAGATGTACAGGGGGTATTAGGCGGTAGTTGAGTTGATATGGGGGAAATGTATGGTATAAAATAGAGAAGTTAATGAAGAAGAGATGGAAATGATAAGGTGTTAAAAGGGTAAAAAGAGTAAAAAGGTGAAAAAGGCGCTCCAAAAAGAAAAAAACCCCTATACAGAAATATGCCGCTTTGAGCCCAAATTTAATCCTCGCACGGCCGCGAGCGGAACTATGTCTATCTATGGCTGTGTTATGCTATGTTTATGTACAGTACATTTTGAGGTTGTGTATATATTTACTCAACCGATCTACCTATTTACCTATTTATTTCTTGTCTTCGCCGTCCGTATAGACACTGAGGAGCTCGATGACACGGGAGTCACCGCTGAATTCACGACACCATTCATTTTGACGATCCTTACCGGTCTGAACCCATTTGGAAGGCCAGTCAGATTCTTCCTCTACACCACGGTTCAAATCATCCATGGTCATTGGTCTATACTGTCTCTTGACGGCACTTAAAGTGGTTTCGGACATACTCTTGGCTTGATCCCTCTTGTTGTAGAATCTATAGACTCTCTGTGGAGTGTTGAAGAAACCCAACATATTGTAATTTCTAATCATCGTAACTGGTTGAACAAAGAAGAAAGGTATACCATTGGCATCTTTCAAATTGCTCAAATCTTGTAGATCTAATTCAGGTGCCAATGGTTGTTCTTTATATTGCTTTGGTAAGACATAAGGTTTTGTTACCGGAGGGATGGCATTTTTCTTAACTTCTGCTTCCTTTTCTTGTGCTTTTTTAGCTTCTTCTTTAGCCTCCTCTGTTTCTCTTTCTACTTGATCAGGATGCTTCAAAGACCCATCGTCTAGGGAATTTTTATCCTTCTTGTCAGTCTTTTCCGGTTGGATGTTATATTCAATGGCCTCGTATTCTTCATCGTTTGGTCTAGTCAATGGACCCAATAAACCTTCATGAACACCATGAATATATTCTTTATAGGCACCTCTACCAACACATATAATACCACCTGCATCTCTTGAATCTTCAACGTCTGAATCCTGATATTTTATCTTTGGATCGATGTCATGTTCATAAGTCAACCCTAAAAATGGGAATTTTGTGAAATTTATACCCAATAAATCCTTTGGTGAATACAACTCCGATACTTTTTTATCTGGATGTGGATCATTTTCAACTTTAGCTTGTTCTTGTTGTATGTTCTTTAAAGATGGAATCGGAACAGATCCCATCTTGAGTAAAGAATCCTTAGCTTCGTCTACTTCTTTTGGTTTTTCAGCCTCTACTTTCTCGGGTTCTTCGACGATACCAGCTTTAGCTCTACGAATCTTTCTGATCTCTTCAGCAACGGCAAATCTAATATCACCTTGTCTTTCCTCGGTGTAAATTTCGAAATCTAAACCAGATGAATTTAAGATTGGTTTCACATATTTTCTAAAGTATCTCAAACCTTCAGCCAAATAATCGCTTGGTGGAGGAACAACGTAGATTCTCAATTTTCTTGGCTTGTAATCCGATGGTAAAACGACTTGACTATCGGATTGAACTTCGTCAACATACTGTTTTCTGATCTTTGTTTGTTCGTATTTATCATAACCAACACCACCAAGGGCAACTGCAACAACGGATAAAAATATCGACCAGTTTCTAGAAGGTAATCTAAGTCTTTTAATACCCATTGCCTGTAATGCAGGGTTGGTGAATCCTTTAGATTCGGGTTTGGGCTTTGGTTGAGCTGTGGAAGAACCAGCATCCGTGCCAGCTTTAGTCGATCCAACGGGATCCTTTGTAGGTTCAGACATGGCTTTTGTCTCGGTTGGTATACGGTATCCCTAGTCGTAATATACCAATGCGTATATACAAAACAGATCGATTAATATATATATATACATATATATGTATATTCGCACTCTCCAACAAACATGTCAAGCAGTATCAAATTTTATTTCAGCGAACGGTCGAGAGAAAAGGGAAAAAATTACTTTTTATGCCGTGGATTTAGTTTTTATTTTATTTGATTCTATATGAATTTCTTATTATTAGTATTACTTATTTAATTATACAGTTGTTATTTATCGATATCAAACCGGGGTGAGAAAGAAAGAGATTAGAAGATTATACGGATATAGGAGTTTGTTCCTTTGTAGCTAAACTCGACTCCACGGCAGGGGTAGCACTAGCGGTGGGGATATTTTCTTCTGCATCGTCTTCTTCATTGTACAAGTCACCATACTTCTTCTCACCTTTGAAAGTTGAAGATAAGAAATCACTCGATACATCTGAAAACAATGTCAAATCTTTGCCTGAGTAATAGTTATCCCTGAGGAAGTTAGATAAAGTATCGTGGATTTTAGATAATTTAGAACCAGAGGTGTAAAATTCTGGTTTCTTTAAGATGTTTGATATCACCTTGACCAAATTAGAAGTCTTTAATGAGATTTTAGATATGTGTTTTGGGTA
This sequence comes from Wenyingozyma nitratophila, assembly GCA_030567875.1. Lineage (NCBI taxonomy): Eukaryota > Fungi > Ascomycota > Pichiomycetes > Pichiales > Pichiaceae > Wenyingozyma > Wenyingozyma nitratophila. Next base: position 110,555 of record JAJLSW010000014.1, read on the forward strand.
TTGACGAATAAATTGAGCGACTTTCCCCTCAATGGAAGAGATTACGGCGGTTGATAACTCTGTCAGTTTGATTTTATTCAATTCGTCATCGCCGTTTTCTTTCTTTATTTCATCTCCTTCGGTGACTGGAGTTATTGATTTAGGAGAAATCAATAAAGTGTCTTGTAAATAGATTCTAAACTCGGTTGAGACTTTATTGGATTGCTCAACGGATGAAGCTAAAACGGCAGAATTGTCGAATTTTGCAGAAATATCAGCAGAGATTAATTGGTTGAAATCTTTTAAATCTTCTTCTGTATCTAAACCCCAATCTGGATCTTCAACTTCAACTTCAACAGGTTTAGGTTTTGGTTTGGGTTTGGGTTTTATCTGTTGTGATTTTACATCTGGTTTCGTTTTAGACTTGGCTTTGGATTTGGATTTGGAGGAAGTGGATATATCATCGCCATTCTCTTCACTTTTTACCTTTGGTTTTCTTCCTGGTTTACCCTTTGGTTTCTCTTCTACAGCTGTTCCATCTTCTTTCTTTGCTCTTTTTCTCCTTTTACCGTCAGTTTCTTCTTCAACTTTAGCAGCACTTTTTCTCTTTTTAGGCTCTGGTACCTTTTTGGTAGGAGAAGCCAAAGCCTTCTTTCTACCTCTAGCTTTTGGTTTTGATTCTGAATCTGTTTCCTCTGTTGACTCAACTTTGATTGGTTCTTCTTCAATTACCACCTCTGGTTCACCAAAGGAACCAAAAGTAATAAATTCTTCCAATGGAAGGTCCTTCCTGGACAATAAATAAGCTTGAACCAAGGCGTTTTTCTTCTTTGGTATAGAAGTTTCATTCAAATCTTCATTTTTCTTCTTTAAAAATTCATTAACCGTTTCAGGACTCAACATTTTTAAATCTTTGACATTAGTCCAGATATAATTATCATCACCTAAGAATTTAACACATACTACAGAGTTATCACCCTCGGCAGTATTACCTGATTGTTTCTTTCCTGATGTTTTTGGTTTGATCGATTTGATCTTGTCTGGGACTCTATCACCAGGTACGATCCTTGAGGGCCACAGTGGGAAACCTTTCAATTTAGTCAATACCAAATCTCCTGGATTGAAAGACATTATTGATTAGTAATATTGATTAATGTAGTGTACCTTTGGGATGACGATCTATATGTACACATATATATACTTAAACTGACAAAACTAGTTAAATCAAGCAATCAAATCAAAAGTGTATGTATCTTATAGAGACTTTCCATGCTATGCTACGCGTAGCTGAATCGAAAGGGCTAGTTCTCAATATCGGTGTACGGATTAGTTGAGTAGGTGGGAGAGTGTATGCAACATTGTGAAATGTTGTGGCGTGAATGTGTTAGAAGTGAAATTTAAAGAGTAGAGTTTATAATAGAATCATTCATGAGTTTGTGTAAAGAAGAAAAGCATTGAGTTTAAGGTTGGTATTAATATTAGCTGGGAAAGGTATGTATTTGTAGATTCTGAATTACTTAGAAAAAAAATGTATATGGTGAGATAAAAATTTAAATTTACGCAGAGTATTGGTGAAATTATAGTAAAGTGCAAATAAAATAAAATAAAAATGTATATATTTTCCCATTTATCACCACATCTGGGGATGAGGACGTTGTTTACACCTCAGTAAACATCGCAACTATACTTTATCTCAATATAAACTTAAATAATTTTATATAAACATATGTAGTGAGCATTAAATGGAATCAAAAATACGATTGAAAAAAAACAAAAAAATGTATATGAATGAATCATATCTATGACGTAACGAGAAACGTGTGTTCGTGGAGGAGAGAGAAACCATCCGTGAACCACCCCAATACCTGCCCGAGGTACCGACCGAAGAGGCTAGCCCGAGAACTTCCCACTCATCACCTCGCGCCATTCAATCCCTGCGACAAAATCCGAGGCAAATAAAAAAAAACCGCTGGAAACAAGAATGGCAGCGGGGCCAGTGTAAAGAAAGAGGAGAGAAATACACGGTGATTACATAAGAAAGCCGGGGAACACACCCGCGTGGCCAATGAGAGGCGAGAAAAAGCGCAGTGCAGAGGGAGTGATTGCAATAAATACCTCAGATTGGGTAATCGAGTAGCCCGATTGGGATAACAGTTGCAGTGAGTAAGTTTCTCGCTGGAGAGAATTCCCCGTGTGCCGACTTAACCGATTGTTTACCTTGTTACCACCATACAAAACAAAACAATTCCACGGTTTTTAGCATCGATTGGGGGGTGATTGATTGAGTAATCGCCTCTAATTTACTCGCTCAAGCAGGCGGTATTAGGTTGTATGGCAAAATTTACCTGCGATTTTTTGTTGTTGTTGTTTGAATTATTACTGTAGAGGTAAGGTGGATAGATAGATAGATAGATAGATACCAGCATATGTACATATTACGTATATAAGCTTTTGCAGAGGTTTTTTTCTTTGTATTTTATTTTTAATTACGCTACGCTAATTTTAGTTTTTTTAATTAATCCTTATTTTACCAGAACTAACCGTTTGAATTGATTTCCAAGTTCAAATCAATAAATATCCTGTAATTCCCATCTAGTTTGGCATTTGTCAACCCATTTAATTTTCCCCTTTTCCTTTTCCTTTTACTTTTCCTTTCCTTTTCTTTTTCTTTCCACTCTGTTATATATATTATTCAACAGCTTTAATTGTATATCAGTTATAATTAGTAAGTACGATTGTATCCATTCAGTGTGCACAAAGATAGATATGGATAGATATGGATAGATATAGATAGACACACACACACGCCGTGCAGTGCAAAGCTCAACCCATCCCAGCTCGGGAGACGGTTTCTTTCGGGAGTGGCCCACTAATCTCGAAAAGACTCCCACTCGCTCACTCTCAAACAAACAAACAAAGAAACAAAACAAAACAAATTCTCGCTTTCGGCAATGAGAAAAATCTCCAGTGAGCGAGCGAGCGAGCGGGCAGCAGCAGCTTTTTGGCATTGGGCAGTTTGAGCATCCTCCCAGCTTTCATTTATATCTATTCTCTATACCCTTTTTTCTTTTACTTTTAAATTCCAAACAACTTCCTTTCAAACAATTACTAACTAACTCCTTATTCAATTAATTAGTATTATAATAATAATTTCAAAATGCTCCCAGCTGGTGTTATCTTAGTCTTCTGTTTAATCTTCGTTATTGCTGTTGTTGTTGCTTCCTTGGTCTTGGTCAAGAAGTACAAGAAATAAACAACTTGAACTTTAAATCCAATTTAATTTTCAATATGCTTTATACATGCTTTAACTTTTAAACACAATTCACAAAAACAATTCATCCCTAACCTTATTATCCTTCATCCCCAATTTTCGGTTTCGAAACTTTAAACTAATCAAAATTCATTTTCTTGATTAATTTCATCATTTTTTTCTCCCAGCTTTTAACTACTATATTAAAAGAAAATTTCCAAGTTTTTTTTTATTAAATCACTTCCAAACAACTAATATTTCCAACTTTTTACAAAACTATAACTACGATAACTAATTCATAAACATTATTTACATGTTTATGCCCATTTTTTTTTTTACTTTTACCCATTTTTTTTTTCTTTTAAGACAAAACATTTTTACACCGTGTGATTGATTATCTACATTTTTGCTGCTTTTTTTTTTGCTCTAATTGTTTACTTTATTATTTATTGGTTGATTGAATTACTTACAAAGTTGATTGATTGAACGTTATTCAATTTTCCAATTGATATAAAAAAAAGTATACCAATAATATTAACTGATATCTGACAAATTATCATTTTCTTTCTACTGTTTTTGTTTTTTGATGGCTTTATTCTTATTCTATTCTTTTTTATCTGGCTTGTTTCCTATTCATTTTTTTACGGAAAAAAACATTACTGATTATCTTACTCTTGGAGTTTATTTTATTATTAATTTATTCCCCTCCCCCCCACTGATTGATTGATTGACTCCATTTACTACCTTTTATAATATTATATCTTCCAAGAGTATCTTTATCAGTTTGTTTTTTTATTCCATTTTAACAACAATTGAGACATATCAAAGCCAAAAAGCCGAAAGATGAAAATTATAATTTAAGAACGCTATCAACTATAAGAAAACAAGAACCATTGAAGAATTGATTTTACTTCATTTTATCAGTATTATCATTAGAATACTTGTACTTTTGAAAAAAAAAACCCCAAAAAAATCAAAAAAATCTATAAAAAACCAAAAAAACAGGAGCCCATTTACTCCTTTTCTAACTATGTGTAGTTAATTATTTACTTTAATAGACCTGACTGATTGATTGATTAAAAAACCGAGTAATTATACATGTATAAATTATGGTACCTCACTAACAAGTTAGCAGACTCAATCAAGTCCGCATTCGCAGCAACAGGCGTGGCCACTCTCCCTTTGTCTTTTGTTTATCTCCTCGCTAAATTGGCCTTGGCACACTACTTCAGGATTATATATGTCTATATATATGTATAGACGCGTCGATCCTTTAAGTACTGATTATATAATATGATGTACTATTTAACATCATCATATTATATTACATAAGCAATACCCAGACGATCGACGTCCTATGGGCGGGTCACACTAATCGGCTCAATTAAGAACACAGAATCAAAACAAATCGTCCGTCTTACACTGTATATATCCCTCTTTCTTCCCTCAATTGGCCCTAAAGCGTACCTTTAATCCATATCCATATCTATATACACACACACATCAAGGTATGTACCACCACTAGACACCCATACGTCAAACATTAACCCGCACATACCACACATCACACACATATACGTATACATATACATACACACATCACACCACACCTACAAGCCATTCACACTTATCGATATTATTTCCTAATCCCCCAATACCCAATTCAGCGGATTTGAATCCTTTAGGAAATACTCGTTCATTTTTTCCTCTTTTTCGCTGTTTTTACTATTTTCAGATTGACTCTTACATTGAACTCTGCTTTAGTTACTTGTTTAAGTTACTCTATTACTCCTTTGAATCATTTATTTTAATTACTGCTTTTAGTTGGATTTCTATTGTTTTTAAATTATTACTATATTATCGATATTTTAATTATTTTCAACAACTGATCTATACTAAGTATACACATATACTACTACTACTCTCTCTCTCCCATACCATTCCATTCATAATTCAATCAAGTAAGTACCTTACCCGTGAGTGTTTTTCTGTGTGAGTGCGTGTGTTGCTTGTACGAATTTTTGCGTCTTGAATCTGTCAAATAATAATAATAATAATAATAATATATACAACATATATTGCAAAATTTGTTTTACCCTTCCCTATACTAACTCAACTCAACCCCTTTTATCAAATATAGATGTCCGATTTAGCTGGTATTAAGACCGATCAAGATTTACAACAATCCCCAGATCAACAACAACAACAAACCAATCAACCAATCGTTGAAAATGGTTTAGACGGTGGTGATGATGATGATGATGACGATGAAGCCGGTGGAAAGAAGAAAGGTGCCGCTAGAGAAAGACGTAAGATTGAAATCAGATTCATTCAAGAAAAATCAAGAAGACATATCACTTTTTCAAAGAGAAAAGCTGGTATCATGAAAAAAGCCTATGAATTATCCGTTTTAACTGGTACTCAAGTCTTATTATTAGTCGTTTCTGAAACTGGTTTAGTCTATACTTTCACTACACCAAAATTACAACCTTTAGTTACCAAACCAGAAGGTAAGAATTTGATTCAAGCTTGTTTAAATGCCCCTGAAGAACAATCAAATGAAGACGAAGATGAAGATCAACAATCAATACCTCCACAACAACAACAACCCCCTCCACAACAACAACCTCCACCTCCACAACAACAACAACAAGTTCCTCAACATCCTTCTCAATTACCTCCTCCTCCAAATCAACCTCAACAAGGTCATCCTGGTCAACCAAATTATGGTTTACCAACCGGTAATCATAATCCAGCTTACCTTAATCCAAATGATCCTTATTATATGAATTATAACAATGGTAATCAAAACTATCAATAGTTGGTTCTATTTTCCTCCCTCTTTTAACCCTTTCCCTTTCCCCTTCCCCTTCCCCTCCATCCTCCAATTGTTATATATATAATTTTTTTCAACTTTTTACTCTTATTTTTACTTTGCCTTTCTTTTCACCTACTTTTTTTTCTTAGTATCTATCTTTTGCCTTTCTTTCATCTAGCCCCCCTCCCCTCCTCCTCCCCTTTTATGTTGTTACAAGCAAGCAAGCAAACAAGTAAATCAAAAAAAAAAAAAACGACAACTTGTTCTTTTATCTTTAGTTCAATTTCCTTGAACTAAACCAAACGTGGTTACTTATTTTCTTTATTTTTCTTATTTGTTTATGTGTTTTTTAGTTTTATATGTATTTTATTTATCAAACATTTGAATATCGAATAAACTTTATTTAGTGATTTTTTTGTTTTCGTGATTACAAATATATATATATATGTATATCTATATATATGTACTTGCTCAGTCGACGGATTACACGAAATCTGGCGATGTTTTCAAGAATTTTGATGCTTCACCAAGACATGTGTGACAATGGAAAACCTAATCTTTTCTCTTCGATCCATTACTACTGTCCGCTATTAATATTGGGTCGATGACTGGTAAACTTACCAGATCTATAATTCTCCATAGTAGTGGGGCCCAATTAGGAAAGCGGATAAACCTCGATGATTCACCTTGTAAAAACTTTCCTAATTCAGCTTTTGCCCTAGTGAGATAAGAAATTTTTCCTCTCTTCACTCCGATATAAATATACGTATATATATCTCAGGTACCTTGATTTACTTTTGTTCAGTTATACGTATTACCAGATCCCCTTTGCATTGATTTTTATAGACATTATTATAGATTAAGTGTTTTTTTTTTCTTCTTCCAATCATGACCGTTGAGAAAAAGGGAGAAATTGCAATCTTAGTTACAGATACACCACATGAACAAACAGCTCCAATCTATGGTGATTACGGAGATCAAGGGATTAAATTATTACAACCAACACCTCAATTATCCGGCTATGAATTCGTGAAATACGATGTCATTACCAAGATGGAATACCCAAGTGAATCGGATTTGAACTCGGGGAAGATCAAAGGTATTTATGTAACAGGTTCAAAATTCGATTCTTTTGCCCAAGATGAATGGATTTTAACCCTTAAGGTTTTCTTACAAAAAATTTATAACAACTATACAGATATCCCATTGATAGGTGTTTGCTTTGGTCATCAAATTATTGCCGTTGCTTTAGGTGTTATGACTACAAGAAACCCCAAAGGTTGGGAGTTAGGTGTTTCTCAAATCGATACAAATCCAAGTATTCAAGAATCGATACCTAAATTTCCCAAGAATTTCAATATAGTTGAATTCCATCTTGATATAGTTCCTACCGCCCCAGAGGGAACGGTTTCTATTGGCTCTACAGATACATGTGAAATCCAGGGTTTTTACAAAAAAGGAAGGGTATTGACTTTCCAAGGTCACCCTGAATTCAAGAGTAATTGTTGTCAGATATTGGCTGAAGTTGGTAAGAAGAAGGGCTATGTTTCGGACGAAGTATTGGCTGATGTTACTAATAGAAACTCAACTTTGACCAACGATCAAGAATTATTGGGTGATATCATGGCTGATTTCTTGGTCGCACAATAGTTGAACCATCTACTGCTTTCTCTTATGCAGAAGAGGAGAAAAAAACGGGGTTATTGCCTATATAATATTAATCTTATAAATAATAATAATAATATTAAGAAGAAGAAGAAGAAGAAGAAGAAGAAGAATAACGACGGTAATAGAACAATACAGATAACAACATATCCACACATCTGAATAATGATATACACCAACACCACACAAGACTGTTTCCAAAGGCCGATATTTATATGTTATGTACGAATCTCCACACCTCGAGAAAAGCCCGCCTTAAGCCGCCACGTTTGTTCGAGAAAATTTTGAGTCTTTGGCACTAGAAAAGTTTGACGTTTTTATCCCGCCAGATGGGTCTGACCGCAACCGCATGATCATCAGGATACATTTAGAGTCTTTGATATCCCCTTATTTCCGAGCACCATTCACTTTACATTACTCTCCTTTAGCCTTCATTTAATATAACCAGATTATACCTCACATACACCCTCATACATATAAAATCTGATTCCTCCAATTTCCCCACTAAAATAATCTAGATGTCAAACTCAAATAACCATCTTCATCATAACCATCAACAACAACAGCAACAGCAGCATCAAATACCAACCTCCACGTTCACAGTGCCTATATCCAATCTCTCAGCAGGGCTGAAGTCGGTACACATATCAGAGAACCCTTCTGTCAGCTCTCAGAACACTAGCCAACAGCAGCTGCAGCCACAGCAACAGCAAGAACAGCAACAGCATCATCAGACACAGCAAGAACAACAGCAACAACAGCAACAGCAACAGCAACAGCAACAGCAACAGCAACAGCATCAGCAGCAAGAACAACAACAACAACAACAACAACAACAGCAACAACAACAACAGACACATCATCAGCCTCAACCTCAACAATCCATATCAGATAATCAGTCCATATATGCTACGAACAATAATGACAACGGTATACTGGGCCACGAGTCGATTCAAAACAGATACGAATATGAATTAAACGCTTCTATGGATTCGGAATCCGTTCAACGTTTGAAATCATTCTTCCAAGGAAGTAATTCATTGAGCAGCAGTGTTGGAAATCACATGAGTATAAGCCACAATAGCCGTCATAACTCAAGAAGTATACAAAACCCTAATAATAACCAACAACAACAAAATACGCACTCACAGACAGATAAAGAGACGCAACTACAGCACCAGGAACAACAGGAGCAACATGGGATCAATACTGAAGGTTATACTTTGATCTCTCATAGATCCGCTCCAAATGGTTTCAAGATCGCAATTATCCTATCAGAGTTAGATTTACCTTATCAAACCATCTTTTTAGATTTCAACAAGAATGAACAAAGAACTCCAGAATTCCTAACCATTAATCCAAATGGTAGAGTTCCTGCATTAATCGACCATAGCAATCTTGAACAACAGGTATCAGTTTGGGAATCCGGTGCAATAATCTTATATTTAGTTCAGAAGAAACTAAAGGAATTTGGTTCATGTTCCATTTGGTCCGATAATTTGATCGAACAATCTCAAATCTTATCCTGGTTATTCTTCCAAACATCGGGCCATTCTCCAATGATTGGTCAAGCTTTACATTTCCGTTATTTCCACCCAAATAACGTTCCATCAGCAATTGAAAGATATACATCCGAAGTACGTCGTGTTTATTCTGTTATTGAAATGGCACTTGCTGAAAGAAGAGAAGCTTTAATAATGGAATTAGACGCCGAGAATGCTTCTTCATATTCAGCTGGGTTGACACCAATGTCTCAATCCAGATACTTCGATTATCCAGTTTGGTTAGTTGGTGATAGAATTACCATTGCAGATCTTTGTTTCGTCACTTGGAATTACGTCGTTGATAGAATTGGAATCGATATGAAGAATGAATTTCCCGAGGTTTACAAGTGGACAAAACATATGATGAGAAGACCTGCTGTTATGAGGGCTTTAAACGTTTGATTTCTACTACTATCTTCAGAGATTATTACTCTATCTATTCTTGGTTATATCTAGCATCGCCACAATATTTATCACCATCCTTCTATCTTTTTGCATTTATTGTTTTTCACAACTAGGATTACTAATTATTTTATCTACTATCAATTTTTTCTTTCTACCCCCAAAGGCCACCAAAAGTTTCTTTATTATGATTTTTCCTTTATGCTTCTTCTCTATTCATTCATTCATTTATTTAATTACTTAACTATTTAAACATTATCCAGTAATCATCACCTATTATTTAGTCTACTGTAAATCTTCCAGTGCAATTCCGTAAAATATAAATATGGAGTAGACTTGCATACCTCAATGGAGCTAACTGGCCGGGTGCAAAAAAAACAGCGCGAGCAAAATACTTTCAGGGGGTTATTTGGTCTAGATAAGATTGATTAGATATCTCCTAATTCCTTGCCGTCCCACTTTTTCATTCACTCACATATATATCAGCAGTTCCAATATTATTAGTCGTGATTACTGGTAAAAGTACTGGCTACTTATACTTGAAAACTTTCCCGTCACTTCACTTCACTTCGACTCAAATCAATTCAATTTATACCCCCTTTATTTATAGACACCCTTTTTATCAATAATCACTCGATCAGTAGATCTTTTCATCAAGATATGTCACCGTCGAATAACAATATTTCACACCGTGTCAAAAGCCCCCCATTATCGCCTAGGATTATAAACGATATAACTTCCGAGATCCCTGCTTTGGTAGCGGAAGAAATTGCCAACGAGAATAATTATAACGAATTCAGTCCTTTAAATCCTCAAAAACCCAAGAGTATAGATAGTGCAAATGACGGATATGGTACAATTGACGAAGATTTGGAAACCAATGTTACAACTCAAGAAAGTTCATCTTCTTTTGACGACGATCAATTGGAGGATGAGTTTCCAATCCCCAAGAGAGATATGTATCTTGTCTTATCTTCCATTTTTTCACTCATTTTCCTATCTTCTTTAGATGGTACCATCTTATCGACATTGTTAACTGTCATCGCCTCCGATTTGAACGCAGTTCCACTAATCTCGTGGATTGCCACTTCATACCTATTATCATGCTCTATTTTCCAACCATTGTTCGGTAAATTAAGTGATATCTTTGGTAGAAAACCACTTTTGATTTTATGTATCATCATATTCACCATTGGTTTGGTTCTCTGTGCCACTGCTCAAAGTATTTGGTTCTTTGTATTTGCCAGAGGTTTAACTGGGTTTGCAGGTGGGCTAAACACCTTATCGACTATTATCATGAGTGATTTAGTCCCATTGCGTAAAAGAGGTGTTTATCAAGGTATGGGTAATGCTTTCTATGCCCTCGGTTCAGCCACGGGAGGTTCACTGGGTGGATGGATTGCCAAAAGTTATGGATGGAGATGGTCATTTTGGTTCCAAATCCCAATTGCTATATTCTGCCTCTTTGCCGTCATTTTCAATCTAAACTTGCCCCAAAATGAACATCACCATAACATTCATGGTCAAAGTTCTATGAAGGAAAAATTTAAGAGAATCGATTTCTTAGGTAGTTTCCTCTTGGTAGGTGGGCTACTTTGTTTTATGCTTGCATTTTCATTAGGCGGAACTCAATTCTATTTCAACTCTATTCAATTCGAATCATTAGTTGTTGGATTTATCGTACTATTTACGGTCTTTGTATACGTTGAGAAGAATGTTGCACTTGAGCCGGTGGTTCCAGTGAGTTTACTGTTGAATAGATCTGTTTTGGCATCATCTTTGGCAAACTGGTTTGGTACAATGTATATATTTGCATTGAACTATTATTTCCCAGTTTACCTGACAACGGTTGTCAAGTTAGACTCTGCTCAAATTGGGTTACGTTTAATTCCAACTATCTTTTCATCCTCTGCTTCTTCATTTGCATCTGGGTTTTACATGAAGGCGACGGGTAAATATCTGAAATTTTCAATAATAATGAGTGTCTTGGGTATGCTTGGTTGTGCTATTACGATTGGTATGACTTATCACCAAAGAGTCATTCCAATTGCAAGTCAATTCACATTATTGATGTTGCCATATATCTCATACTCCTCAATGCTTACCGTTACTTTATTGGCATTGATTGCCGCAGTACCAGTGCATCAACAGGCATCATCTACCTCTATTCAATACGCATTTAGATCTACAGGTTCAACTTTAGGTATGACCATTGCATCTGCGGTATTTACAATATCATTGAAGAATCAATTGAACTCAAGAATACCCAAGATTGCCCCAAGTGATGTGACCAAGAAGGAACTGAATGAGATTATATCCAAGGCTTTACATAATGCTGAATATTTGAAAGAATTAGCACCTGAATGGGCAAGAGCCACTTTAGTCGACAGTTATGGATTTGCATGTTGGCTTGTCTTCACATTTGCATTTTGTATCTCTGTACTCTGCGTGATAAGTGTATGTTGCATCAAAGAATACAAGCTCCATTCCACTGTGAATAGAAAATAGCCCATTGATAACCAATAGCTCCTCCTTATAGTATCCTCTTCTTCTATACACTTTTATATATATTTCAAAAAGAGTTTCTTTTCCAAGTTTATATAGTAAACAACATACCTTTCTTCCCCCCTCCCCCTGTTTTAGTCTTACAACAGTTTTTCCCCTATCATGTGCTCGCTTGGCATGGATTTTACTATTACCGTGGTGTTTGCTTGATTTGGCGGGTGAAAAGTGGACTTTACAAGCTGTATCCACTGTTGTGCTTAACAAAAGCCGGTATTGTAGCCATGACACGTAACTGGATGGTGTAGTTCCCAAGTACAAACATGTAGAGTGGTCCAGTAGTGAAAAAAAAATTGAGCTTAAACACGTTTTAAACCTTTCTTCCGTGTTTTGGTGTTTAGCCAGACAAAAAAAAAAATTTTTTTTTTTTCTAACATCACTTAGTAATTTTTTTTTTAAAGTTTGATTTCTAGTATATACTGGAGTATTTTTTTTGGTGATTTTTATTTTTTTCATATCCAAGTCAACTGGTATTTATCAGGTAGAAATCCCTTAACTATACACAATAGAACTCTATCCAAGATGGACGCCAACTTTGTTTCCGAATTGGAGCAGACTTTGAGATTGGCTACTCTGCCAGACTCAGTTAAAGCTGCTACCTTAAGAATGAAAACCGATTTTTCTCCAAATCCATCTATTTTCCCAGCTTTGATCCATATCTTACAAAACTCTCAAGATGATTCAATCAGAAAGCTTGCTGCTGTTGAAGCTAGAAAATCTGTCAGTACCAAATGGGCTGAAGTTTCTCCAGCTTTACAAGCTGAAATTAGAACCTCTTTATTACAATTTGCTTTCCAATATTCAAACAAGTCAATCCGTCATTTATCTGCCAGAATTATCTCTGAAATTGCCTTATTAGATATTGCTGCTCAACAATGGGATGATTTATTACCATCTTTAATTGCTGGTGCCAACGATGCTAATATTGAAACCAAAGAAATGGCTATTTTCATCTTATCATGTATCTTAGAAGAGACTCCAGATAACTGGTTAAGTTTCACCAACGATTTCGTTACTTTATTCGCAAGTATCTTGCAACAACAACCAACTGAAGATATCCAAATCTATTCCATCGCCGCTTTAGAAATCATCTCTGATATAATCGAAGATAGATACGTCGAAATGAAGCCAGCTGCTGCTACTTTCAAGAGTTTAATGCCTCTCTTATTACAAATCTTGAAAAACTCATTAAACTTCAGTGATTCCGAAAACACCAAGACTGTTTTCAACTCTTTCAACGCTTTTGTCTACATTGATCTAAAGATCATCGGTGCTGATAACTTAATCAACATCATCAACTTTATGATTGAAACTTCTTTAAACACTGCCGTTGATGAAGAAATCAGAGGTTTTGCAATCACTTGTTTAACCCAAATCATTCCATACAGAAAGACTAAGATCACTCAAGCTAAATTAGGTCCAACTTTGACCCAATGTGCTTTGAAAATCTCATGTGAGGAAGATGATGAAGCCGAATCTAACTTAGAAAACGAAGATGAAGAAAATGAAAATGAAGAAGATCAAGTTACCAGTTTAGCCTTGAGATTATTAGCTACTTTAGCTGCTGAATTACCACCATCTCAAGTTATCGGTACCATCTTAGAATTGACTCCTCAATTATTACAATCTTCAAACCCATTTGAAAAAAGAGGTACTTTATTGGCCATTGGTGTTGCCGTTGAAGGTGCTCCAGATTATGTCTCTACTCAATTACCAAAGATTATTCAATTTGTCATTACTGGTTTACAAGATAGTAACATCATTGTCAAAGCCGGTGCTTTAAAGACTTTAAATGCCTTGTCTTCTGAATTAAAGGAAACCGTTGCTGATTATCACGAGTCATTATTACCTTTAATCATCAGTATTATCGATTCCACTGACAAAATCATGGTCTACAAATATGCCACATATGCTTTAGATATCATTGTTGAATTTATGTCCAATGATTCTATCAAAACTTATATGGAACCATTAATGAACAAATTATTTCAAATGTTAGACGGTGCTCAATCTTCATCATTGAAGTCCGCTATTGTTTCAGCTATTGGATCAGTTGCTTATGCCGCTGGTAAATCATTCACCCCATTCTTTGATGCTTCCATTAAATTCTTAGAAAAGTTCATCGTTAACATGGACACCATTGAAGGTATGACCGATGATGATATTGAATTAAGAGCTCAAACTTTTGAAAACATTTCATCAATGGGTAGAGCTGTTGGTTCTGAATCCTTCTCTCCATATGCTCAAGAATTGATCCAAGCTTCTTCATTAGCCATTAACTCTACCAATGGTAGATTAAGAGAATCTGGTTTTGCTTTCATCTCAAACATGGCTAAGGTCTACGGTGAAGAATTCACTTCTTTCTTAGATAAGATTATTCCAGAAATTGTCAAATGTTTACAACAACAAGAATTCGATGTTAACATCGAAGCTGGTGAAGATCTTGAAGATTTCGATGAAAGTAAATTAGCCGATTCTTTCAAAGTTCACACTGGTATTACCGTTGAAAAGGAAGTTGCCCTTATCGCATTAGGTGAATTAGCCGTTGGTACCAAGGATGGTTTTGCTAAATTCGCTCCAAGTATTTTCAAAGTCTTGGCCGAACAAATCGATGAATCATATGCCGTTAGAGAAACTTCTTTATCAACCATGTGGAAGATTGCTTACTCTTTATACCAAGCTCAAGGTTTAAACGATTTCACCACCAACTTTATCGTCATGGCTAGAAAAGTCACCTTAGAATTAGTCGTTGATGAATATGAAATTAATATGATTGTTACCTGTTTAGATTTATTATGTGAACATCTTAAATCTATGGGTCAAGTTGCTTTGATGTCAACTGAAGCCGATGCCAAGAATGTCGAAGAATTATGTGGTACTTTAATGGTCATCTTAAAGAATGAACATCCATGTCAAGTTATGGATGAAGAAGCCGAAGAAGATGATGAAGAAGGTTACGAAAGAGATGCCTCCGAAGCCGATGAAGTCTTATACGATACTGTCTTAGAAGTCTTGATCAACTTGAGTAGTGTCTTTGGTGCCGATTTTGTCAAGATTTTCGGTCCATTCAAAGATTTCATCTTAAAAAACGTCAACTCCAAATCTAAGGATAAGAGATCTTCATCAATTGGATGTCTTGCCGAGATTTGTAATGGTATGAAGAGTGCTAACCCATACTTACCTGAATTATTAGAAATCTTTGTCAACAAATTAGCCCACGATAAATCATACAAAGTTAGAGGTAACGCTGCTTATGCCGTTGGTATTGCCATTGAATTCGCCACTTTTGACGTTTCATCGGGCTACCCAACTATCTTACAAGCCTTATCCAAGTTATTGAACAAAGCTGATAAGGAAGCTTTGAAGACCGAAGATGGTGACGATGAAACTAAGGATAATATCAACACCAACGTCGCCAATGCTTGTGGTTGTGTTTGTAGATTAGGTTTAAAGAATTTACAAGCCGTTCCATTAGATGCTATTTTACCTGTCTTATTAAGTCATTTACCATTAGAAACTGCTTTTGAAGAAAACAAACCAATCTTTGACTTCATCTTAAAATTATACGCCGAAAACAATGCCATCATCTTAGAACAAACCCCAGCTATTGTTGAAATATTTAACGGTGTTTTCAAGAAAGAATTCGAGAAGGAAAAATTACTTACCGAATCTACCTTAGGTAGAGAAGAAAATATCGAAAGATTGAACCAATTTGACTCCGATGAAACCAAAGTTAAAGTTGTTGAGTTCTTAAAATTCTTGGAAGGTAAATATTCTGGACTTGTTTCATCAAAGGAATATTTAAAACCTGTCATTTCCGCATAAGCGATTGAAGTTGTTAATATTATTACATATTTATTTGGTTTATTTTATCATTTCCTATTTCATTCCCTCCCAACAACGAATTTTCGTGTTTCTAATTTTGTACTCTTTCTTTCTTTTTTTATATTGTTTGTTTGTTATATAGTAGCTCTTTTTGAAATAATACACTTTTGAAAAAAAATATTGAGAAAAAAACACACAAAGAACCAAGTAGAGACTAGAAGAACTATCTAAAAAATCGTTGCCAGCCGCGGTGAACGCCGCGGCCATCTTGGCAGTTCACCGCTGCAACTGATAAACAAAAAAATGCTAGAAAATAATTTTTCTTTATGATAGATTAGATCTGACAAGATGCATATTTCAAATGTGTCAATTTTTTTCTTATTATAATTACATATACAGTATTATATCATAGTTTTATAATCAGCTTTGTATCCAGTGTCAATTGTTTAGATATAAAGAGGGAAATAAAAATGCCTGCTATAGATATAAAATCAACTGAAGGTACTCCACCTCCGGTAGATACTAAACCCGTCCAGGAGTTACCTCCATTTACGTTGAAAAATGTACTTACCGATATAGTGGTTGGTATAGCTCAGTTAGTGTATGATCCGGAGACGGGAAGATTCTTAGGACCGCTTCTATGGATGTGTGAAGCCGTTCTTCTTAAGGTTATTACAGTTAAAGTCCCATATACGGAGATTGACTATGCTACATATATGCAACAGATTGAAATGATCAACGATGGAGAATTGAATTATGATAATATCAGAGGTGATACAGGTCCAATTGTTTATCCAGCTGGGTTTGTGTATATCTATAAATTCATGAGATTCATGAGTGATGGTATTGACGAAATAGATGGTGGTCAATGGGTGATTAGATACGTTTATCTTGCATGTTTCTTATTGACTATTATCAGTTATTATCAAGCTTCAATAGATAAGATTAGACCGTTCTTTTTCTACATGCTTATAGCATCCAAGAGATTACATTCCATATTTATTCTAAGACTCTTTAACGATTGTTTTACCACTTATTTCATGCTTTTCACTATTGTTTTGTTACAATACGCTGTTTACACCAAAAAATCTTTACCTTCACTCAGTCAAATTTTACTGTGTTGTGCAAGTTTCATGTATAGTTTAGGATTAAGTGTTAAGATGAATGCTTTGTTATACTTACCAGGTCTCTTGATCATTTCGTACTTCATCAGTGATGAAAATTTGATGAAAGTTATAATTGGACCAATCTGGATAATCATTCTTGTTCAATTAGCCGTTGGTTACAGATTCTTAGGACTTTCAAGCTTCAACAGCGAGGAATCTATTATCAATAGAAGTGCTTATTTAAGAAATGCTTTCAATTTCAATAGAAAATTCTTGTACGAATGGACCGTCAACTGGAGATTTTTGGACGAGGAGACTTTCTCAAGTGATGAATTCCATAAATTATTATTGGCATTACACGTTGGTACTTTGTTATTTTTTGCATTGACCTTCTGGTTAACTCCTAAAGTAACGGGAAAGAGTCTTTCTCAATTGATCAAAGATGGTTTGAAATTCTGGAAGAGTACCATTAGTCCACAGAATATTGTCTTTAACGAAGAAGAAGGTTCCAAGTATGTATTGATTGTGATGGGATTATCAAATTTGATCGGTGTCTTATTCAGTAGATCCTTACACTACCAATTTTTGTCATGGTATAGTTTCACCTTCCCTTACTTATTATACTCGAGTAATTTACCATTTTACATCACTCTGCCATTGTTTGGAGCCCATGAATGGTGTTGGAATGAATACCCTTCGACTCCATTGAGTTCGGGTGTATTGGTGGGTATATTGAGTATAGTTCTTGTTGCGAATTGGTTCCAGAAATTCGATCCAATACCTGTTGAAGAGGAAAAGAAAGACCAGTAAAATCCTAGACAACAATAATAAGTAATGAAGGTATATAGTAAAAAATCAAATACAAAATAAAATACAAAAAGAAAAAAAACACCCATGCGACAAATGAACATGTTGCGTAGCATGATCTGAGGATCTGCACCAGCCCCAATCACGGTCGGCGATCTAGCCGACCCGCGCCACTCTCAAAGCATTCCTGCCCCACAGCCCCAGGTAGCGCCACATCACCTAGCCACATACTGAATCACACACACTCACCACACATCACTACACAGCACAGCACAACACACTCCAGCCACCGCCACACCCACTCAGCCACCCACACACACACACTCACACCCCAGCCACGGCGCAGAGACCCTCTCCAATTCCGTGGCTCCCGTGGCGGGTGCACAGCTGCCTCTCGTCTCACTCTCGTCTCAGACTCGTCGCAGAGCCGGCGCAAAAGAAAGAAAGACAAGAGTTTTTTTCTATGCCAATTTCGATAGTGGTTTATGCCCTTGTACAATTGTACATCTAATAAATACAATAAACTCATATTTACACCTTATTAATTTACATATAAACCTTTATCTTTCATCCATTTAATGGCCACATACTGAGCATCAGACAGACTTTTCATCCTCAACCATTCTAATCATTCATTATATACATATCACATCCTCAACTCTTCTCTCCCCTTCTTTCGTGTAGATTAACTATAATCTGCCTCAATATTTTTTTTTGACGATAAACAAAAATCACCACTCCATCCCCATTAATTTGTTATCATTAGATCTTCTCATCAATCAATCCAGTTGATAAACTAATCAGTTAATAACCGACATCATCATCCTTTCAGCCGTTCCTAGATTCATCAGTATTTCTTTCAACTTCAATTTTGATTGAACTGCTACTATCGAAATTTCATCCACTTTTTATCAATTCTAGGTTTTTTTGATTGAAGGCCTAATCGCTCATAATTTTTTTAATTGATTTACTGTTTCATTTCAAAACTTTTGATCAGAAACAAACTCCATCACATCATATTACAATATCACATTTCGATTAATTCATTTGACTACGACTTATCTTAATATATCCATCATCCTTAATCCCTGTCAAGTTTTCTTTTTCGTTCAACCTTATCGCCTTAAATTCATTATCTTGTTACAACAACATATTTTCTTTTTTTCAAGAATAAATTTTGAATAGAATACATAATATTGACTTGATTGACTCTTAAATCAATTACTCCAATTTATTTCCCTATCAATATCCTGCTCACCTTCAAAAAAATAAATCATAATGAATTCTTCGAAAGGTGTTGGTAGTACCCCTTTATCTACAGGGGACGATCCAAAGGATAATAACAATTCAAATAATAGTCCGAATACAAATAATATGACGGGTAATAATGGTTCTACACCTATTTTTAACAGACCAACGATAGCAGATTCTACAGCTGTTAATTCAAGAGAATTATTAAATGCATATGTCTACGATTTCTTATTAAAATCAGGGTTCAACTCCACTGCCAGCGTTTTTTATAAAGAGTCTAAGATCCCATTATTAAACCCTGATATGAAAGATGATGGAACCCTTGATAATAATGAACATATCAGTGCTATAATAAATAACCCAATAGACCCTGACAATCTACCTGGTTCTTATATGACTATGGATGCTCCTCAAGGGTTTCTCTACGAATGGTGGCAAATATTTTGGGATGTTTTCAATGCTAGAACTCAAAGAGGTGGCTCATCAAATGCTTCTCAATATTATCAATATATCAGTCTTAAAGATAGACAAGATCATTTGATGAATCAACAAATCACTGCTGTAGCACAAATGGTCGGTAACGTACCTACAAATGTCACCGCAGCTGCTCAAGGCATGGGTCTATTGAATCCACAACAGCCAATTCCTCAACAACAGCAACAACAACAACCATTGCATCAACAACCACAACAGCCTGTACAAACACCGCAACCACCGCAACAACAAATGCCAATTCATCAACAACCTCAAACTCCTCAAGGACCTCAGCAATTAGATAATACCGGTAAGAGAATGAGTATCGTAGGTCAACAGCCACAACAGCAAATGATGAATCCAAGGTTCCAGCAACAACAAGCACAGCAACAGCAACAAGTACAGCAACAACATCAGCAGCAGCAACAACAACAACAACAACAGCAACAGCAACAGCAGCAGCAACAACAGCAACAACAGCAACAAGCACAACAACAGCATCAACAACAAGCACAACAACAGCAAGTTGCTCAAGCTCAAATGAACAATTTACGTCACCATCAAATCGCTGCACAGGTTCAAGCTCAAGCGCAGGCCCAAGCGCAGGCCCAAGCACAGGCACAGGCTCAAGCTCAAGCTCAAGCACAGGCCCAAGCACAGGCACAGGCTAAAGCCCAAGCTCAGGCCCAAGCTCAAGCGCAGGCTCAAGCTCAAGCACAGGCACAGGCTCAAGCCCAAGCTCAAGCGCATGCACAACAAGCCCAAGCTCAAGTTCAAGCACAGGCACAACAAGTCCAGGCACAAGTTCAAGCACAGGCACAGGCTCAAGCACAAGCTCAAGCTCAAGCACAGGCTCAAGCTCAAGCACAAGCGCAAGCACAGGCTCAGGCACACATTCAAGCTCAACATTTACAAGGTGGCCAAGTTCCAGTCCAAGTTCCTCAGGTTGCACAGGTGCCTCAGGTTCCACAAGGACCACATATGGTTCCTGGTCAATCTCCAACAAAGAGACAACGTTTGTCATCCCAGGATGGTGCTATGAATATGAACGGTGCAAATAGTTCAGTTAATCAAAACATGGCTATGGGTATGCAAGGCAACATGCCAATGAATATGCCTCAAGGTATGATGAACGTTCCATTTGCCAATATGCCGCAACAATATGCCATGTATGCAACATCAGCAGCAGCGGCATCGGGTACAAACAATGGTGCTGGTCAGATGAATAATCCAAATGGTCAAAAATTTAACCAATTTGTTATGCCGAACTTCCAACAGATGCCTCCTCAGCAAGGTCAACAACAACCACCTATGCCACAACAACAACAACAACAGCAGCAGCAACAGATGGGTATGATCCGCAACTCTAACGACGTGTTTGGTGATAACTTCAATGTTCCTCAACCAAAGAACGGTAATATGATGGGTGCTAATGGTAGCAACGGTAGCGATATAACCACGAATTCGAATAAGAATAACGATATCGCTATTAAGGATTACGAGAAGCAATTACGTATGATGGAGAGTGAAAACAGGAAAAGGTTGGATGTTCATAGAGGTTCAGCAATTGATCCAAGAAACAATGACTCATCTTCTCATTCACCTGCCACTGCTAATTCATCAAACTCGAATTCTCAGTATATGGATTATTCTGCTGCTCTTGGTCAATTACAACAACAATCGAACCCGACTGCTAATATGATGCAACAACAACAGAGAGTCAACATGGTGAATGGTTCATCGCCTTCAAACATCCAAATATCAAAGACTACTCCAGCTTCTTCCCCAGCTGTAACGACAGGTGGTACCACTAAGAAGAAGCCAGCTGCTCGTAAGTCACGTAAGGCAGCCGGTAATGGAAATTCCGTTCCAGCAACACCTATCACACCTGCAAATACTCATTCCACACCTCAGCATATTGATGCCACTCCTGGTAGTTTGGCCCCAACTCCACAGAATTTGAATAGCCTCGATACAGGTGCAAGTTCAACTACAACGTCAACTACTACCAAGCGTGGTAAGAGAGCATCCTCTTCTGCAGCAAATGCCAAAAATAATAGTAACAATGGTACAACTTCGAATACGAATGGTGCTACTCCAACTATAAAAGAGGAAGACAATTTCCTCACTGGTAATGGTGTAGATGGTAAGGATAAAAAATTTAATGGTATTCAACAACAGACACACCATATTAGTCCTCATCACATTTTGTCCAGCAATAAGAACAATAATTCTTCGTCCTCTGCTCCTGCTACAGCTGGGGGAAATCAACAAGGTATGTCTGTATCGGCTCAACAAGGTGGTATAAGTTCACCTGGAGCATCTAATTCAAGCAATACCAATCCTGGAAGTCACGATTCTGATCGTTCTTCATTTTACCAAGATTTCAATTCTGGTACTACAGCAGCCGATTTATTCGGTCTTGATGCTATGTTAGGAGATACTCAAGATTCCACTTCTGGTTCCCTTGGTTTACACGAAGTTTTCAACTGGGGCGAATCAGTAGAGACTGGTGATGCTTGAACATCAAGATAAAATCTTCCAGTCTTAACTTCCCATCATTTTTTTTTATATCTTCTTTCCTACTTACTGTGCTTTTCATGTGTTATATTTTTTACTCTGTATTATAGATTACTTTTACTTTTTCTCTATTTAATTCTTTTTGGAATCTTTTTTTGAACAAACTGCCTTTGTTCTCTTAATTTATTTATTTATTCAGTTCACACTCCTTTTCGATACTGCCATACTTCATTATTGTAGTGTTATACTGATAACCTTTTGCGCTGCAACTATCTCTTTATACTTCATATATCATCTTATATTTCTCTTTATTATATCTTCCTTTCTCATCTTTTCTCAAGTGTTATATTTAGTTACCATGTGTTATAATGTTGCTACTTTACTTTTTAATTGATTTTAATTGACTTCAATTAAATAACGAATTTACATTACCATTCAATATACTTTTAACAGTTATATCTTTTCCAACTTATTTTTAAATCCAATTTAGAGTAAAAATTAAATTTGAATTTTCTTTTTTCTTGAGCTATTTTTTTTTTAAAGTACATAAAAGATATAATATAATTAGAATATTCTGATTTATCTTCCACCTGGTTTTCTTACAGGAGGTCTTGGCTTAACCTCTTCTTCCCTGATTGGATGCAACTTGACCATATTAGGATAGTCTTGTCTATTATATTCGTGACCTTTACTCCAATCATAACTTAAGGCATACGCCATTATACTACCATTTCTATTGAATGATGTTACTGGGATAGTAGCATTCATAGATGGGTAACCCTTTAACCTATGTCTACCATCTTTATCCCAGAATGAAAACGTACCATCGGAACCAGATGTTACAAAAGTACCATATACAGGATGGAAATCAATTGTATTAACAGAGTATACCAATGTTTGCTTTGTTGTGGATTTTTGTTCTCTTTGACATTTGAATGAAAAACCCAAGTCTCGTTGTTGAGCATCGTCAATATATTGAATACCACATCTACCTTCAATTGAACCAATTGCAAAACAATCGGCTTTTGGTGCACATGCTATTGATCTGGTTTGAAATTTCAAAGGTGACATCATTTGTTTAAAAATTTTATCGGGTTGATCCAAATTTATAATCAATATATGTCTTTCAGCAGTACCAACAACCAATAATTTAGACTTTGTATCCATCGTATATACTCTTTCCGGCATTTGTAAAGTAGCAATTGGATTTTGTTGTCTCATATCCCAATATTTTAAAGTCTTATCCCAAGAACCACTGACAACACATTGTGTATTTGTTGGACCACATTCGACATATCTAACGGCTTTGACTGGTTCACTATGGATACCAATGGTTTGAGTCTGTTGACTAGTCAAATCAAATAACTTGACTTGTTTATCAGCACCACCACTTATAACTTTTGTACCGTCTAATGACCATCTTGTTGATAATACTGGACCATCGTGTTCGAATAAAGCTCTACCTTCAACTTGTCCCGTCGATGTATTGATCTCATATATACGATTTTTTTTATCCCATGAAGCAACACTTAAAAATTCAGCTTGTGGAGAAAAACTTAAATCGGATACAGAATCTTCTGGTCCATTGGGTACTGGTATATCATTTGCTAATTCGTCTAAAGTTCCAGCTGAAGTACCTGTATTTGGTGCTCCTACAGTTGGTCCCCCAGGTCTTGTGGGTACAGGGCTGAGTCTGTTGTTGGTATTGAAGCCCCCCAAACTGCTGCCTCCCATTCTACCGAATAAATTGGACATCTTGAGTTATAGGTTGTAGATTGATTGGTTATAAAGAAAATCGGAAAATTTCATGTATACAAGCACCAAATCAACCAACTTGAAGTGCTCCTCTTAAATCTATATATTATTTTTATTTATCTCTCCCAGAAAATCACCTGGCGAGGGTAACTTTTTTTCCGAGCCTTGTTTAAAATTTGGCTCACCTATTTATTTGTCCTTTTTTTAGATTAATGGATGAGTTATAGATATTATGTTTGTTTGTTTGTTTGTTTATATATATATATATATATGATCAATTAGTAGTTAAAGTGTATAGATTTGAAAATAAATAAAAAGTCAGTTAGCTATTCAACGACTCAATCTATAATTTCAAAAGTCTTAAGGAAATAAGAGTATCGTTGATTTGGAATTCTTCATCAGCAATGACTTCTTTACCCTTGGCAGATTCATCATTCTTGACTTCCAAAGGTCTTCTACAAGTCTTGGTTAACATTTCTTCGTGATCTTTGATGGCTTCAGTTAAACCAATGGTATCCTTGGTGATTTCATATTGAACTAAAACGTCATCGGTTTGTTGTAAGTTACACTTCTTTCTTAATCTTTGAATTCTGTTGACTAATTCTCTAGCAACACCTTCAGTGACTAATTCTGGGTAACTGTTGATATCCAAAATGATTAAAACATCACCTTCAGTTCTAGCTTCATGACCTTCAGAAGTCTTTGATTCTGGTAAACCTCTTTGAACACCTAAATCTTCACTGATTAAATCGATATCGGCAACGGTAATCTTACCAGTCTTTAAGAATTCTTTGACTTCATCAGATGTAACTTTTGGAAGAGCATCCTTGACCTTCTTACCATCTTTCTTCAACTTCTTACCTAAGATTGGCCAATCGGCAACAGCTCTGTATTCAACACCATATTTGGCTTCATCGGAGGTAATGATGACATCTCTGACGTTTAATTCTTCAATGATGTAGTTCTTTAATGATTCAACATCTTCTAAGTAAGACTTATCGGAATGTAAGATGATTAAGCTCTTCAATGGAGTCTTTAAGGAGATCATCTTCTTTTCTCTGATGTTTCTTCCTAATTCAATGACTTTTTGCATTCTAGAAACGGCTAATTCGATCTTTTCATCAAAGAAAGATTCATTAGCTTGTGGGAATTTCAAGAAATGAACACATCTTGAATCACCGGTATCAATGAATTGTTCCATGATCTTTTCACTGATGAATGGTCTTAATCTTTGATAGATGTTATCGGCCAAGTATGGAGTGAATGGAGCCATGACTCTGACTAAAGTGAAGATAGCATCGAATAAAGTATTCAAAGCCTTGATACAATCTTCGGTACCATTTTCACCCTTTAATCTTCTTCTGTTGAATCTAATATACCAGTTGGTTAAATCATCGATTAAACTCAATAATCTTGGAACAACAGTGTATAATCTATATTCTTTCATTTCAACGTGGACGAATTTAATCAAAGATTGAATAGAGGCCATTAACCATCTATCCATAACATTTTCAGATTTTAATTGAGGGTTGAATTGGAAATCAACGTCTTCTAATTTCTTTAATAATTGAATTTGACCGTCTAAGAACTTATAAGAGTTCCACCATGGTAATAAGACCTTGGATACAACTTCCTTGACACCTTCTTCTTTAAATTTCAAAGTTTCAGCCCTTAATACTGGAGAGTTAATCAAATATAAACGTAAAGCATCGGCACCATATTTGTTCAAGATAATGTTTGGATCTGGGTAATTCTTAAGACGCTTAGACATCTTCTTACCATCGGCAGCTAAGACAATACCTGAAACAATGACGTTTTGGTAAGGAGCAGTGTTGAATAAATGAGTACCTAAAATGGTTAAAGTATAGAACCAACCTCTAGTTTGATCTAAACCTTCAGAGATGAAGTTAGCTGGGAAAGCATCGTGGAAAGTATCCTTGTTCTCAAATGGGTAATGTTTAGAAGCATAAGGCATTGAACCTGATTCAAACCAACAATCAAAAACATCTTCGATTCTCTTCAATGGACCTTTACCCTTCTTGGATGGGATGGTAATATGGTCAATTTTATCACGATGGATATCAGTGATGGTATCATCACCACTTAATTGTCTTAATTCTTCAATAGAACCAACACAGACGATTTCTTCAAAATCTTCAGAACACCATAATGGGATTGGAGTACCCCAGTATCTGTTTCTTGAAACGTTCCAATCTCTTGCATTGGCAATCCAATTGGTAAATCTCTTTTCTTTGATGGTATTTGGAACCCATCTTGTTCTTTCAACGTTTTCCAACATTTGTGGAACAATTTCCTTGACTCTAACGAACCAAGAAGGAACTGTTCTATACAACAATGGAGTATCAGATCTCCAACAGAATGGATAACTATGTCTAATTTGACTTGTTAACAATAAATTACCTTGAGCAGTTAAATGTTTAATAATTTCTTTATCAGCATCTTTAACGTAAACACCTTCCCATAAAGGAACTTCAGCGGTAAATTTACCGTTATCATCAACAGGGTTTGGAGGAGGTCTCTTTTCAGAGATAATACCATGTTTCATACAGGTATCAAAATCGACTTCACCAAAAGCTGGAGCTTGATGAACAATACCGGTACCAGATTCTTCGGTAACGAAATCAGCTTCAATAACTTTGAAACCATAATCTTTGAATTCTTCGGTAAAGTAATCAAATAAGGGCTTATATCTAAAACCAACTAATTCGGAACCTTTAATGGTACCAATGACTTTATATTTGGCATCTTTTGGTTTCTTGTATAAAGATTTGATTAATGATTCTAATAAGATATAAGTGTTACCAGTTTCTTCATCTAAGATTTTAGAATAGACAAAATCAGGGTTAACACAAAGGGCAATATTTGAAGGTAAAGTCCACGGGGTAGTAGTCCAAGCGACTAAAAAGGTATTTGTTAATTCAGGTTCAGTAACTTGGAAACCAACGGTAACTGCAGGATCCATAACATCTTTATAATTCAATTGAGCTTCGAAATTGGATAAAGCAGTTGTAACACCTGTTGAGTAAGGCATAACTCTAAGACCTTTATAAACTGCATCTTTTTCAAACAATTGTTTAAAAGCCCACCAAACAGATTCCATAAATTCAGGGTATAAAGTCTTGTAATCGTTATCAAAATCGATCCAACGACCTAATCTACCGATGGTCTTTCTCCATTCATCGGCATAAGTCATGACGATAGCTCTACATTCGGCATTATATTTATCAATACCCATTCTCATGACATCTTCTTTACCGGTAATACCTAATTTCTTGTCGATTTCATGTTCAACTGGTAAACCATGGGTATCCCAACCGAATCTTCTTTCGACGTAGTGACCGTTCATAGAAGCATAACGAGGGACGATATCCTTAATGGTGGAAGCTAAGATATGACCATAATGAGGAGTTCCTGTAGCAAAAGGAGGACCATCGTAAAAGGCGAATTGGGGTTTACCTTCATTTAACTTCAAAGAAGTTTGGAAGGCATCTATTTCATTCCAATAGGCAAGGATTTTCTCTTCTTCCTTTGGGAAGGAAAAAGAAGATGATTCTTGTTCAGACATTGTTGATATGGTGTTTGAAATGGGAGACAATAAATGGAAAAGGAAAGGAGAGAGGTTGGAATCATACTGTGATGTAGCTCTCTCTCTATATCATTGACTCATTCAATTTTTCAACAAACTTTTCCTTGCACGCACGTACCATCAACGATGGGTCGCCGTCGTTTTTCCTTTGTGATCAAAAATTAAATGACGTAAGCAGGCGCAGACGCAGCCGCGTCGGTGAGGCACAACACCCTGCCAATGTTGCGCGCGATAGAGAGAAAAGGAGCAAGAGCAAAAGGTCAGCCATACGCCGATCGGAGTGTGGGGAAATGCCCCCGCCACAGTGCTTCGGTTTTCCAATATATCCTGCGTTTATTCCCGCTACACATTAGATATTATATTCGTTATATAGATATATACACAAGCATACCGCAATCAACCACGCAATGCTAACAAAATAATTTTTTGTAAGAAAATTAACACCAATCTCGTAAAGTAGAGTAAATAAATTCAAATGAAACAAAAGGGCAAAAAAGCAAAATGAAAAAGAAAGAAAGCCACACAATAATGCACGGGAATAAGCTGATAGTCAGTCACCTATAATATCGAAGTGCAGGCAGGATATGAAACTATTTATCACTTCCCATTGAAGATACAGAAGATTTCCTCCTTTGTACTTCGTCCTCAATATCGACAACAGAAGTCTTCCTAACAGTAAGTCCCGGATTTACCACCTCTTCTGTTTCAGCAGTATAGTAACGGAAAGGAGTGTTGGTATTGTTTGGTCCTGATGTGAACACCTTTGGTGTATACGTTGGTTGTTGAGGTTTAGTACTCAAAGTCTTTGCAGAGTAATAGGAACCGGTATTTGCAATAGAATTTCCGGCGCTGTGAACGGCGGTTTTTTTGTATAACCAGCGGTCTAAGAATGATGACATTTTTGTATAATAATTCTCTTGATATGTAGATTGTTTCAGCGACTTAGTCAAATAAACAATTTTATTTAGTATATATTAGAGTATCAAAGAAGAGAAATAATATAAAAGAACAAGTAACATACAAGGATAGTAGAGGGGATGGCAAATCATATATATACCAATATCAAACTTTCCCACAAAGTGGAGATTGGAGATTAGAAATAAAATAGTCAGCATATTCTTACTTACGGAGCTTACAAAATTACCAGTGAAGGTTTGACTATCTCACAGTAATGACGGATTTCGGGACTATTAGTTCTAAATACTATTATATAATAATTATATAATAATCGTATTAACCGACATGGTCAAAGGTGTAGGTTTCGACTGCGCAATTAGTTGACCTCCACAGATCGTCATTCAACTCTCTTTTTTTTTATGTGTTAAGGGTGGTTGGATCACACCCGCCGTTGGAGTAGAAACACCGTGCTTACGGGTTCTCTTCATTTATATCAATCTTATGACCTGGGGATATCCTACGATTTATCATTTAACTTTACGCAAGGATAAGTCGCACATGTCATCTAGCACTCGAGAAGGCCCCCCCTGACATAAGCGAATCTAATGTTTTATTTTATGGAGTCTTGCTTCTTACATTCTTAGCAAAATAACAAGTCTTTGATTGTTATTAAGCACCGAGATTGGTGCAGTGCATGTTAATGTCCAAGATACACTAATAATAGTACTCATCAATCACATAGAAGGTTGCGCAATTTCGTGATCTCACCTGGATGATCCATATATACAGAATATTACCATAAATACTAGCGTTTCTTTCGCAGCCATAGTTATCTTAACTAATACCTATATACAAGATTCTATATCGACAATAATAATTATTAACAGTGAACATTAGTTAGTTGGTGATTTGAGTGTTTTGACTTTTTTACTTTATAGATCAAATTTCATCAACTTCTATCTTTTTTATCACCACCCCAAAAACCCCAAGAGGATTTTTTGGCTTGAGCTTCTTCTTCGGTTTGTAGTCTCTCTTTTTCCTTGTTAAATTCAATCTTTTTTGAAATAAACTTATCCCTTTCTTCATCGACAAATTTGGTATCTTGGAATTGTCTAATACAATCTCTCATGGCTCCACTTTCTTTACGACATTTAAACCAAACACCATATCCTGCTAATTTCTCACATTGGGTAAATGCTATTATACGATTAGGTTAGTATCCACTATTTCATATATAAGCTCCCGGATTTTTCATCTCTGCGCTTTCGAATAACAAAATTAGTTTAGTAACTTACATTTAACTTGATCATCACATTTCTTCCATGTGTTGACTCTCCAATTTTCAAAGACTTCTTTTTCTTCCTTTGGAGTTAACATCCAAACAGGCAAACCCTCGATTCTCTTTCTATCCATTTTAGTGTTATTTTAGAGACTGATTAACTACCTAGTTATATCTATACCCATATACATCAGCCCATCCATCGCCATTTTTTGTATCAATCAATTTTAATTTTAACCATGCTTCCATTTTCTCACCTTGTCAGAGCATCGCCAAAGGGTCGATGGTCCAGGCAAGAGAATAGACGCGCGTCGATATGTATATATATATTTATCTCTATGCAAGCGGGCAGTGGAGGGAATGGCGCACCAGAGTTCCTTGCGCGAATTGGGGCCCTCGTTGATCCTAGAGAATAAATTGATATGCACGATTATGGTTCCTAGGATCAGCATCATGTCTCCGTACTCTCGTACCCTTCTTTGGAAGACTAAGACAACGGTCGTACACATACTCTCCAATAACCCTTATCTAAGTCACACGACTGAAATTCAAATAATGATTAGACAGCGATAAGACTGGTTATCGTTGAGTCGAATGCAACATCGGTAGTTTGCGTTTCAATGTAGCATCTCTCGCTATGTATGTTGCAAAATATGGCGAATGTTACATCTGGTAACTGAAAACATCTACTTTCTCTTCGAGTAAAAAACAGACTCAATCGCCCTATTGTTATATTGTTCGATTGAGCAATTGCTACTGTACTAGCCAAGAACTGTAATTGTCCAATATTAGTATTAATTCGTCGGCCCTTGCGCTGTAGCCGTACGCATCGTTGAAAAAAACGATTTGTTTCCCCTGAGCTTTTCCTAAAGTAGATAAACAAAATTTCCCCAATTTGGAAGCCCACATGGTTTTTTTCAATTTTAACCCCTACCAACTATCCGAATCTCTATCCGCACCAGGCGTTATTTTAATTCATCACTAACGGTGTTTATCTCATCCAAATGGAACGTGGCAGTCAAAGCATGTAAAGCTTAATTGCGGTTCACGTTTCTTCGGGTCATTTTAGGAAATCAATCTGCGGAAAGATCTGTTATCGGGCCTAACGACATACATTTGAACAATAGAAGTTTTCATCAACCCCGAGATATTCTTTAAAATATAATATATATATATATATATATATGTATACACTTGCTAAATATTCTGCTATTTGTCAATTCATATGTCTTTAATATGAAAGATATAGTGGGATAAACACAATGGTATCGATATCAGGTCTCGTTTCAGCTTGTACGCTTGTACAATCGCTTTTCTTATCTTTCACCAATGCTGCACCAATTCAACCCTCATTTGAATCAAATTTTGAAACTTTACCAATCAAACAATTATTGAGGAGACATGTTCCAAATATCGCCGATCATTTCCAATTTGAATTGGTATCTTCTATCAATTCTTCTTCAATTGTAGATAACTCCACAGATGCCTTCCAATTCTCACAAGATCCAAAGACTTTGAAAGTTACCGTTCAAGGTACCACCCTTAGTTCTTTATCATATGGTACTTATAAATTCCTCAGAGACTATGGTCATGCTACAATTTCATGGACTCACGATGGTTTACAAAGTATTAAATCTATGCCAGTTATTCCCAAGGATAAAGCCGCTGCTGCTATCACCGGTTCTACAAGCGCACAGTTCAGATATATGTTCAACACTTGTACTTTTGACTATACCGCTGCCTTTTGGGGTTGGGATGAATGGGAGTATGAATTGGATTGGATGGCGTTCAATGGTATCAATTTCCCATTGGTATGGAATGGTTACGAAAGAGTCTTAATGGATGTATTAATTGAATACGGGTTCACTTCTTCACAAGTATTAGATTTCATCTCTGGTCCTGCTTATTTGACCTGGAATAGGTTTGGTAACGTTCAAGGTACTTGGAATGGAACACAATCTTTTGATTATATCAACTCTCAAATGGAATTATCACAAAAAATGGTTCAAAGAATGGTCGAATTAGGTATGACTCCAATTTTACCTGCTTTCACCGGGTTTGTACCAAGAGAAATCTATGATATTTACCCTAACAGTTCTATCATGAATTCTTCCACTTGGGAAAAATTCCCATTGGAATTTACCAACACTACTTTCTTACAACCTACTGATGACTTGTCTGTTGAGATTCAAAGTGCTTTCATTGGTAAATTACAAGAATATTATGGTAATGTTACCCATTACTATACCCTAGATCAATATAATGAGAATGATCCAGAAAGTGGAGATATCACTGAGTTAGCAGCCATCTCCAAGGCTACCATTGATTCCCTAACTAACGCAGATTCAGAAGCAGTCTGGGTCCTACAGGCTTGGTTATTCTCCTCATTAGCTACTTTCTGGTCAGATGAAAGAATTGAAGCTTATTTAAGTGGTCCTGAAAAGGGCCAAATGCTCTTGTTAGATTTAACCAGTGATCTTTCTCCACAATGGCAAAGAACCAATTCATATTATGGCCATGATTGGATTTGGTGTGAACTACATGGTTACGGTGGTAACAATGGTTTAGGTGTTACGCTTGGTGTCGATGTTTTGACTTTCAACTCTACTGAGGCAATGAAGAACACTTCTGCCACTATGGTTGGTTATGGTCTAACCATGGAAGGTCAAGAAGGTAATCAATTTGTCTATGATATCTTGTTAGACCAAGCATGGAACGTTGAAGCCATAAACAGTACCGAATACATGACTCAATGGGTTACCAATAGATATGGACCAAGTGATGTCCCAGCAGAATTAGTCGAAGCATGGTACGACATGCAAGACGTTATTTACTTTGATGAAATTAACAGCCAAGCAACAGGTGTTGTGAAATCAATCTATGTCATGAAACCAAATGTCTATGGATTAGTCAACGTTACTGGTCACCATCCAACTTTGATTTACTGGGATAAGCAAGATTTAGTCGATATTTGGAATAAAATCATCACCATTTCATATAAACATCCTCAATTATTCGAAAATGATAATTTCTCAAATGATGTTATTGATATTACAAGACAAATCGTTTCGGACCAATTCGAAACAAACTATTTAGAATTCTTATCGTGGTATAACTCTACCAATGCCAATGAAACCACCGCTGATGAAGTTATTGCCAATGGTACCAATTTGCTCTTACGTCCATTAGAATTGATTGATCCAGTTTTATCTACTTTACCTCAATTCTCATTGACCAATTGGATACAACAGGCAAGAAGTATGGCTTCTAAGAGAAATGAGACCGAAGCAGATTGGTACGAATTGAACGCTCGTTTGCAAATTACACTCTGGGGTCCAGAGGGTAATACCTTAGTCAATGATTATGCCAACAAGCAATGGGGTGGGTTAGTTTCTGGTTATTACTACAAGCGCTGGAACTTATGGATCAACTACCTGGCTGACAATTTAAGTACCAAAGACACTTACAACGCCACTGGATTCTCAGCGGTTGTTGAAGACTTCCAATTGTCATGGCAACAGGAGAAATTGGGTCTCGTTGAATATGATCCAACTATTAAAGATTTGGTTTCTCAATTGTCGTATTTCTCGATAAATTGGGATTACACCCAATAGATGCACAGATTGTGCTAAAAAAATTGATTTCTTTTTTTTTCAAAAACAAATCAGATACCTTGTTAAACCGTTTACTACTTTTATCTAGAATAGATAGTTATATATAACTAGCAAAATAAAAAGATTAAAGATACCATACATATAATAATTTGACGAGGAGACTTAAAGACTCGTAGTTAAAACTGGAGATACTATTTCGGTGAACATTAGATCATCAACCGGGATCAAAATGAAGTCATTTTCAAACTCATATAAATCAAATTAATACCAGGATCAGTTCATCGGCTGAGTAATGAAGGAAGGTGTTTGGGGCATCGAATACATTGTCAAACTTTGAAAACATTCCAACCGTGCTACGTTTTTGGAGAGATGGTCCACCATTTCATGAAAGGGTAAATAAAAGTAAACAACTCTTTAGATATCATACGAAGAGTAATGCAGATAAATAGTAACTACAAGCATCAAGTGAACTATATATATATATATGAGCCGTCTCACCCCACAGCAGTAATGTGTACCAACCAATAAATTACTCAGGGGGATTTAGTTTTTTCCCACACTCCTGCCTTGTTTACATTTTATACCTGGTATCTATTTGTACACTGTGGTTCACAACCACAACCATTGTGAACTAAACAGCTACTAGAACAACGAATTTTCGTATAAGGTAGAAAGGATACGATATCTACATATATGCAATATAATATGAACGACGAGTCTGCTAAAGTACTGCTTAAGGAACTAAGAGAGAGTTTCACGATCGAAGATGATCTCAATTCATTGGATAAATGTACATTACTGTTGAGTGAGTTTGACGAAACCACTGCCAAGGTACTGAGAGAACAGACACTGAAAATTTCAGGTATGTAGTCAGTTTTTGAGGGGAATCTGTCATTATTCCTAATACACAAATACTAACAGAGTCATGCGTTTCTAATTTAGATTATGAAAAAGAAGTTCAAAGGTTACAAGAGCATATAAGAGAACTAAACGGCCCCAAGTCGTCCAAACAGACGAATGATAAGGAGATCAAAAGAGAGATCAATAAATTAGAGGACTCTGTATTTAGCGTGGCCAAAGAAATAGGTCTGATAGAGTTTGAATTGAATCGTATCGGTATAAAATTATCGTCAGATCTTCGAAGGATCGGAGAATTGGAATTTGAAATTGCAAAGATGAAGAACAAATTCGATGAGAATGCTAGGCATAGAGACAAGAATGGCGAGATACTAGAAGATCCCGAATCATTAGAGACCGACGATATTAAGGAGAATATCCTTTTAATCAAAATCAAATTATTTGAACAGATTGGGTTGAAGATCGATTCTGATCTTAGCAAGTTAGTGATTTTAAATAAGACCAACAATTCTATGAATACCTTTGATTTGAAGAACGATAATCAATACAGCGATTATTTCATCTCTAATTTCATATGGGACAACATATGATTCATCTTTCTGGGTGTTTTCTGGTCTAAGGCTTTTCTATTTTCTTCAACTTTTTCAATTACTTAATTCCAGGTGTGTAATTTTATGAGTAATGTTTTTGTACAATAACGTTTATTAATTATTCTATATACAGTAACTAATGTTTTCCTTTTTAAGTCGTAATCATCTTGAATGAGATCAGAAGTTATCTGGGTTACTTCTCAAACTTAATCTTGTCCATTTAGGTACAAAATGAACACCTTTTCTATAACCTCTGGCGTATTTGTTGAAGACGGTGTATTTATCCTTGGCTAACATATCTTTTTCCTTTGGGAAGTTGAACATCAAGTCTTCAACTCTATGACTACTCATGTTATTTTGAACTAAACCTTGATACAGACTTTCGATGTTGGAATCAACCTGTTGCATTCTTCTTCTTTGTCTTTGCTTTTGGAATCTCGATAATCTCCATGGTTTCTTC
This sequence comes from Wenyingozyma nitratophila, assembly GCA_030567875.1. Lineage (NCBI taxonomy): Eukaryota > Fungi > Ascomycota > Pichiomycetes > Pichiales > Pichiaceae > Wenyingozyma > Wenyingozyma nitratophila. Next base: position 145,818 of record JAJLSW010000014.1, read on the forward strand.
CAGAGCAAACCTCCAAAGTTCACTAACGTGGATCTAAATGGCCCTATCATAATGGATGTGTATGTATATGTAGATATGAGCTATGGTGGGTGCAATAGATTAGGACTGAACTTGACCAACTAGCTCTTCTTACTCCCTTCTCAACAGCCTTATAATATTCACTTTCCATCAACGAAATTTTCTCAGAGACCATCACCCGCCACACACTCTCTCATATATATAAACCCAGCCGCAATATATATTTGTGGCTGCGAGCCATAAAAGACTTAAATCGTCCCGAGCCGATCGACGTGGATCTAGGCTGAAATGTGCGTGAGCCTTTGGAAGGGTTTAAGCCTCTGTTATCTCTGTACCTTTAAAGAGGGTTGACAGTTGTGGATCACGTCTTATTTCCAAAGCATATTTCACTATTAAAGCTTAACCCGTTGCTATTTATTCCGATACAGAGATCAAATCTCTTTGTTACTGACACTGGTCAACCGCTTCTCTTCCCCTTTTGATCTGATAAAATATACTGCAATTAATCGGACATTTTATTTTCTTACTTTTTGTCATTGTTGAAAAAGTTTATTTTTGGATTTGATTCGGAAAGAAATTATAGATCATGCCAGACAGGCGAAAGAAGGTCACTATTAGTGAAGAACTTTCACCTACACCATCCCCAAATCCCTCAAGAGGTTCAAGTAAGTTTTCGTTTCTTCAGTATATCATCAACTTTTCCGCTTAGTATACTAACTACTATTTTTTCTCTTCCAACCCAGGTTCTGCTCTCCCGAAAATCACCTATGAACTAGCCCGTGAAGCGACTTTAAAATCCAATGCGACCGAACCTGACCCGTTCCAGGATACTAAGGGTCTTGATCAATTCAACTTTGTCTCTGTTGACAAGAAGGAAGGTGATGTAAAGGGTCTCTTGAACATACCTTCTTCCTCTCCAAATCGATTGAAACTTGACACAACCACTTCCCCCTCAGCCAAATCAGATTCATCCTCACCAAGAATTCCTTACTCCCCTTCGCCTCTAACGATATCTGGAAATTGGTTCAGTGGAAGTAGTAGCTTATCCCCCAGAAAACTATCAAGATCGGGTAACAGTAACTCGACTGACATTGAAATGTCTAACATAACTCTTGATCACTCCAATTCTCACGACATAGAACATGGATTATCATTTATAAACTCAAATCAAAAGGATATTGAACATAGAAGGAGGAGTATTCTTTCACCTGCAATGAGAGGCCTTCGAGATGAAGAGAACTCCAATACCTTCTTCCAAAAGGGTAAGAAAGCTGCTTTGACGGTCAGCACCAAAGTCTCCGACGCTTTTAAAGTTTTTTCGGATGTTGTCAATGATAATATAGCTGAGCCTAACGATGATTCATCTGACAGCGATGAGTATGATTCCGATAATGAAATAATAATGACCGACGACGAAGTAGCGCATTTGACAGACAGTGATCGCCATAGTGCATATAGCAATGAAATTGACGCTTATCATAACGATTTCAGATATGCCCCAATTTCCCACAGCATGGATCATATAGAGAGCGAGGGAAGTGAACTTGCGTTCCATGCCCCAGATGGTATATCTTCAAATGGTGACTCCATATCAATTGCAAGGTCATTCCATACGGCTAGACAATCCGAGAATGCAGATAAAATAACAAGTGACGATCAATTGAGTAATACTTATAGCGCCTTTGATGCATATGCAAATTCGGAATTGAGTCAGGATAAAACAGGTGGGTCTAAAAAAGGTAATGCTATGCTACTTGTTCCTCAAGCAGTATCTGACTATGCTGTTTCAAATGACATAGATATACCCCTGTCACCTAACTTAACGGGAAAGTCAAGGACGAGTTCTAAAGGAGTGACAGATTACGAGTCTCATGAGCGCAGTCCAAGGTCAGTTTCATCGCATTGGAAAGGATCGCTTGTACCGTTACCTCATGCAAATAGATCGCAATCACCATATTCAAGAACTACTGATCATTCTCCAAGGCTTCATCAAACATCAAGAGCATCTAGTCCTGGACCTCGTGGGAGCCCGGAAAGATCTAATCATCGCCAGCAAACCAATGACATTGATTCCATTATGAGTGAAAAGAAAGCCTCCAAATTTGAAGATAAGTTATTCGGTAAGTCATACAAATTGTTCTCCTCTCAATCAAAACTCAGGCAAAGGTGTTACGCATCCGCTACTCATTCTTCTCTTGCGAATATCAATGCCGCTTTGATTGTCACAAGTGTTGTATTAATCAGTATTCAGCAATGGAGCATCGACAATGGTTACGTGCATAACAGAAGATATCAATATTACGACTGGGTATTATTTGGAATTTATATTTTTTTTACCGTAGAAATGATCATCAAGTCGATTGCTTACGGTTTAATCGACGATAAGGAGATGTATGAAGGATTAGAGCTTCACAGCTCAGATCACCGCAAAAATTACGTCAAGAGAATAAAGCGTACAACTACCGATTTATTCCACCGATTAACGAACAAAAAGGGTTACTTAAATCAATTGAAGAAGAAGATCGAGTTAACTGATGATTATGATTATTCTCAACAATACAACGACGAAAAACCTTATAACTATAGCGAGCCCGTGAAGAGCCACGATCCAGAAAGCCACAATGTTAGAATGTCTCAGATACCACATTCAGTAACTGTTGTTAAACCGTTACCTCACAAGCATGCCAAGCCAGTACGTGCATACCTAAGAATCGGTTGGAATAGAATCGACTTTGTTTCAGTGGTTTCATTCTGGATTGGATTTTTCTTATCTTTGAGACATACAGATCTCAATCAAAATGTGTTGATCTTCAGATCTTTAATGTGTTTGAAACTATACAGACTTTTAAATATATCTGATTCCACTTCATTAATAGTGAAATCTCTTAGAAGAACAGCGATTGAAGCAAGAACATCTTTTCTCTTGTTGTTTTCGTTTTGGTTTTTCTTCGCAATCATCGGTGTCCAATCATTCAAAACTTCTTTGAGAAGAACATGTGTTTGGACTAATCCAAATGATGCAAATGACTCATATAAAAACAGTTTCCAGTTCTGTGGTTCTTATCTATCCGCCACAGGTGAAAGAATGCCATACATTGACCAAAATGGCGCCTCTTCCGGTATTACAAAGGGTTTCACTTGTCCCGTGAATTCAAAATGTGTTCTAGGCGAAAATCCATACGGGGGTACGGTTAGTTTTGATAATATTTTGAATTCGTTGGAGATGGTCTTCGTTATTATCAGTGCCAATACTTTTACGGATATAATGTATTATACCATGGACAGCGATTCAATGCCATCAGTGATTTTTTTCATCTTTTGTGTATTTATCCTTTCAGTTTGGTTGATCAGTCTCATTGTAGCCGTGGTTATTAATTCGTATAAGGTCAACATAGAGAAATTGAAGAAGGCCAATAAGGCTGATGCAGCCAAGGGGCATCTCAAGAAGGGTACATCTCCAAAAGTTAAGACCATTTTTGATCTTTTGACTGTACCGGACGAGAAACACGATATTTATCTTCGCTTGAAGAAGAGTGACAAATATTTGAGGTATTATTATAAGACCAATTGGTTCTTTTGTCTTCTTATATTTGCGAATTTTATTGTCCAAACCTTGAGAACCTCTGATTCCACTGATCATAGGCTCAGTTCTTTATTTAGAATGGAAATCGTTGTTAGTTTAGTTCTGCTGGCTGAAATTCTCGTCAGGGGCTATCTTTTTGTAAGAGTCGATTGGAAAACATTCTTCTATTCGTATAACAATATAGCTGACTTGGGGTTGGCTATCATATGTTCTGTTATTCTATTACCAGCAATTCATGACATGGGTGATGTTTATTGGTGGTTAACAGGTTTTCAAATTGCAAGATTTTATAGGGTGGTCATGTCTTTAGAAATTTTAAGAGATTCTTGGAGTTCTACGTTGAAGGGTTTCAAATCTATCTTAGAGCTTTGTATTTTCTTCTTGAGTACATTGTATATCACTGCCTTGGTTATGTCGAGATTATTTGAAGGTATTGTACCCATATCTGAATATGACAATGGAAATCAATTGATTATGAACACTTTACCTAATTGCCTTATATCTCTGTATGTTATCAGCTCTACTGAAAATTGGACACAGATTTTGTACATTGTTCAAGAGTATGCCCCAAATCAATTCACATTATTCTGCATAGCTGTTTACTTGATTTCATGGTTCTTGTTGTCAAATACTATTCTGTTCAATTTCTTGATTGCCATTATTACCGAGAATCTTAATGTTCCGGAGCCCGAGAAGATCAAGGAACAGATCAAACAAGCATATTATAGATCAGAGGACAGACATAGCGGGTTCTTGGATAGATTTCTCAGGAAGTCAATCAATCTTTACGATGTTTCAGTTTCGAAAAGAGAAGCTCAGAACGAGATTAGAAAACTAGTCGCATATTTGAGATATGATCCAAATGAGGTGTTGCTGAAACCTACCGATAAAGAAAATAAAATCAAATTCAGAACAAGGGCTGTGGGTTGGATTTATAATACAGCAAAGCAAGTACCTATTATTGGTAAATTCATAGAAATTGTCAGCTCGATGAAAATGACCGCATCGTTAAAGAGAATCTTCAACAGGAAAAGATCAGATGATATAGTGGCCCAACATCTTGAAGGTGGTTTATTGGGACATCCCGGAAAGAAAAGTAAAGTTCGCTCGTCAGACCTTTCATCAAATGCCGATTCCTCTCCTGACACTTCTGATGGTACTTCCATTGGTACAAGTACTGATTCGTCGGCTTCAGAAGATTCCCTTTTTATATACAGACGTGAAGCAGATGACGAGATAAACCAAGAGTTGGATAGCGATTTACAGGAGAGGATAGACTATATTAAGAACGATGTATCTCTTTATATATTCTCTCTCGATCATCCTTTGAGAAAGCTCTGTCAGAAGATTGTGCCAGTTCCTTATGGGACATTTAGATTGGCAGGTCAACAGCCAAACGAGGCGTTGAAGGATATATTTGCAGTTTTTATTTTTGCAATGTCTATTGCTGTCATTATCATTGCCTGTTATGCCACTCCGATTTATAGATCAAACAATCTGAAGACGAACTCATGGTCCTGGTTATCAGTTGTAGATTTGATTTTTGCGCTGTTATTTACTTTGGAATTCTATGTCAAGATTATTGCCGATGGTTTTGCATTCACTCGTCATGCTTACTTGAAATCATTTTTTGATCGTATTGATTTCTTCGTATTGATAGCCTTTTGGATATCTTTAGGTGCTGAATTGAACAATAACGTTCCTTTGTACACCATTTTTTCCGCTTTAAGAGCAACAAGAGGTTTAAGATTGCTCACGATCAGTAGGTTCTCTTATGCAACATTCAGTATTGCACTACTCTCTGGTGTTAGAAAGATCTTAGCTGCTGCTTTGGTAGCATTGTCGTTGTTGGTGCCATTTTCCTTATGGGGTATGAATGTACTGGTAGGAAGACTGGGAAGTTGTACCGATGGTACCTCTAATGCAGACTCTTGTGCTTTGGAATTCAACAGTACTGTTTACAATTGGGATGTTGTAAGTCCAAACAGCTATACTCAACCTTATTTGGAATTCAATAGTTTTAGAAAATCAATTTTGTCATTGTTTGAGATTCTCTCCCTAGAAGGTTGGGTTGACGCGTTGATCAATGTAATGAACTCAACCGGTGTGGGAACACCTCCTGCTTATTTTGCTAGTGTAGGAAGAGGTATCTTCATTGTGATGTATAATTTCATCGGTATTATTTTTATTTTGAATCTTTTCATTTCAATCATTATTAATAACTACTCCGTTGAAACTGGTGTTGCATATCTTACTGAAGAACAACAAGGTTGGTATGAAGTTCAGAAAGTCTTGAGTCAAATTCGTCCTTCCAAAAGAAAGAATATATCTGGAATCTCAGGATTTCAGAGGCGTTGCTACAATTTGGTCATTGAGAAGAATAAAGTATGGACTTTTATTCAAGGATTGTTCCTATTTATCCATATCATTGGACTTTTGTTCGAATACTATCCAGAGAGTAATCTTAACAATGATGTTCGGTATGCTTTGTTTGTTACTTCCACTACTGGATTGCTTATTAATTTGATATTGAGTATCTATGCTCTTGGGGCATCGATATACTTTTCTAACAAATGGAATTTACTCAGGGCAACCATCATCATTGGTGCTTTTGTCTTATCTGTGATTGCTTATTTTGTCTCAAGAAAAACGTTTTATGCTAATATCAATAAACTGTTTTTAGTCTCTGTTTTGTTCTTGCTCATTCCTCTGGTTGACAGATTGTACCAACTTTTACAATTTGCATCGGCAAGTTTATGGTCCCTTGTTTCATTACTCTATACTTGGTTAGTATTATTCATTATTTATGCAATTTGTCTAACCCAAGTCTTTGGATTGACCAGATTGGGTCCGAATACATCTGGTAATCTTAATTGTCGTACCGTCACCAAAGCATTGATCTTGTTGTTTAGATCTAGTTTTGGTGAAGGTTGGAATTATGTTATGGATGACATGTTAGTTGTCTCGCCATACTGTACTGTTGGTGGTCATTTTGATTCTGATTGTGGTAACATTGCATTTGCCTATATTTTCTTCATTTCTTGGAATATTTTATCAATGTATATTTTCTCAAATATTCTGATTTCTGTTGTCATTAACAGTTTTAGTTATGTTTATCATCGTGAAGGTCCTCACTCTTTACTTACGAGAGATGAGATCAGAAAATTCAAGGCATGTTGGAACAGGTTTGATCCTGTGGGTACCGGTTTCATTCACAGTGATCAACTAGAGTCACTTTTGAGATCATTGGCTGGTATCTTGTCGTACAATATTTATAGTACCAAATATACTGTGCCTACACTGACATCTGAATGGATCACGAAGAAGAGTAGAGATCCTTATGACATTGAATGTAGTGTAGATGCATTGAACAAAGTTTTTGCTACGATGGATTTTAAGAAGGCCAATGAACGTAGAAAGAGGTACAACCTGATGGTAGAAGAAGCTAGACTTGGTATGACAAAGGATAACCAGATTTCGTTCACAAAAGTAATCCTATTGGTGGCCTACTATTCCAGATTTGAGGAGAGCACTTGTTTGACAGTTGAAGATTTTGTTAGAAGAGAGATTTTATTGAGACCCATTAGAATGGAAAAAGCACATGCCTATATTCATATGGTGGTAGTTAGATGGATTTTCAATACTAAGAAACAATTAAACTTAAGGATGGATTTATTAAACGATCAAGATCCGTTTAGAGACAGCAGTAGTGATGAAGCAGATTTCATGAGTATTCGAGATGAGTTTGCCAATCATGTAGAGAGAAACCCTTTTGAAGATGGAAACAGTTATTTCAAAATGTAAATAGAAAACATTTATTGCATACAAATACATATTTTGATAAGTTATTCAATTATGTAATTTAGACTAAAATGAACAAATTTATCGCATTAATATTGGAGTTTTTTTTTCTACAGAGCTATAAGATTAAACTGTATATAACGAGTAACTAAAAAAGCAAAAATAACAGGAATGTAAACTATAAGCAACCCAAGAGTGAAAGAAGAACAAATGCAAGACGAAAGATTATATTGAATAGATCTGATTTAAATCTATACTACCATATCCAATAAACCTAAATCTTCGTTTTGTTGGTGAGTTCTTTCAATATCTTCGATAGTCATATTTGGATCTGGATCTGGAGCATAGACATTCTGGATGTATGAGGCAGCAAGAGGATCATCCATGATAATGGTGAATTTGATTTTACCAGCAATGGCGTCGTCTAATTTAACAAAGAAACCTTCCCATCTAGTTTTAGTTTCACCTTCCATCGAGTCTGAAGTTTGCGTGAATACTCTAGCATGCAATTCTTCACGAACTTGGGCCAATAAACCTTCGACTGTGGTGAAACGACCACCCAATGTACCTGGCATTAAATCTAAGTTCAATTCTGGGACTACTAAACCACATGTTTCAGATTTTAGAATATCTCTAGTTAAATCTTCTGGATCATCAACCACTAAGGAGATACGACGACCAAGATCAGGGATAGCACCACCAGTCTTAACTTCATTTGATTTATAACCACATTTTTCACAGACGGTAGACATGATAATAACGTCTTTGAAATGCGGGATGTTAACAATTTTCATATGAGTTTCGGAAGGTCCATAACATGAGGAACATGTAGCTTGGAAAGTTTGCACTTCATTGTTGAAGTTTTCGATATCGGTTTCATCAGAAACAAATCCAGTTGAAGATGGATTTCTGTCTTTCTCTCTAGCAGCCTCTCTTTCAGCTTCTTTTGCAGCTTCATCTCTTTCATGGATGGCAACATCATCAGCAGATACTAAACCTAAAGAGACATTTTGCTGAGGTGTTCTATTGTATTCGATTCTTGACCATTTATGAGCTGGCTCACCTGGAATATATTCAATCCAAGAGTTACCAGATGGATCATCGATGGTTAGAGTAAGTGGGAGAGTACCTTCTTCACACTCTATACATGATCTAACTTTTTTGACAAATTGATCAATCTTTTCGTAGATTTCTGGTTGTATTTCTTTTCTTTCCGCTTGGTCCATTTGAAGATCATCGATCATTTCGGATAATAAACCTTCAACAGTGGTAAGTTGACCTCTCTTTGCTGGAATTTCAATATCTAATTCTACAAATTTACAGAAACATGAGTCGTATTTGATCACTTGTCTGTTGAAATCTTGTCTGTTTTCGATCTTTAAGGTGTATCTGGATCCCTTTTCTTGAATGGCACCTGCTGGTTGTAATTCTGAGTTCTTTAAACCACAGTGGAGACATTCAAATGACATGATAACAATATCACCAAAATATGGAATGGAGGTCAATAATAAAGTGGTAATACCATTCTCATGACAGTTCATACAAAGGGATTCAATTTGTTGAACTGGGTGACCTTCGGCATCTGTGGCACCTGTCTTTGTGATACCATTGTTGCCTTCTTGTCCATCTGATTCTTCATCAACATCTTCGGCTAATTCACCAAGAGGCTTAAAAAAGTCCTCTTTCTTTTCTTCTACTTGGTCTGTTTTCTCTGACATCTCGTCTAGCTTTTGCTTCTTTACGGTATGTGAATCTTCAAATTCAAAATCGGTCATTTATAAGAAAAACTGAGATTTCTTATATTATTTATACAAACTACTTAATTTGAAAAATATATTTTTACTTGCATTATTAAGCTCAAAAAATATTTTTTTTTATTTTTTGTCTCAGATTTTTCTAGAAGGGCACGTGACTGGACAACATGAAATATATTTTCGTACAGCAACATTAGTTGATTTATGATAGGAATGCTGTTGTTGGCTGGCCTCGGTTGTATATTTACAAGGGCACATGCGACTCTTTCAATTGTACATTCCCAATATGTCTTTGTATGGCAGGAATTTGAATGAAACGGATATGTGTTCGAGACGTTTGAGCATCAGCAAAGTAACCCCAAGAGTATTATTTCAAACTTCTATACCCTCTGCTTCACACCCTCTTGTGAAGAATTGAGCAACCTTTTCATCAACAGCTACCTTCAAAGGCGTGAGACCATTTTTGTCTTCAACACTCGGATCCGCACCCAGTTTCACAAGAAGCACAGCGGCATCACCATGACCTTCAGCTAGGGCGTGGTGTAATGCGGTCCAACCACTAGAATCCTTTGCATCTATGAAAAATCTGGCTTTCTCAGCCAATAACTTCACTAATCCAACAGATCCTGCAGACGCAGCTCTATGAAGAGGATATTGACCTCTTTTATCCTTCACTTTTGTAGAAGCACCATGATCTAGTAACGTCTGTACTATTGATACATAATTCTTGCTTACGGCGTAATGTAGACACGTCTGCCCCATTGAGGTCTGTAAGTTTACATCTGGTTCCGGCGAGTGATTCAAGAACAGATTAACCGATTCTATGTTTCCAGCTGATACGGCAATATGTAAGGGGGTCCAACCGCTATCATCGGTCAATTCATCGATATCGATTTCAAATGGCTTCACACGGTCCTTAGGTTGAGTAGTTGACATCCTCTGGCTTCCTTCAAGAGAAGTTGCTATAGATTCATCAAATGGGTTCAGCAATACTTTACAAATCTCTGGATATTTTGCAGCAGCCCAATGTAGAGGAGTTCTATTGTCCAGGTCTCTTTGAATGGCCAACCTGGGGTTTTGAGCTAGGAGGCCTCGCACAACAAGGGCCTTGCCCTCCATGGCTGCACTGTGTATCTCGTATTTCTCTTTGGAATCAGCCATATCTGATACTATATACCCTTTTTGTTTGGTGTTCTCTATTGATATAGACAGTGCATAGGACTTAGTGGCAACTCAACAGTGATTGATCAATAAGATAGTGATAAATAAGTGGCAAGATCTCCACATCTTGGAGAGTTACCCGCCCGGGGCCGAGAGTGAGAAAAATTAGGCAGAGGCAAGGGCAAACTTGATGGGGAAGGAAGGGAAGAGGAGAGGGCTATTTGGGTACTCATATTTCACTCCTGCACACTCCTATATCTGTTTTTCAGGACAAAGAGAGTCAATTTTACCCCTATCCCCCATTAATTCAACACTCATCCTACAATGAACAATCAAAACTGGGAAAAAATCGCTAGAGATTTCACCAAGAGAGCTCAAAATATTGCTAAACAATCCGGTGGAGCTGGTGGTGCTCCAAGAGGTCCAGGTGGTTTCTTAGCCACTGCTGGTCTTCTTGTGTTAGGTGCTGGTGTTATGCTTGGTAACTCTGCTTTGTATAACGTCGATGGTGGTCAAAGAGCCATTATTTACTCAAGAATCGGTGGTGTTCAACCTGAAATCTATAACGAAGGTACCCATTTTGCCATCCCATGGTTACAAACCCCAGTCATTTACGATGTTAGAGCTAAGCCAAGAAACGTTGCTTCTTTAACTGGTACCAAAGATTTACAAATGGTCAACATCACATGTAGAGTCTTGGCTAGACCAAGTGTTAGTCGTTTACCTGAAATATATAGAACTTTAGGTCAAGATTACGATGAAAGAATCTTACCTTCCATTGTTAATGAAGTCTTGAAAGCAGTTGTAGCTCAATTCAATGCTTCTCAATTGATCACTCAAAGAGAAAAAGTTTCCAGATTAGTAAGGGATAACTTGGTCAAGAGAGCTGCTACTTTTAACATCATGTTAGATGATGTTTCATTAACTGCCATGACTTTCTCTCCAGAATTTTCCACTGCCGTCGAATCTAAACAAATTGCTCAGCAAGATGCCCAAAGAGCTGCTTTCCTTGTTGATAAGGCCATCCAACTAAAGCAAAGTTTGGTTGTTAAGGCTCAAGGTGAAGCTAAATCCGCCGAGTTGATTGGTGAAGCCATCAAGAAATCCAAAGATTATGTTGAATTAAAGAGATTAGACACTGCTAAAGAAATTGCTCAAATATTATCGCATTCTCCAAACAGAGTTATCCTTGATAACGAAGCTTTATTATTAAACACCGTTACTGATGCTCGTTCCAGAAAATAGATGTAGAATCAAGCTTACGTCAAACAGCTTCTATCTGGCTCATATCTCTCATGATCAACTCCCCTCCTGTTTATAATATATCTTACTTTATGTACTAAACTTATTTAAAATTTTGAAAATCGAAAACTCATCATTAAATCAATTCTTTATGTAGAAATATTTTTCCTCTGTATTCGCATTTGATAAACGCAGTCTCTTGAAGTACAACAATGTTGCCTAGTGACTGGATGCAGCAATATGGCACAGATAACGCAAACTGCTTGGTAATTTTCCATAAGTTTACTGCTTTATTGCCATTCCAACAATCTAAATAAAGGTAACATGGTTCATTATATTGCACTAGCAGAGGCGATAAATTGGGAAGTGAAAACTTTTGAGAATTGCACCTTTTGAAACGCTGCAGTAACCTACTTTTATACTTCCTTCAACTTTAGCAGGATGGTTCGTTTTAAAATCTTTGCTAGCTACCTCAAAGTAGCAGGAAAGTTTACAAGTGTGATGCTTGTCAGTGTCCAGAGCTGTTGTTAATAAATTATACGTTAGGATCCTGCTTTCATATCTCTTTTGTTATATATATGGATTCTTACACTATCTTGTATTTGATTTAGGCTTCATACTATATTATATATAACATCCATATCTGTGTATTGTACATGGATATGTGAATGTTGAATATTTAGGTTATATAGTATATTGTAAGTTGAATGTTGTACCCTTCACAGTCTTGTTTCTCACTCGCCATACATGGTATCTCTGCCTCTAGCGAAGGAGGCCTAAAAAGCTAGTTGATCTTATATTCTACCCAAAATATCCCGTCTCTCATGCGTTTTCAAACGAAAGAGTAGTTGGCTTGATGGTCTTATGGATGTGCTTGGTTCTCTCGGCATTCAACTTTTGAGAAATGGGAGAGAATATACTATCAGTTGGCGAGGACATTCTGTTTTAATATGTTAGTATAGTCCCCTTGAAGAGAAATACAAAGGTGGAATACATACACTTTAGCCCTTTCAAATATATTCTTTTCAAAAGAAGGTTTTTCATTTGGGGTGAATGAGTTTGGCATATTTCAAGAGGTGCTATAAGCTAGTAATGAATATATTGTCAAATCAGTATATAAAGTATGAAGGTCAAATATATAAATAAATAATTGTTTATCAAAAAAACCGGGGATATACATATTGATATAAAAGCCTCATTGCTACCAAATATGCACACAATTGTGAATCAGAAATAGATCTGAAGCAAGGCAATGAAATTCTATTTTGTGTCAAATTGAAAATAATATGAAGTTTCAAAGATGTTTCATAAAGTTTCCTATTTGGGAAAAAAGTAAACAATAGATATTATTCTTTATCTTTAAATATCACTGACACGTATATATGGGGTGAGTCAAACACCCAATAGGAAGATTAGAGGACACATATTATACTATAGATCCGGTATGCAAATCATCTGATAGTTCTATAATGTTCTGGAATGTGTTCACAGTATAGTGGTAATTAAGAGGGGACAGCGAGGTTATTTTTAAAATTCTGTTTTTTTATGCGCCGTATATTTTATAAGATCCTTACCAGTTTAAGAGGTATCTCTCCTCTGAGAGTTGGTGTTTTTTTTTGCCGTAGTACAGTCAAGTACTTCATCTGTTTAAAGTCGAAGATAAACGAAGACAATTGGCACCAGGTGACCATGAATAAGTGTTACTTTAAAGAGAGAAAACAAACCCTTTTTTGTTCCAAACCCGTGCACCGTCGTGCGGAATAGCTTTAACAGGAAAGTCTGTTAAATTTTGTAAACAAAAAAAAAACAGGGCCGTTAGACTTATTTACATTTTTATTACCTTCACCTTCCCTTATGTCTTTTTTCTTCTCTTTGTCTTGAATTATACGTACTTTTGCACTATTGATTTCTGATACGTCACAAATTACAGGCCAGATACAATAATACAAATTTACTTCACGATGTATATGCAAATTGCGCTTGAATTTATAACGGAATGGATTACGACAATATCCGTCACGACAGCGGTTTCAATCCTATTCTTTTATCTCTGGCAAAAACAACCAGCTTCTGATTCAATTTTAGAGACATTACATGGTATTTCAATCAGTGTGTTATTATTAATCGGTACATTTATTGGTTACATTTTGAATTTCTTCTTAATACTATTTTCATTGATAATCGTTGGATTTGTCACCATCTACCATATCACAAGATTGATTGTTAAATTGCCATTTGATGGTTTCAAACAAACCGGTATCAAGTTCAAATACTTGTCTTTCACTTTGAAAGTCACTGCTAAGGATATCATTGGTATCTCATCAAGCTCTGAACCTGAGGTCAAGGATAATTGAATCCACCCATCACGTTATCTCCATTGTATTCTTTAGTCATTTGAGTCTTTGCATTTTGCTGCCATAAATTGCTTTAACCAGAGGCACTTCTAATTCCCAAGAGCCTCTCATCCACTCCAGCCACGTTGCTCTGCTCCACCCTGCACCGCCACTATTTGAGGCGATCTTAACTTCTTCTCATCTCGTGGGGTGATTGTGGCGCGGTGACATCACGAACCTTACCTTTTCTGCACTATTTTATGATAATACTATGCCGGTCCAAATTCCTTTTTAAGTACAATTGTGTAAAATATGTATACTATTGATCAATAAGCGATATTCTATAAACACTGCCACATAATATGGGTCTCTTACCTGATAAGTGGACTTCTTTCAAAGGAGGTGATGCAAATGATAAAGCTAATAAATACAGCCGGTACTCCGTCAAAAGCCAGAACAAACTATACTTCCAGTCGACTACATCTGTGGATAATATAAACTCTTCAATGACAGATTATCCAGAGTTTTCCTCTGTAGAAGGTCTGAAGGATATATTTCAGGACTTAAATACTGCTCCAGGTACACAAGAAGTTCAATTCTCATGGAAATTAATTGAAGAGTGGTTGGTTGCTAATCAGAGCGAGATTGAATTAAACCTTTCTGGGCCTTGTTCAGAGCAGGATTTGAAAGATGCACAAGCGGATTTGAGAACTAGATTGCCGAAGTGTGTTATCCAATCGTTACTGATACATGACGGTCAATCAGATGAACAACCCGCTAAACATGGCTTGATATTTGGCTTACAATTGATGAGTCTAGATGAAATTGTCTCTATGACTCAATCATGGAGAAAAGTATACGAAAAAGAGCAAGCATTGAATATGGGTCACACCGCCATTATCTCTACCTCAGCAAATGAGGATGAAGTTGATACTGTAAATGCAGATGACTTGAAGGACATTGAAAAGACAAATCAGGATAATATAAATCAATACCCTGAATTAATCCAAATGATGAATGATAACCATGCAGGTTCCAAATTCAAGCTGCCTAATATACCGATACAATCCTCAATTCCTCCTAATTTCATTCAAGAATCATACGCTCATCCTGCTTGGATCCCACTTGTTACTGACTATTCCGGAAATCATATCGGTATCGATTTATCACCCGGCCCCGAAGGTTTGGTGGGTCAAGTGATCTTATTCGGTCGTGATTTTGATACAAAATATGCCGTTGCACCGAATTGGGGAGATTTCATGCTAATTTTTGCAAAGGATTTAGAACAGGGCAGTTATGCCATCCGTGGTGGAGATTCACTTACTGGTGAGGGTGATCTTGTTTACATATTAGACAAGACTGGTAGAGATGTATCTTACCTTGATGTACTTAAACAAAGAGTTGTTTTAGAATATGGGAAAGTCAAAGACCAACATGACAAGGATGCGAAAATAATAGAAGATAATAAAGAAGCTACTGTAATAGATGATAACGAATCGGAGATTGCCTTAGAATAGTGTATATTTTCATAGAATATATATGTAAGATAAAGGGCAACAATTATATATATAAAATAAGGTTCTCGTTTCCAATAAAAATATTTCAGTACCAGAGATTAGTTTATCTTTCGTAGAATGGAGAGATTTTTCCGTAGGCAATGGTATGACCAGCAATAGTTTCGGTAAAATCGTAGATCTTGAGAGGGGATTTCTCAGCATTCTTTAAAGCCTCTGAACCTTCTTTATCGATAGCGTATGCTACAAAGATGTACCTATGTGCACCATGGGCAATTGGTGGACGAGGTCCATGATAACCTTGTTTACCCATGACACCATATCCGTGCTTCAAATCTGCTTCCTCGTTAGATAAATTGAAGTACCCTCTTGGATAGTCGGTGTTATCTGGTTTGATGTTGTAGGAGATAAAGTGAGTAGCATTGAATGGAGGACAATCTGGGTCTTGTAGTAAAATAGCAATAGAAGATGTCTCAGCTGGGACGTTTAATAATTTGAAAGCAGGGGATTGATCATCACCACTAATCATGGAACTGACGGTGAAAAACGGCATGATTTCACCATCTTTGATATCTTCTGATACAATCTTGATTGTCTCTGGAACATCGACAAAACGTGCATCGTTGTAAATAAGATCCTTATCGTGCCCTTTAAAGTTGTACAATGCCCAACCTAAGAAGCCTTCAATTCTATCAGCAATACCCATTGTTCTAGCGATTAAACGTTTGGATCTGTTGTTTGTGGGGGAAGAGACAAAACAAACGTATGAATAGGAAACAAGTAAAGGAAAAAAGTAAAGAAAAAAAGTAGAGAAATACAAGATTACTTAGTTCAAACGATACCAGCCGCGCGAGCTAAAACCCTAAAGCCGGTTACATGGGTTATCTCCACGCTAAGTTCCGCACTCAACGGATAGACTGAATCCTTATTTATGAGACTACTTCTATGTTCACCCGCTAAGGGTCAGGGGGACTTTGAAGACATACACTAGTCATCTTGATTGGGATATTAGTGGGAATATATACGCCCGAAAGACAAACCACAATCCGCAAAATGAGCTTCTTTTGCAGACCTGGCAAGGTTCCTTCTATTCAAATTTGAGGTCCGGAATAAATATTTTGTATCATTAAACTATACACAGACTATATAATATTACTGTTCCGTATTAATCGTATACATGAATAACAAATTTACCATATGATTCTTTGTGGATACTTTTCAGTCTCCCAATATATCGTAAACCCAAAATAGATGATATACAAAGCTTGGGTAAAGAACATATTCATCAAGATCTCAGAGGCTAACCTGATATTACGATTCATTGTTTGAAAGAATGAGAACTCTACTATTGGTTGTTCATTAGGCTTGATCATTAATCTCCAAAGCAACAAAGGTAAGATATAATACCTTGGCTCGAATAATGGAGATGGTGCAACGGTAGCCGCTACACATACGAAGAAAGCAGAGATCATGATCTTGGATGATAATGTAGTTTTCTTTTCGGTTAGGATAATGTCTTCGTTTTCAATAGATTCCGAGTCTTTGGTTATTTCTTCTTCTTCTTCTTCTTCCTCGCTATCAGAAAGATCTTCTTCTTCGACGACCTCGACTACAACTTCGTAATTGAATGTGGCGATTTTCCAAATAACATATATAGCAAAGTGGTACACGATCGCCAAATAGTATCTGGAGAATTGAGTTCTGTTGATAATATTCTTCCAAATGTAGAAAGCGTAATGACGGTTATCTGCCAGTAAGAAAGGATGAACAACAGTGAACGAGTAGATAGAAAACACAATGAGTCCTAGAGCATAAAGAGTTGTCATGATTCTAACTGGAGAGCCAAAGGAGAATTTAAAATAGTCACCAACAAACTTGAATGAAAACCATACTGGAGCAGTCAGTGCCACGATAAATACACAACAGTAAAATACCTGAGCGATATGAATAACAGCTACATGATTTTCCTTATCGCCAAATGTTATTCCTCCGTTTTTGATGAGGAATACGATAAATAATGCAAAATTGACAATATAAGGAACAACTAAATACCAATTCTTGAAAACTTGTTTGATGAATACCTTGATATCACCAATCAAACTATCTGTATATCCAGACTCTTTCTTTATTCTTTGGTCAATAGCAGCGGCCACAATAAATGCATTCCAAACAATGTTAGTTTGTCTGAATGTAACGCTGATAAGTCCCAGTAAAGCTGAGAACCATATATTGAATACGCTTGTTTCGAATGGGAAGTCAGATACAGCTGAAACGTAACTTGCCACGACAAAGACTGTGGACCAGATATCTGTGTAAAATAATGAGTAATATAGGGTTAAGAGAGGTGATAAAAATAGGGCAACTGATGTGATTGACCTATATTTACGTCTGATAATAGAAGTGAGCAAGATAAGAATAAGCCCACCGATAAAGTTGAGTAATCTAAGACTGTTTAAAGAGCTTGATAGTTCCAATGCAACACCAGCTTCTCCTAATGCTTGCGTGTAAACATAACTCAAATAATAGAGACCAGGTGGGGTAGTAATTTTTGGATCCCACTGATCAAAGATTCCCTGACAGTATACCTGAGCTTGTTTGACGTGAAAGATTTCATCTATAAACTCATAACTGACAAACTTATTAGCATCTTCAGTAAAGAATTTCAACGCTACAACGGCAAATGGTATAGCCATGTAGTTTGCTATACTTGTGAATTTAGTCATTGTGAAATGGATACAACCTCAATGATGCCGATAAACAATGATATATACCTCTGACAAAGCGATTCCGTGCAAAGACCTCAGTGAATTGTCTCTGAAGTATCCTGGAACATCCAACTGAAATATTATAACCCATATATATATATAATTTACAAGACTAGATCAGCCTCTGAAAATCGATCTCTCGGAATTTAATCTCTGCGGCGAAGTTGATTTTTGCTTCCGAGATTTTATTTCTCCTGAGCCTTTTGACATGTTTTGATTTTCTGCTTGCATGCCGAAACTGTATTGTTTCAGCTAAAGAAGATACTAGAATAAAAGCAATTTCATCCTTACTTTGACCGAGCTATAAACTTTCGTCTTATCTAGTTATGCGATCGATTTATCTATGGCTTCTATTGGTCTGTCTACAATCGTTCGAAAGCCGGAGCTTGTGGAGAAGAGATGATGATGATGATGACGATGGAAATGATGAATGGCCCAATATGTCATCTGCAAGAGCAGTGGCAATGAGATCACAAAGGGATGTTGCTATACAAGATACATTGAATAGACAATCACTGTTTGGTATCGATTTACAGCCCGTTTTATTTCATCTGGAAGGCTATACCAAGGATTCCATGGATGATTTCAGATCGCTTTTAAACGTTGGGTCTCAAATTGTAGTATTTGACATATACTATAACGAAGACACGAGTTATTGGCAAATGTGCCCCGTTGGTATTCCAGTATCGGATGCGATGTCCGACAACCCTTACTTTGACTCGACCTTTGGTGTCAATTGTAGTGCTGACTTTGAATTACCTCACCTGTTAAACACAATTAATGGGTTTTTCCTTGATACCTCAAATAAATACTCAGTCAATCTGTTTTACATGCTGATGAGATTACATTCTATCCGAAGTGACTATACTTCTCTGTCTCCTGGCTATGATGGTAATAGGTTGCCTCTAGGTAGACAAATAAAAGCTCACATTGATAAACTAATGATGCCATCTGAGTACGATACTTCAGATTTAGCTATTCTTTCCGATTTCCTTTTCCAAGACTATCTTCGACTGGTTCCCATAGTGATAGAAAATGACTTATTTGAAAACACTTCCTACGACATTACAAAGGATGAACAGTATATATATTTCAAAGATTCTACCATAGATATTGATATGATTCCGGTTGGACAATTAGACTGTACTAGCGATACGAATATCACCAGTCTAGAATCATCTATCTTCAATTCTACTATATTATTTAGTTATGACACAGAGGAAAGCAAATTCACTCCGGATTCATTTCGAGATTCGATATCATGTGGTGTATCTGCGATCATATCACATGAACTCGACTCGATTGACTCGATTTCCAATTTTCTTCCTTATTCCTTTTGGTCGTGGGGCCCCTGGGAGGTCAATGAAACTCCAAGTTTGATCCCCGATAATAGCACAGAGACTACTAACTCGAACATGAATCAGAATACACGTGATGATGATGAAGTTTACAGATGTGCTGTGATTCAAGTGGAGACTAAAGGCTGGACCACTTCAAAGTACTGTTCCGATGTAAACCGCGTTGCTTGTCTCAATAAGGACAATGCAACCGACTGGAGATTGACCGATCATGAATATTCCTTTTTTGATGCAGGTAATGCATGTAAAGCTGACACAAATATACCTTCAAATTTTCAGTTTTCGATCCCTCAAACACCTAGATCTCAAGCTGTCTTACTCTCTTTGATGGATAATGATTCAAATTTGAAGTCCAATCAAAGTGTTTGGATAGATCTGAATTCATTACATACGTCGAACTGTTGGGTTGTTGGAGGTGCAAAAGTGAAATGTCCATACGAAAAAGTTATCACTACGAAGATGTTTAAAGAGATGATCACCCCGACTTCTGTGATTGCTTTCATATTACTGGTTATTATGATCTGGTTACATTTCGTATCATTCCCTGTCCAACAAAACAGAAAATATTGGAGAAAGGCTTTAGCCGAGCATTCAAAGAACGATTATGAAGGTGTTCCTGCCTGATAATAATGCCAAGCACCTTAATCATTCCTTGCAAAGAATATATCATTACTAGAACTTTACAGAATGAAAACAATTTGGGTGTGTATATTGATTTATAGAACCTTTTAATGAAACTTTACGAACAATTCAAATGATTATCTTAGTAATTCCAATGAGTTATCAAATCCTTCATCTAACTCAATCAAATTCGAACCAATAGACCCAACTCCGCAATCCAAATTGAGCCTTGTATCACACGATCTCCAAATCTTGTACAATCTAACCGCCTGCTCTGAGGTGACAGCAGCTATAGACGAGTTATCAAAAGATAGCGAGGCACTTAATATCCTTGTACCTGAAGGTGCTCCAATTTTGACCTTAACATCCATTTTTGGGTACGAATAAACAGCCACCAAAGTTGTAATCCCTGTGATCTCGCCGAATCCATATGTTGCCAAAATTTCCCTTCTTGATCTTGACCAGATTAATGAGGTGAGTTGGCCAGAAGCCTTGAATGTATCCAATAACGTTCCCGATTTCGAATGCCAGAATCTGATGTTTCTGTCCTTGGTCCCTCCTCCTGTGGCAAGTAACGTTGGCAGCCAAGGACAGTAAGCAATCGCCTTTACCGCTGCAAAATGCCTCAAAGAACAGGTGAGTAGAGGCTTGTTCAGATCTGTGATATCCCATAGTAAACAAGAGTTATCATTACCGCCAACTGCAATTTGTGTCTTATCTAAGTTTATATCAATCCCACAAACTTGCGACTGGCTGCATTTGATAGTGACTTTAATTTTCAGCATTAGGTTTTCTTGGAAGTGTACCGGGCTATGTAGTTCATCTACGTTTATCTCCGGAATATTGTGCTTTTCAATCTCATATAAAGTGACATCTCCCTCGTTGTCACCTGCAAAAAACAGCAAAGAATCCGGAATCCAACATATACAGCCAATTCCACCGTTAGGTTTCAGTATTCCCGTAGTGGATATTACTTTGGAATCATGATCATAGATCATTAGCCTTCCGCTATTAGTACCAATAGCCAGAATATCTGAATGAGACAGAGAAACACAAGTTACAGTCTCTCCTTCCACCGTTTGCAAGGGAACAGTCCCGTTTAAATTGTCCCATGCAAATGCACCATCTGCAAGTCCAATAACGAGCTTATGTGATGTTTTCGACCAAGTAACTAAATTTGAGTAAAAATCGTCCTTCAAGAGAGGGGCGTCTAAAACTCTTGATGGAACCTCAGTCTTGACTCTGAACCATGGAATACTGGTATTGAGTGATTTGCTCTCCGCCTTTGAAGATGATACTGGCAGTCTACTATTCTGCTGTTGTTCATTCAACTGAATCATGTTGATATCAGTGATGGTCAATTTTTTATTCTTTCTCAAAGGCTTGAATTTTAGAAATCTCTGTTTCATACTGAATCCCAAGGCTTTAGCAATTGTTACTTGATGCAACTTGGCCTCAGGACTATTCAAATCTTGAAGATCGCATTCTGAAATATCATGTGAATTGAATCCACTGTCGTCAAATGTGTCATTACCTAATAGTGAGCCTACTACACCTGCATCGTTGTTATCAGAGGAGACTGACATTGGTCGGTGATAAGTAAGCTGCACATTTGTACGAACCATCATGAAATTATCTTGACGCAATACAAAGGGGCTTGTCCTATTACCAGACGCCCTAATATCACTAGCAAATTCCAACTGGTTCAATCTTTCTCTTGAGTTTGGTGTTGTCGAACTTGAGTAACTGGTACCAGGCCTAGACGGGTTATTGGTATTACCTTCATCGATCCCCATTCTCCCCATTCTGCCACGGCCCCCAGTTTGAGTTCTTCTTCCTCTACCTCTTGCCCCATTTTGTCTTCCTGGTGTTGATGCTGTTGACATTGATGATATACTTGCATTGCTTTGTGGTCTTGGGAAATAAGGGAAGTGAGTTCTCGATTGAATGCTGTCGTTGAAGTTACGGTAACTAGAGCCTCTCGAACTTGATGGAATTTGCAAAGTTGATAAAAATCTATCAGTGATGTTGTTGTAGTGTGGATCAGCTATTCCACTATTATTTGTTGTATTGCTCCTTGCATCTTCTGAATCCATAATTGAAAGAAAAATGATTCAATTATTGAATGAGCTAAGATATTTACACAGAACTGAGATATACTTCAAGAATCTGTGTGAGAGACCCAAGATTTGTATAAATACTATCTATGATACTCTTATATTCTTCTTTGTCGATTATGTTCTTCAATTAAGCAAAGTTGACTACTTAGAATATTCAAGATATCAGGGGGGACTTGTTGCAACTGTATGCCCCAGAGAGGTAGATATATAATTTGTTAAAAACCGCATCACTTTGTGATTACATTTTGGAAAATCCGGGGTATTCACATCCGTCCACCGCGAATTTAAGCTATATATTTAACCCATGTGTTCCTTATATATATATATATATATATATATATATGTATACTCAAATGGTTATAGTGTTCTATAAATGATATAGAATCATGCAATAGGAAAATCTTGATTAGACACTGAAACTCTCAGCGTGGAAAGAAAATCCACAATCAACGGCCCACAGTCTAACGTTATCGACTAACTTACTGGGACCTGCGCCAATAACCCATACATCGTCATCTGTTTTACCACCTTGAGCAATTAACCTTTCTTTCTTATTCTTGGTGAACTGATCATTCAAGAAGTTTTCATCCTCAGCCGTGTAGTCTGAAGATGGTGTGAGTTGCCTTTGTTTTGATTTTTGATTGATTTTGTTGAGCATCAAAGAAATTGTGTTATCCTGAGATATTTGATTATAACAAACGGCTTGACCCGAGCTCAAGTTGACCAAAGGCCCGATACAAGAAGATCCAAGGCACCAATCGTAATAATACAATCCTAACTTTGGTCTACCAAACTCAATTCTACACGATAACCCTTTCAAGATCCAATAATCTGCTAAATCATCGTACAAAGCAGATGATGATATTGAGGGTGGTCTGGGTTTCTTGAATGATGGGAGTGTTTTATTGAATCGATCGTAAGTTTCATTTTGAACACTCTCTTCCTCGACAACTTCGCTCTCGTCGTTGTATGTGTTACTTGACATACCTAAATTAGGTTTGAACTGCACAGATCTCGACGAAGACGAAGCTGGACCATTAGTCTTGAGAGCTGAGGCAGAAGTATTGGTATTATTTGAAGATGTAGTTTCGATAGGTTCGTCACTCACCACTGAGAAGTCACCTAAAGAGCTTTTATCCACGGGGATATTTTCCGGATCGAAATTTAAGTCGATATCAACATTTTCGAACCTGTTTTCATCGTTGTAGGAGTAAGAGGGCTGAGGATTTTGGATGTGAGAACTCAATTGAATATAACTTGACTTCTGTTTTGCCTCGTGCCTCGATAACTCTTCACGAAGATCCAAAAGGCGTGATCCTGATTCCAAATCCAATGATGACTCGAACGAGTCCTTGTTAATTAAATTCTTCAAGGGGCTTGATATTTGAGACCTGTGATCTTTTGGCCTCCTGCTCAATTTCACCGTACCATAACTCTTCGATGATGGGTTCAATAATGGTGTACTACTATTACTCGATAATGGAGTGCTTGTGGAAAGGGTAGCATTGATGTCAAATTCATTAAGGCTGCTCTCGTTATATTTAGAGTTTCCCATCATTCTCTCTTGTTCTACTCTTTCAAACTCCCTTTTCCTGTTATGCAGTTCTTCTACTGCGTGAGCAAAGCTCAGTTTTTCGCTATTGGAATAACCTCCTGTGATGAATATATCGATAGAATCGTCATTTAGCAGGGAATCTTTGAAGTAATCTAGAATCTTCAAATCCTCGTGGTCTCTTATAACCCAGATGATTTTCACTTGAGAACCATTGTAACTTAATATTCTTAATAGTGGTAATGCAAAACTTATCGATGATCCTCCTACTACGATGAGACATTTCTTACACTTGATATTGAATAACAATGGATTATTTGCATTGTTGTTATAATATCCAATTTCCCTCTTAGTATTCATGAACTTCAAGAAAGGAAGGTAAGATCCTGTGACTAGATATCTCTTATTTGATGACAAATCAAACTTACCCTTTCTGACGATTAACTTTTGGCTATCGTCACTGGACAGAGAAGCAATTGTGAAAGGATGTTGAATTGGGACACAGATCAAGTTCATTAACAGTTTTAAGGGATTTCCTTGGTTGTATTCGACCATTCTCAAATGGCACCCGGGCATATTTGATTTGTAGTTTAATGATTCATTGGGCAGTTTAACCAATAATAAATTAGATGAAATATTTATCGCTTGAATAGTTGTTACCTTGGATAACTTGAATCTGTAGTAAATCTGATAGAGTAAAATGAAACAGTTTGCCATCGTTAAGTATGGAATTCCTGGTCTGACATGCAAGTAAAGCATGATGATTGATAGCCAGGTGAATGAATAATGCATGAAATAGAAGAAGTTGTAGAAATATCTTCTAAAATAGGGTAGAGAACTAATGGCTATAACTATGAATGCGATCATAGCGATGATTCCATAAACGTTGTCCCTTTTGAAGATCTTTGCAATGTTATGTCGGATTGTGTATAAATAGCAGTACATGAGAGTATGGAGCAAACTTTGTAAGACAATCATACGTGATAACCATTTGTGAATAGGTAATAGTGTAAGATACAAAGTCTGCGGTAATGGTGATGGTCTAATAGTTAAAAATAAAATTGTAGGTAGTGTATAAGTTGCGATTCTACCTAATCTTGCGGCTAAGAATTGAAAATCCGAGTAAATAGAAGTAAATGAAAGCACAAGGAAAACAAACGACCAAAAGAAGATGATCTTGAGTGCTTCATAGTTGATGATCAATATAGAGTTAGAACCTCTTCTCTTGATGAAACCAAACTTTCGTATTATTAGCGTATTCAGCCTTTGTAGAAATGAGTTCTTATGGTTAAAATGGTTGTAAAGGGGTAAAAGTAAAACGATGATAATGATCGTCGTTATGAGGGTATAATAGCCAAAGTCAACGGTGGTAGCTTTTCGCAATGCTTTACGTTGACCCGACTGAGCAATTGTGGGTATATGCGGCAGCCAGTCTATGACATTTTGGAGTAATTTGGGTATGGGCATGATGTTATAAATGTTGAGCTGATAGAAGCATTGATGTCTAAGTGGATTTTCAAAGAAATACGAGGGAGAACAAACACACCAATAGGGTGTAGACTAGTATATATATGGATGGCTGTTATCGGACCTCTGTGAGCAAGCGAAAAGGAATGGAAGCTGAGAAACTAGTGAAATATCCAGATACACTACGGGGGATCCTGAAAATCTGACTAACTCCATGTATGCACTGCTCGCTCGCTTGCCAGATGTCAGGTCTAGGAGCCTTTCATGGGTTGGGTGCCCAGACTTTCTTATCTATTCCATCAGCGATCCATCCGCTCGCCGATCGACTCACCATAATATTAGACTATCGACCCCTCGACCGTTATATAACAGTCACATCAACACCACACGGGAAGAAATTCAAACTGCTACCTGTTCGCACATCACACCGCACACCACTTGTTTGTCTCGCACCCTCGTACTAAATGCCCGATTTTCACGTGGCAGACGCTATTTTCAATTTTCCACAAGCTCGATCTTTTGGCACTTGGTCTCTGGGCTAACTATGGGAGCATCCTCTTGCCAACTTCTCGCTCTCGTTTGGTGCTGAAAAATTTATCTTGCCTATTTTTTAATACACCGTTTTTATAACACTTTTCATATTTTGATTCTATAATTATACAATATCACTATCAAAATGGCTGATTTCGGTTTAACTCAAGAAGATTTACAATTATTAATCGCTGCTAACGTTCACTTAGGTTCCAAGAACACTAACGTTCACAACACCTCTTACATCTACAAGACCAGACCAGATGGTGTCAACGTCATTAACATCAACAAGACCTGGGAAAAGATTGTTTTAGCTGCTAGAATCATCGCTGCCGTTCCAAATGCTGAAGATGTTGTTGCTGTTTCTTCAAGAACTTTCGGTCAAAGAGCTGTCTTAAAGTTCGCTTCCCACACTGGTGCCACCGCCATTGCTGGTAGATTCACTCCAGGTTCTTTCACCAATTATATCACCAGATCTTTCAAAGAACCAAGATTAATCATCGTTACTGACCCAAGAACCGATTCCCAATCCATCAGAGAATCCTCTTACGTTAACATCCCAGTTATTGCTTTATCTGACTGTGATTCCCCATCTGAATACGTTGATGTTGCTATCCCATGTAACAACAAGGGTAAGCACTCCATCGGTTTAATCTGGTGGTTATTAGCCAGAGAAGTCCTCAGATTAAGAGGTACTTTACCAAGATCTGTCGCTTGGTCCGTCATGCCAGATTTATACTTTTACAGAGACCCTGAAGAGGTTGAAGTTGAAGCCACTGCTACCACTACTGAAGAAGAAGCCACTGAACAACCAACTGAACAAGAAGGTGACTGGGCTGCTACTGAACAAGAAGATGCTTACTGGAACCAAACTTCTTCCGGTGCTGCTGACTGGACTGAAGAAGCTGCTGAACCAGTTGCTAACTAAATCCATCATCAATTACCCCCCTCAAAAATATCTCATTATATAATGCAATAATAATAAAAAACTTTTAAAAAAATTATTTTACCCCTTTCAAGGTTTATCAATGAATCGTAATCTACTAGTTTGACCTTGGTGCTTATTAACAAATGTATTACGTACTCTCAGAACACCTTAACATTTGAAGAAATAAATGAACACAGAAGCTACCCCGTGCTAAAAAGAAATATTGGAAAGTCGACGCAAGAAGTACAGAGCCCCCGCGTCGATAAATACTTCCCACCTTGCATAAGCGTTTTAAGATATATATGTATATCAACATTAGACAGGTAGATAGGTTTGTTTAAACAGTTCCAAGACTGCTGTCCAGTTTATACTTTGAAACTCGTGTAACCACACCAGACTCGCATACATCATTGCATTTACCAGCATTTCCATTATTTCACTCCGTCAATCATATTAATATATCCATACGCTCATCGGTTTAATCCTCATTGCACACCTAATTTAGCATTATAAACTCCCATAAAGATAAAAGATACACCCACAAAGTCAAAGAAACCATCTTTGATATGTCTAATATAGATCAATATCTTATTCATTCTGTCATAATTCCCAAACACAAAGACACGAAGAACATATCCGAGCTCAATATCAAGCAATTCATCTCTGAATTATTTCACAAAGATAACAGCGATTGGTTGACATATACTGTCTTATCAACAATTTTAGCAATCCTCTGGAAGAATTTCAGCAAATTAGTATACTTGCACAACTATAGCGTAAGTTTTAGATTCTTGGAGATTGTGACTATACTTTCGATTACATACACTAGTTTCTACAAGCTTGTCAACTACTGCTTCGTTACAGACTCCTTAATATGACTAAAACAAATACAATTTTTTGGCCGACTGATTTACCAACATTCATTGGTAAGGAAAGCCAATTTTTGGTAGCAGGTCATAAAGTGGAAGCTTTCAAATTCATTGCGATCGATCTTCTCCCCATAGAAAAACTAATAAAGTATAGCTCTGATGATCTTATGATCGATGACGAGCTAAAATTGTCAGTCATCGGTTTCGTTAATTTTCAAGATGATCATACTTCTCACAACATACTGCATTTCGTGTCAGATACTTCTTCAAAGTACCCATATCTGCGCAATCCTCATAATTTAATCGCATATAAACCACCGACTACTAAAAGACTAGAGTATTACTCAAATATTCCCATCATGATAGATACCATCTGGATCAACTCCAATAAAGATGAGTTCAAATTAGAATTGAGGGATGAAAATGAAATAGAATATTCACAGAAGATTATTGACCATAGTAAGCTACCCTATAATAAAGAGTTTGCAAACGAGGAGTTCAAAGATTGTTTGAAGTTTATGAATTTGAATAATTACTCCAAGTCGAAGTTATGGCCCAAAGAGAACAAAGAATCCATCTGGAATGGTTATTTTTGTCTCCTAACGTGTAAAGCGACATTGATAGATTATATTTCAATCATATACTCCATGTTCATTCTGAAGATACTTCATATCTTGAAGCTGATTTTGAACTTCAAAGTACAAAACAAGTCATTAAAAACTGTAGCACACTCATTTAATCAACTAAGCTTCAGATTGGTCCAATTATGTAACTTACCCTCACAGTACTCCAAGATGAAGCTTGCTAATTACGAGACTGAGATATCGTTGATTACAGGCACAAAAGTATCGCCAACAGAGTACATCAAGTTTTACAATACTCTATGGTTAATCGTTAACGACCTCTTACTAGGAATGATTGTCTCAAACTTCATTATGATTAATCTAGACTCCATATCAGAAAGAATCGTGGACACTATAGAAACTTTCAAATGGTGTCTTATCGAATTGGTTAATTGGTTAATGGATTCTCCAGCCGGTTTCAAGTTGAATAATGAACTATCGAAATTCTTTGGAGATTTATTCTTATGGGTCATGGGATTCTGGAATACTGTTATGCTAGACTTTTTCACTCAGGAAGCTAGGTTGAAATTTTTTCTTAGGACTTTAGCTTATCTGTCGACCATCTTTGGGTCCTCCATGTTCTTTGCTATTGTACTCGACTCTTTCAAAGTTATTACTTTCCACCTGCATTGTTTTTATTTTGCATCTACCAGGGTATTCAACTGGCAATCGCACGTATTACAATCTTTATTCAGGTTATTCTACGGTAAGAAATTCAATCCTTTAAGAAAGAGAGTTGATTCGAACGATTATGAATTCGACCAGTTACTATTTGGTATTATCATATTCACTATTTTGGTTTATCTCTTACCTACTGTATTTGCATTTTATGTCACATTTGTTTCCTGTAGGTTGATCGGTATCACCATAGAATCCATGTTGACGTTCTGGCTAATATTGATTAATCATCTGCCCGCTGTAGTTATTTTGCTAAAAGTAAAGCATCAGGAAAGATTACCAGGGGGTATTACAATTGAGATCAACGGTGATGATTCCTCTTTTCAACTGAAGACTTTACCCTTATCATATTCTCAAATATTTGAAAGTCATAAGAATTCGCTGATCAATTACAATATCTTAAACTATGTCGAGTTCAACAATCTCAAGAATGTCGAGGATAATGAAACCAGAGATGAAATCATTGATAAAGTATATAATCATTGGAGAAAGATCCTGATTCCTAACGTACTAAAGGACATAATAACTGGGGATTTTATAACCACTTTTGATTATAAAAAACTCTTTTGATTTATAACTAAATCCGCTTTAACAAGCTCAGGAATAATAGATAAATATAATAGTTTTTTTCAATATATTTATGTGTATGTATATATACAAGTGTATTCGTAATGAGTGGTAAAATTTATATATGAAAGTAAATAAATTATTATTATTGGAGGTTTTTAGATCATTTCTTCTTCTTCTTTTTACCAGATGCATCAGGTTTTTCTCTGATCTTCTTAGGGGCACCTTTACCTCTTCTTTTCTTATCTTCAACGTACTCCATTCTGTATTCTTCATTTTCATCGACATGTTGATAATGATCATTCTTCCATAATTTGTTCAAAGATGAAACGGTTGGGAAATCAACAGGACCATAATAGTTGGCAACGTGTTGACCTTTGAGGTTCTTTCTCAAGTACTTGGCACCAGTTCTAACAGCATCTGGGTTATAAGTCTCTCTAAACACATCGGCTTGTAATTGACGTAATCTGGTAAGCTTTTCAGCAGATGGCTTCACAAATCGTACCGCTTGCTGAAGTATCACTGTAGAAACCTTCATCGTGGGTATATGTATGGGAAATACTCTAAAGCAAATACAGACTTAACCCTGGAGTATATTTATAACAATATGTAGATCCCTTGATATCATCTCTCCTGATTCTTTTCCTCATCTTCCAACTTCCTGAAGCATCTCGTTTTTCACTTTCTCCTCTACCATAGAAGTCGCCGTCGCGTCGAATCTTGAAAGTTTTTATTGATGTGGTGCACAGGTGCGATATATCTTTACAGAAAGAGCTATTTCTTATCAGTTTATCTTGAGTGTACAAGATGATACGGGAACCGATTTCCCTATTAGCTTACCAAATATAGCCGGCGTCTGTTATTTGTAGACTCCACTTGTCAATTGTCTGCTTTGTTTGCTTCGTTGTTACTTTTGCCCCGGTCACTATCTCAAATGCCTCTCAAAATATGAAATCTCGTAGCCCGTTTTATCAAGTTACGGAATTAACGAATAATCTGTCAAACTTTATACCTGCTGGATGTCTATACATCTATGACTTACCACGACTGCCAGCTGTTGGTATCGACTCGCCTGATGGCTGGAAATGGCTTGAGCTACCATACGATGTTACTGCATCTATTTCCTCGAGGTTAAATTGGTATCTATCGGATGTGCTCCTAGATCTGAACTATTTGATAGTCAGAGGTTACGCAAGAGCTACCTATAAGATAGTGAATATGAAAAACCAATTTTATATGGCGGTAGTCAGGGTATACCTTTTCCCCTCAGACCATGATCAGATTGGGGTTTTGACGAAATTTAGAACAACTTATTTCAGGAAGGGCTCTCAATCAATCACTAATCCTGTTCATGTCACTTCTCTCAGGAGACTTTTAATGATCTTGGACTATTCTCACGAAGGTTGGAACGTCGATGAAGTTGAAGACGAAAGGCAAGGTATGATCAACCTCCTCAGGTCTAATCATGGTCTCTGTGTCCGTGCTCTGCAATACTTAAGTGTGCCACTCAACCGTTACTGCTCCACCAAACCATATATTCCACATGCTGACAGTATGTCCGAGACGGAGCTATACATTTTTCATCTTCAAAGATTTGTCAATGGACAGTCATTTTCCCCACTTAAACCGCATGTGCCTCTACCTAAAGAAGAAGTCAGCGATTTTGCTGACTTTGAGACTCAATTGCAGGAGAGACTGCTCAAGATATACAATTCTATTCAATCGCCTTCCTTCGATCCAGACGAAATGGACGACGATTTCAAAGAGCTTCGGGATGCAATATTGAATGATGATATACCTGGCTTCAAGAGTCAATTGTACACTTATCAGAAGCATTCAGTTATCAAGATGCTCGAACATGAGTCTTTTGTCAAAACTATACTTCAGCCGAATATTATCAAGATACAAAATCCAACTTGCTCGTCCTCGGTCCATTACTTCAATGTGGAAAGCTTGGAAGTCTTATCCAAGCCAGTAACATATGAAAGTCCTAGAGGTGGAATACTAGCAGAAAATATGGGTTTTGGAAAAACCTGTATCTGTTTAGCACTGATTTGTATTTCTATAAATCAAATTTCCGAAATTCCCAAAGAAAATGACTTGCCCCAAGTGGAATCGAAGATCAAATCGCTAGTAGATAATTGTGTTCACCTGATTAATAAGAAATCATTACCCTGGAAATCATATAAGGAGCAGCTACCATCGTCCTGTATTAAACTTCTGGAATCCAACCCTGGGTCTTATGAGATCTACGAACTCGATGAGAAAACATTGTCCTCTTATAATACGAGGAGGACCTTGAAATTTCAGACCTCCAACTCATTCACACTCGACTTCACCAGAAGAATATTGCTTTCCTCTACTTCTCTTGTAGTGGTGCCCGATAATCTGTGGCATCAATGGAAGATTGAAATTAAAAAGCATGTTGAAAAGGACTTTTTGAAAGTACTTGATATACCTAATATCAAATACAGTTTGCCTGAGCCTTCGGAGATTATCAAATATGATCTTGTCTTGATGTCATTGTCTTCTTTTTCAAGGCAAGCGGAGTCTAAAAGGTCACCATTGCGTCAAATTCGTTGGAAGAGGCTCATTGTGGATGAGGGACATAGCATGAATAGCAAAACTTCTCGAGCTGTCGCTTTAGCTACTGAACTACATGTGGAGAGAAATTGGGCTATAACTGGTACGCCTACGGCGGGTTTGACGAATTTACATATGAATGAAGAAATCGAACAAGAGTCTAGGTCCACACCCAAGTTAGAAGAATATACAGTAAAGAGGAAGTTCAATACCAAACTCGATCTTATTAAATTGGGTATGATCCTTGCCAATTTCTTGAAAATTGAGCCATGGTTCCATCAGCCGAAGCTATGGGACCAAAAAGTTATCAAACCGTTCATGTTGAACTCTTTCAATTGTGACTCTCAATTGGCGGATATCTTGAAAAGCGTTATAGTCAGGCATGCGTTGAATGATATTGAAGAGGATATAGAATTGCCTCATCTGCACCACAAAGCTGTATTTATTCAGCCCTCTTTTTTCGACAAACTATCTGTTAACCTATTCATAGCTGTACTGGCTACAAATGCGGTTACCTCAGAGAGAACGGATAAAGACTATATGTTCCATCCTTCCAATAAACACGAACTTAGAAGGTTGATTACGAATTTGCAAAGGGCCACCTTCTATTGGACTGGGTTTGCTGTCAGCGACATTGAAGGTCTGTTATCAATTTGTGAGAATGCCTTGAAGGATTCAAATTTTCCTGAAGAAGATGAGACTTTGATAAAGAAATCGATATATATGGCTAAGACCGCATTATCGAATTCAAGATGGAGGACGATCACCGCTATTCATGAGATGAATTATTACGTATCTGACTTACCGCCTCAATTTGTTAGATCACTATCTACTGGCATTTACCCAGATGAGACTGATAATTTGGGAAATCGTATAGGCGTGTATGGTGCTCCTCAGGTTCACTCGGTTCAAAAATTCTTCTTCAAGAATAGGTTGATTAAAAACTCAGAAGTGTTAACTGAGAGACTATCTGAGCATTCAAAACCTTTTTGGAAGAATTACTGGAAACTTACAGAACAAAAGAACATGCAAAGATTGAAAAGGCAAGATGGCCAGAATATCGATACCGATGTCGTTCAGAATGTTGTGGATATGGATACGAACCCAGATAATGGGCCTAGTTGGATGGATACTTTTGATCCAATAGCTGAAGAAAGGTCAATCTTGTTGAGTAGTCCTGTAAAAACTCCTAATCCTCGTGAATTTGAGGCAACGCATAAGAGAACTTCGTCTGGTGAAAATGGTAGTGGCGGAGGTAGTTTAATAACTGCAAAGAGCAATAATAAGAGGAAAAAAGTCCTACAGAACTCATTGGAAGAGCTATCAATCGAATCTGATGAAAGAGGCATCCAGTCAAAGGAACACAAGGGGAAAGTTCCTGGTAGATCAACACCTGTAACTCCTGACCCAGTGAATGTACCTGATCGTGATTTGAGTTCTACTTTGCGTAAGGCCAAGCTGTTAGGTACTGCATCATCTAAACTGTCATATCTGGCAGCCAGGTTAATGGAACACCAAAAGGATGGTATCAAGAGTATAGTGTTTTTTGAGTTTGAAGACTCCGCGTATTACTTAACAGAGCTTTTAGATATTTTGGGACTAGATTATATTATGTATGCCACATTTATCAAGCAAAATGATAGATCGGCAAACCTGGCCAAGTTTGGGTCGTGGAATGTTAACTCTGAAGGTGGAGGTGTTACGTTAATCATGGATCTGAAATTGGCTTCGCACGGTTTGACGATAATCTCTGCGACAAGAGTTTATTTCATCAATCCTGTTTGGAAAAAGACAGTTGAAGCACAGGCCATCAAGAGAGCTCATAGAATTGGGCAGAAGAATGAAGTTTTCGTGGAGACATTGATCTTGAAGAATACTATTGAGGAAGAAATGTACAAGAAAAGAAGTGAGGTTACAGATACCAAGGAAGAAAACAACACATTGATCGATGATACCGGTATGCAGGAATACATTATGAAGTATGAGTTTTTGCCCATGTTCAAAGACAGTAGCCAGTCCGAATATGAACCAATACAATCACCGGCCAAAAATGGACAAACTCTATTGAGCCTGTATAATAATCAAGAAAACGAACATAATTTGTTGGATGTGTATGATACAGGAGATAACGACGATGGTGTTCGGTTATTTGAGCCTTCGGGTAGGTTAAATCCTTACACGAAAGTAAGATCATGGGATGTGCCATTGTTTACAGAGGCAAGTTTGAACAAGATTAATGAGGTTGAATCTAAGACGAAAGAGACAAAATTAGACTTGAGAAAGTTTGTCAAAGACAAATCGTTCGATATCGTCACAGTTGATGGAGACAGCGGAAGTGATGAAGATACAAGGAGCTCTGTTGAGTTGCAACGATCTCATAGATTAGAGCTTACGAACACTCTACGTATGATGCGTAAGAGAAAGGTGAAGTTCAGCTGAAGGAAAAAATGAATGAATAAATGAATGCATGAAAAGGTTTATAAAGTTTACATTAAAAATACATAATAAATAGCCGAACGATGCTAACACATAAAGATCTCTCTACAGGGAGACCTGTCGTAGTATAATAGTACCATCGGTAGAGGTACTCAAAGCAATGTTTTCAGTTGGATGCCAATCAACATCTAAGACGGTACCACGATGACCGCTCCACTTGGCAACCATCTTTCTAGTAACGAAATTCCAAACCGTGGTAGTTCTATCTGCAGATCCACTAAGAATAAATTTATTATCATTGGAAAAACAACTTCTAATCAGCAAGTTTTCTTCTCCCGATATTGAACCGTCGTAAATATATGGCTTTCCTCTAGGTGCAGCTTTGGAGCTGAAATTTCTAGCATCATAATATCTGACTGAGTTATCCATGGATCGACTCACCAACGTATCTTGTGAATCGCCATTTGAGAATCGAAGACTGGTTACTGCGTTATTGTGCAGTTCTTCAGTCCACAGTGGTTCAGTTTCATTTCGTACATCATAACAATACACTACAGGATCGATACCACTGAAATATACTTTATCGCCACTACGAGATATACTACAACTCATCAAGGGGTAGTCTGTCTTGAAGTTAGTAGTGGCATATTTATACCTTGAGTCCCATAGGCAAGCGTACCCATCGTCACTACAACTCAGGGAAATATATTCTTTATCGATGGCCATCGCTACGTCATTCACACAAAGTTCATGCCCTTCGCACTTTCTTATCCGTGTTCCTGTGGTGGTGTCCCAAAAGCCGATTGTTGTATCTGCACTTGAAGTAACAATTACAGAGTCATCGGAGCTCCAGCCTAACGATGTTATGGCACTCTTATGACCTGTTATTATCCCGTAATTCACATGGTCGACTTCGTCATTCTCCTCTAAGCCTTTGCACTCCTCGGCGGTAGGCAATTTCCATAGCAAAAGCTGTCTGTCAACTCCTCCAGAGGCTATGAGGTTACCTGTCTTGTTGAATCTGGCGGTGAGTACTGAACCCTGATGCTGGCCTTGTAAGGACACAACGGGCTCGAAGAGTACAGCTTTCTTGCCGGATGTTTGGCCCCTTGCCATCAATTGGCCACTCTTGGAATCAGAACCTCTTCTCTTCACTAGCGACATGATCTGTAGTTGCTGTGTATGTGCAGTCAGATAGAACTACACCAGACAAACCTCTTCCTTCCCTATTTAAAGGCCTGAAAATTTACATGTCCGGCCCTACACCCGCACCCGAGTCCCAGCGACCATCGACGCGCTGCCGACGCCCCGGGCGGTTTTTCTCTCTCTTGGGCGTTAGGCAGCGCTGTCCTCCCCCGCGACTAACTGCGAAATCTCTCAGTTCTCCAACACCCCAAAAACTCTTTCCAACCAATAATTTATCAGATATCTCCTTTTGATCAATGGGGCCCTTAGTCTATCATCTTCAATACACTTATCGTGATATATTTTACCCATCAATTCAAATCCGAAATGTTTTCCAGACGTGCCTTAACCACCATCAACAACCAAAACAAAGCTACTGCCCTTAGATTTTACACTGAAGGTTCCGTTGGATCAACCAGAAGTGACGGTTCATCTGATGCTTTTACCGTATGTATTTATACTTGAATCCTTCAATTGTTATTCATCAACTGATCCTCGCCAATTGGAGAGATAAGCGATTCAAATGTATGGTAATACTAACCCACTTTATTTAATTATTCAGAAACGTGAAAAAGCTCAAGAAGACTTATACATCAGAAAGCACCAAGCCGAACAACTTGCTAAATTAAAGGAAGAATTAGCTAAACAAAAGGAACAATTAGACGAATTAGCTAGTAAAATCAAGAACTAAATCTTCATTTTAATCATCTGTGTTTTTACCTAAATGAATTACTATATATATATCAATTGAATTGAGTGCATTATTACATATACATAATAAGCTCACATTTTAGTCATGTTATGTTATGTTATATATAAAAGAGCCAAATAAACTATATTTCTTTTATTATTACTCATCTTTATGAATACTTTATCTTTACAATACTGTTCAGGAAACATTGTTTCCTGACCTATCTTCTTTTTTCCTTTTATCCACACATTGGCCCTTTTTTATTGAAATCTGTTTTTTTATTTTAGTTTTACTAAATACATAATCTGAAATCAATATTACGATATCATTCTTACACTAACGCTGACCATTACCTTTTGCTTTTGGAGGTAGGTAGGTATTCTACTGCCGTTCCAACCGAGATTAATCCGGTCACTAATAGTTGAATCCGCTGGGCAGCTAGACTATTTGATCTATAATTACCTGAAAGCTCGATAAGAGCATGATTGTAAATGCTGCAGTTTTGTCTTGATGTAAAATTGATTAATAGTAACATACATATATACATACATACATACCCCCTCGTACTAGAAGTCATGTAACTCATTTACTGTTGGTAATCGTGTAGTTTGATGATGTAGTTAGCGAGATCATGCTTCCACTTCCGATATCAAGGCGGCGGACTGCCAACCACCTGCACTAATTGCCAGTACTTTCCCCTTCAACGGCACCTTCACCGGATTTGGGACAACTCTGTCATGACCAGCAATATGTGAAACACTTTTCAACTCATCGTTTGAAAGAGTCCCTAAACATGTACAACCGCACATTTGAGAATCTCTACCCCAAGAATACAAATCGCCATTTTTGAAAAGTGCTAATTTGTGGTAGTCTCCAAAGACAATAGAAATACACCCTTTATACTGTAACTCTGGTATAATTATGGGGGATGACTTCTCTTTTGTCTGGGTCTCTCCAAGAAATACATTGTCCCCATTGGACATTAAAGCAAAACTCTTGTACGAACCAGTGGCTCTGACAAATTTGGCATCTTTCCACTGCTTCTTCAAAGAACTTTGGAAACCTAACAATTGATAAATATTCAAAATATGATGCTCTTCAAAGTCAACTTTATAGGCCTTCCCAAGACCATTGACAAATACTAGGGAGTTGTCCAGAGCAACATAATCAACAATATGACAGCTCAAGTTGTCATTCACAGATCCATTGGTATTAGGGATTATGAAAGCTTCACTACCAAACTCTGCTTCAAACAAATCTCCGTATGACAGCCTATTAAACCAAACCAATATTCCAATTCCATGTATAAGGCACGAGTTATAATTCCAACCGGATCTTATCTTCAATATGTTTATATTCTCGGTATGAATCTCTGGAATTGAAGGATTTAAACTTGTTAAAAAATCAGGCGCAAACTTCATCTTGATTCCCTTAACCTGTTGTTTCCTACAATCCCAAACCCATAAATTATTAGCATTATCCAATGCCAAAGTATGGTTTCTACCAGCACTTACGGAGATGAAATGTGTATCCTGCGGTTCCGTGATCAATTTAGATAAGACACTGTTGTAAACAGGTGCAGCATGTCCGCCTGTCGTGGTCTGACGCATTCGTTCGTCTTCGGGAACCCCAAAGCTTCGAACATCTGGCCTAGAGGTTCCTCCGATTCCTGTGTTATATATTTCTCCTGATTCGGTCAATATAGAGAAAAAAAAACCTGCACCTGCGATATCCACGGCGGTCTTACCTTTAAACCTTTCCATCAGCAAGGGAACATTAGCTGCATATACATGATGGCCCAATTCCCTCGAGGTATTCCTAATTATAAGGCTCTCTTTGATCTCCGCAAGTGGCATACCCAACCTACCCCCGACAGTTTCACCCCAAGCATAGAGATTAGAATGATTTCTAAGTTTATACAACTGCGGCCATTTATGAATAGTCTCGAACGGTACAGGAACATCGCCGAATGTCTTTATAAATAGAGTGTGCCAGACAATTTGCTGATTCATTATCAGATAAAGTTGCCTGCATGTTAAAAATAGCGATTTGATATCTGATGCCTCTAATACAGGCACCAAATGGACAGAGATTATCTCTTCTGGTAAATCTAGTAACCTGAACATGTGTGTTATTGTTATTGTATATTATATATGCCTGTAGTCTCTTTTGTCAGCCAAGGAAGGAGTTGAAGTGGTAACAAAATAGCAAGCATTGGTGGAGTATACCCCCATATATGTAAATCAGCCTAAATGTACAATTTGCCGTCACGGGTTCTAAAATAGCCGAGGCGGTGCTCCTTTTCGAGGCTATGCATATAGTAGACATAATTGTGGTATACTACTCTGATCAAACCTTTCTGCCTTTTATTTGACTGCAGAGTTCCTACAGTTTACTAGAGTTAGCTGTGCTCAGTCAGATTTGTTTGGGGTAGATTAGTCGGAGTTTAGAAAATTAGCGTTATTGTTGAGTTTATGTATCTAATACCTAAATATAAATTAAGAATAAAATAAAGATTTGACAATATCAAATCAACTAGACAACAAAGAGATGTATAGTTGATGAGATAGAAGTTGAAACTCTGAGATCAAATTGAAAGGGAGAGAGAAAAAAAAAGTCACAAAAATGAATTCTATAATTCTATACTTGTTTAGTTTAATCTTGGTCTTTTGACAGAGTCTAAGAGGGAAGTTTCTTCATCGATGGCAGATCCATTGGTTGGGCCAAATTTTGGGGTGGAAACATCGGCGTGGAAATCCTTGATAATGGAATCGACGTCATCGATGTTCAAAGGTCTAACATCACCTAATTTCTTAATCTTAGTGGTAACTTCTTTGATTTGATCATCAGAAAGGTTCAGGTTTAATTGTTCAACTCTTGATTTGATAGCATTCCAACCGGTCAATCTGTTGGCAAAATGGATGTATCTGGTTAAACCGAAATCAGATGGGTTTAAAATTTCGTATGTGGATGGGTTAGCTAAGATAGCCTTGGCATGAATACCGGCCTTGTGAGTGAAAGCACAGAAACCAGTAATTGGATTGTTAAATGGAATATTAACTTGAACGGCATCGGCGACTAAATTCTCTAAATCTCTTAACTTGTGTAATTTATATTTGGATAAAACGTAGTCTCTATCAGCGGCAATCATTCTAGCCATAAGACCTCCTAATGGGGTAATACCATTTCTTTCACCAATACCCAATACAGAGACATCGATTAATTTAGCACCGGCTTCTAAAGCGGTATAGGCATTGGCAATGGCACAACCGGTATCATTATGGAAATGACATTCGATATCACAAGAAACAACGGATTTCAAAGTCTTGACTAATTCATAGACTTGTCTTGGGTTGGCACAACCAACGGTATCGGCGATACCAACTCTGTTAACACCAATTTTATCAACGGTCTTGTAGATGTTTAATAAATCGACGATATCTGATCTAAAGGAATCTTCAGAAGAGAATCTAATTTCAATACCTTTGGATTTGACGAATTCGATGACTTCAACAGCACTCTTGGTAATGTATGACATATCCTTACCATGGGAGTATTCTCTTAAAAATTGAGAAGTACCAATAACGACATCTACACCATCAACACCGGTTTCAACGGCAACTCTGGCATCATCCATATGACATCTAATATGAGTTAAGATCTTAGCCTTTAAACCTAATTTACAAATGGCTTCACAATCAGCACGACTTTGTTCAGATGCAACAGGAGAGGTTAATTCGATATAATCGACACCGAAATCATCTAAGGCTTTAGCAATTTCAATTTTCTTTTCGGTGGTAAAGAAAGCATTGGCGAATTGTTCACCTTCTCTTAAAGTAGATTCGATTAATTGGAAAGATCTGACATTTGATAAATAATCAGATGGGTTTGGTCCATAAGGATTGTGGACAACTTTTTTATGTTGTTCTTCAGACACTTTTTGATAACCAGCTGTACATATGTGAAATTTGAGCAAATTAGTTAGTATATTGACGTTATTCAAAGAGTTAAAATCACAGATCCTCAAGGTGATCTTAATGGTACATACCTGGTGTAGACATTTTGTTTAAGTTATAGTTATTTTGCAAAGAGGAAAAGATGAATAAAATGTACAAAGAGAGGTGGTAGATTATGATGACTCTTCTAAACTAATGACTTTCCATGTGTATGTCATCAAATTTTCTGTCGCTCTCTCGCAGCTCTCGCCGCCCTTTCTCCTTGCCCGATTTCTCTTTCTTTATCTATGGAGAGTAGTGTACCTTCTACAACTGTGATTAATGTTGTGGTAGGTGGCTATTCTATCGTATTCATATTTGTATATATCTATTATTATGTATTAAACTATTGCAAAGGAGTGGTATATAGCATATGTAGTTACTGAAGTGTTGTAAATGGTTACATGGCCTCGTTCTGAAACCTCAACAATAGTATTCAATGCACATTTAAAACATTCTATAATTGAAAAATTAGTTTTTAAACGGGTCATTTAATATGCTCATTTATGTAAGAAATAAAATTAATATATTAGGAATAAATAGTAGCCAGATTATTAGGATCATGCGTTTCTTTAGCAATCCAAAAAATACATAGATAATATATACAAGATGATGTTAAATAATGATCATGAAAGATATTCATATCCATTAATAGCTTCATCTCTAGCCAAGTAAGAATCTTCTATTAACACTTCAATTGCACTTTTAATAGAAGCAACAGATGGTGAAAACCTTCCTTTCAATTGTTTAACCACCTCAGTGATCAATTGCTCATGTTTTAAAGTTTTCCTTGCTTTCATTACTCTTACGATACAAGCTTTCAAACTTTCATGCTCTCCTCTTTTGATTTCATCTTCGGTTTCTTTATCTTCTTGCTTGAGATCAACCGATTTAACACCAGATGCAAAATTTACCTTGATTCTCTTGGATGTATATTCTTTAACTATAGTGAACGTTGTGTTTGATTTAAGTACAAAACTTTCTCCAGGTGGATTTTGAACCAATAGTTTATTCTTAACAAAAGGTATTAAATTGGCCTTTAATACATCTTGAGGTAAAGCAGTGACTTCGATCAATTGTTGAGTAGTCAAAGTATCATCGTCATTGTACAACAATAATATAGCCAACTGGAATAAAGTCACGGTAAAGGAAAAAGGTGGTTTACCTGGTTTGGATATATTTGCCTTAACATCGGCTTTCGATCTGTTCCAAACCCAACTTAATTGTTTGGCACTATGTCTCTTTTGGTATAACTCTATGAATTTTTCTTGTGATTTAATCAATTGTTTAGGTAAGATAAACGTTTCTTTTGAATCCTTCAAGATTTCAAACCATGATTGGTTATCTAATATACGTGCCTCAACATCACTGATAAAATCTTTTGAATCAGGCAATGAGTTTATCGAATCTTTATAAAATTGCGCCAAATCTTTGGAAGTTCTAATATCGTTAAACATATTGGTGATCTTGTTTGTGTATTCTGTAGAATTGGCAGTCTTCAACTTTTGAACAACAAACTCTTCTTGCTCTTCTTCTTCTGGTGATATACCTGACATTAATCTCTTTGATAGTAATCTTCTATACCATACCTCGAAACCATCTTTGTCATCCACAAATTTGAAGATAGCCATCAATTCATCGACTGACATACCTTCATCAGATGAATTCTTTTTCTTTAGCAATTCATCTGCGTATTTGGCCAAGTATTCAGCAGTCTTCGATCTTGATCTAACGTTTGGTGTAGCGATTGAATTAGTATTGATGAACTTTTGACAACCATTGTCTAATGCCTTGACAAATGATTCATTATTGTCAAATGATACTTTGACGATATTTTGGAATTTCTCATATGTACCTATCAAAGTCTTGATGTATGCCTTTGGGTCTATGATTTGTGTATTCACCCTTCTTGCCGATGGTGCATCAGAGCCTGCAGCAGCAGCAGCAGCGGCTGTGGCGGCAGCGGCAGCTGCTTCACTTTGCTCTTTCAATTGTAGCAATGCCTTTAAACCTTGGTCTTCGACGTATTTTTGGAAATCGATTAACAGAGGTTCAATGGTATAAGGAACTCTTTTCAGTAAGAAGTATATCTTCTTGATGTCTGAATATCTCGATTGATCTAGAAGATTGGTCAACTCAGATCTAATGACGGGCGCATGATTTACAATTAGAACTTCATTAAGACAGTCGTTCAACAGTCTTCTCGTATGGTCATTCAATTCTTCTAATCTTTTCAATTCCTCATCAATCCTTTGTTCTGCCTTGGATAAATAATTAACGACACCATGAGTCTTGATGAATTGATTCGATTCCTCGTTATAGAAGTTATAGGTTTCAGTTAAAAATGTCTTTTCAAAGTCTTGAATATAGACGGATAAGTTAACTTTTTTCAAGTCATTTGCGTCAAAACCTAGAGAAACAAATGACTTAA
This sequence comes from Wenyingozyma nitratophila, assembly GCA_030567875.1. NCBI lineage: Eukaryota > Fungi > Ascomycota > Pichiomycetes > Pichiales > Pichiaceae > Wenyingozyma > Wenyingozyma nitratophila. Next base: position 188,624 of record JAJLSW010000014.1, read on the forward strand.
TGGCAACGTTCAAATTACCAACTGATTTATTCTTGTTTAATCTTTGTTCCTTGATTTGTTCCATTATTTCATCCATGAGATTTTTCAAATTTGGATGGAATTTATAATCTCTCCAAGATAAAAGACACAATGAGGAGATATCATAGATTTCTCTACGGCCATCTGCTCTTTCCTTTGTGACCCAATATCTGTTGATATAATCAAAGATATCGTTTAGACGAGTGGCACCTATCATGAATCTTGACCAAGCTCTAATATAAAACTCCAAGAAAGTTTCATCTGGTCGTTGATTCAAATTCTCTAGATAGTTCTTTAAAAAATCTTGAACCTTGTAGTATAATTCGCCACCAACCAATCTAACAGAAGCATTACCATCCGATTCATTTTGAATCATTGGAGGTCTTCTACTCGATGTATTGGTACAATAGTTATAGATGGTGGTATAAGTCTGTGAATACATGATTGAATCTAATGATCTATTTTTCTCATCACCAAGGATGATCTTAACAGCCGGCTCAATGGAATCCCAAGTGGAATTCAATAGGGCTTGATTATTCATTGTGATTATTATTTACCAGTAAATTCTTAATCCAAAATGTTAAATGATATCCTTATTTTTTAAAATCCAAAAAAGAAAAAGTCACTCGAGTGTGTTTTGGATATGTTTATATATGCAAATGCTCTATGGACAAAGTGAATCTAATCGATCAATTGCCCCTAAGGATGAAAAGCGGTGATTGGTAATGAGTCGTTGAGTCTACCACACAGGTTGTGATATTGGAGGACGGTGATAAAGAGAGTAATAGAGAATAGCCCATGGCGATAACGATGATTTCTTAATCCACTTAGTCTCGTAACAAGTCCTCTGAGATTCACAGACGAAAACGAAACTTGTGTGGCTCACAGATCAATTTGCCATTCGAGAAATGGTCACATGCGTTTAGTCTTTGTCTTGCTATAACCCAAACCTTTATTATTGATGAATGCTACATAATTATATATATGTATACATATGTGGATATACCTTATTAGATAAATGAATAAATAAATAAATGAACAAATAAATAAATGAACAAATACAGGAACAGTTAATTCCTGCGCCCGTTACCATGGGAAGCAACAACTTTGACCACTCTGAGCATACTAATACTAAATGTCAACACCCAAAACACCAAGATGACAAATAAGAAAGCAGCCAGGGTCTTTTGATCCTCACACATGTCGAAAACAGTGGACGTCTGCGATTGACCCGTATCTACAACAGTCTCTGATGTACATACCCATCTTGAATCGTAAAGGGTATTAAAACTTAACGACAAATTAGCAGATGAAAATATAATGAACAATAAATCCAATAAGATTAACCTGATCTTAGCCTTTGGATTTCTTAGGCCTAGAGGTTGACTTGTGAATTCATCATATGCGATATACAAGAGATATAAGACTGCAAATGATTGAACAATTACAGCCATGATTGAACTTGGTTGTTGAGAGACACTATTTTGATCGACTAACCTATCTGATAGTACAATGATACGAGAGCTTAACCCCACCGAAATGGCAGATAGAATTAAATTGAACAATCTAAAGAATAAAGGAACATACATATTTGACATTAGTACATCCATAAATTTTGGTTTCAAATCCTTTTTATTTTCATAAATCCAATAACCAGCTTTGGATCTAAATTTCTGATATTGATAATCTTCTGGAGATCCACCTTTTGATTTCTGATATAGGTTTTCCTTTTCCAAATATTCATTCAATTGTTTTTCACCATTCCATTCGCTATCCAAGTTATAAGAATGCATGATCGTATTCGTTTCATCATAATGGATTGCTTTCGAAGGGTATGCAACTTCAGATCTTAGAGTATTTAAGAATTTATCCCAATGAACTGCGGTTTTATCCTCGCTCAAGAATGCATTAACAAATGGGTCCCCTTTTTGCTTTTCAGAAACTTTTGTATCAGTGGTACTATCACTGTCGGTGTCATCACTACGATTGACACTATTATTCTTGTTCAATGTATCTAGAACATAAGGTGGGAATGGCTGTACTTGAAGACGGTAGTGGTTCTGCTGATTGGCAAAGACGTCGGGTTGTATAGTTGAGTTAACAGTACCTGCTGTTACGGGCCTAGAATTGTTATTGATGATATTGAGTAGACTCTTACTGGCCATATTACCGTTCAAGGTGTTCCTTCTACTACTTGTATTATTGCTGACATTGTTGCTGCTGCTATTGTTGTTGTTGTTGCTGTTGCTGTTAATATTATTGATATTAATATTATTAGTATTGATGATCATGTGTTCAGCGGTAGAAGGCGTGTTCTCCAAGGAGTAGAAACTGTGGTTGGTAGATGCATCTGCCGAAGCCTGACTCTGACTTGTTCTACGAGCCGAACTCATTAATGCAGACTACAGATGATATCGGTAAAAAGAGATGAAATTTGAGGATACCTAGTAGAAAGCCCCGATTACTCCCTGTGATAATTGTGACTTAGCCCCTATTATGAGTTGAGCAGATGTGATCAATTGACAGTATCTATAAACAATAGCCTAACGGTGCACCGTAAAGCACAGATCCCAATGCAACTGCAACCCTAAACCCACTCCAGAATACACAACCAGACAAGACAGGACAAGAGAGGACAATGGGGCAGAGAAAAGATAGCCGTGACGCACTTCTCTGCACCACCCTTACGTAAGCGCACATATGGCCCTCTTCTCAAGGCGTAGTTAAGGGTGTCATCCGCAGCAAGAGTGGCAATATCATAGATGTATAATTATATATATCTACACGTATATTTGAGATTGGACTCCCATATTCAAGCGACAAGAGTGCATATTGATAGAGAATAGCATATATAGATTATACATAACTTCAATGCTGAGGATATCTATACCAAAACCTGCATTGAAACCCATTTTGGGGCCTTTGAGATTGCAATTTCAGCCATTGAGATTCAACTCGAATGGTAGCAATAGCAATAATACTTCATTATTAGACTATCAACTCGAAAAGAATCCAATTTATCTGGTAGCGGTACCGGTTACTTCTGAAAAGACGTTTGTATATTGTAAGTATTCGAACGATGCTAAACCTTTCAAAGGCAAAAAGGAATCTTTAGATGTCAAATTAGTAGGGTATGCCAATACTGCATGGAATAAGTTTGAAAAATCGGAGAATAAGATCAATCAAAAGATCCTTCAATTTGTCAATTCGATGTTGAGGAAGATCCCATGGGATGAAGTATCGATGAGATCTATCCCTTCGAAGAGTACCATTGGTAGATTTCTGAAAGATGAATATCATGAGGAGCATCAAGGTTTATTAGAGAAATATTCCACACAGAGTGATGAAAAAAGCAGTGGTAGCAGCGGCGGCAGCGGCAGCAGCAGCAGCAGCAGCAGCAGCAGTAATAGTAGTAGTGATAACAACAGCAGTATAAAGAATGAAAAGGTTGGTATACCGCAGACAATTGTTCAAGAGAATAATTTCCATAATGCTCATCTTGAAGATATTCCAATTTTCTACCCTAGTGGGTTATTATCGAAGACAAGATTAACCGACAATTTATTAAATATTAGCGATAAGAATTATCAACATCATTTCAAATATTTGATAATGTCGCTGATCTTATTACCGATCACATTACCAGTTGCATTGGTACCTTTGATTCCGAACGTTCCAGGTTTTTACGTTGCATATAGAGCTTGGTGTCATTTTAGTGCCATTCAAGGTATAGATCATTTAAATTATTTATTAGGAATTGATAAAAGGGATAAATCTGTACCTTTGGAATTCGATTCAAACAAGTCACATTTGAAATTTATAGGATTACCAAATATCGAACAGATCTACCTAAACGTTTCGAATAATGAATTGAAGACCAATATCTCAAATTTCATCAATGGAGATGATAAGCATAAGAAGATCTTGATTGATGAAGAGTCGGTCAAGAATATCTGTCAAGTCTTCAATATCCCTGAAGCAGAGAGTGTCTTGTTAACTGCACTGGAACAAGAAAGGGCCAAGGAAAAGAAAACCGAATAATTAATATATATCTGTATATATTCAAGAATAAAACTTCTAATTAATGTACCGTCACCTCTCCACCGACACAACAATTATCCAATGTTGCGACTGGCTAACGCCCATCGACGTTAAACGGTTAACTAACAATATATAAAAAGCATATTATTATACTACATCACGTGGTAAAATCCAAGGGCCACGACAAGCAGCCCTCCATAGTAAACGCCCCACCTCACGACAATCTACACCCGAGACCACTAACATTTCTCTTCCCCGACAATTTCTCCCAAGCTCTCCATTTTCCTCCATTCCTCGAAAGTTTCTCAGCAATCCCGTCAAATTATAAATACTAACCAAAGTTTCCCTATATCTTTTATGTATTTCTGGCTTTAGCAGCTTCTTCTCTCTCCTCTTTTTTTTTTTTCCTTTTCCTTTCCTTAACGATTATCCAATTAATTCACATTCAAAATGAGAAATAAGTGGAGAAAGAAGAGAGTTAGAAGATTAAAGAGAAAGAGACGGAAGGTTAGAGCTAGATCCAAATAGGTTAATTGAACTTTTTAATATTTAACAAATCAATTCCATTTTTTTTAAATTTATTTTAAGATACAATATTTAAATTATTATCAAATTATGATTTGTATTTTAGATATTTGATTGTGTTTAGATCGTTCTTTTAAATCCATTGGTATTCCCACAATTGGTTCTTGGTAAATTCATTCTCAATTGGATCATTCAAATAGCTCTAGCTTTTTTCCTTAATTCAAATTTGTCTCTATTCATCCATCCATCAATTATGGTTATTCTACTGGGCTTTAAATTCAAAGGGCAATTTTATCAATTCAACATTTAATATTACTTGTTGTTTTCCACGTTTGGTTTTCATTTGGTTTTATTATCTTTTTTTAAATTTTTAAAAAAATGCATTGGTTTGATTATTTAGTTTAATTTCAACTTGGTTCATAGCTCGCACTTTTTTTTCCAAAAGTGTCTTATAATTTCATATATATAAAAAAAAAACTTTTTTAATGTATTTGAATTGAATCGATCTTATTTAAGATTGGTTCATTTTATTTATTTTAACAGTTCCTGATTACCTGTAAATTATAGTAAAATAATCGATTATCCATCTTAGCATGCATCATCGTCATTTTCGCTTATTGCCTGTGTACAAAGGCACATTGTATTATTTGCCCAAATGTTTCTCCAAAATGTATCACGTTCCTCGGCACCATCCCTATTATTGTTATTATTATCATTATTAACATTTGTGCCATGATCAATATAATTTTTATCGAACTCATTCAAGTCTTCAATATCAAAAGGCTGACACTTGATCGGTTCATTCTCTCTTAAACCGTCCGTTGGCAAACAACTATCTGCATAGATCAAATTGAAAATCGAGGTGTTCAACGTACTAGATCTGGTATCGAACCTATCGTTCAATTGTCTCACCAACCTCATCGTATTTGTATCCAATTCACTATTATTGTCCTCTTCCTTGATCACACCATTTCTCATTCCCATCACAGGACAATTTGTTTCATCATCCTGTTGAGTCTGGTAAATATGATTCCCGTTTAAAGACTGTTCAATAGCAGTTTGGTTATTGGGCTCACGATACCGCAATAACCTCTCTTCCATAATGTTTATCAACCAGCTTTCTTCATCAGCCATGAATCCCAGCCCACCTGAATTGAATCCAACGTTATAATTCAACATCCTGTTTCTTCTACGTTCAAGTACTTTAGACTTTAAGCTAGGTTTTAAGATCTCTTCAGCATTTGGTTTATACGGTGGATGGTGCTCTAGATCGAGGTTCATCTGTAATTGGGGTGTAACCCCACTCCCATACGTCTCTGTTTCATCCATCTTACCTAATGCACGTAGCTTCGTATATATATAGATATATATATATATATATAGATCTATATACAGTACCTTGTATCAATTAAGCGCTGGCCAGTTATAGGATACACTGGGGAAGAGACACAAAGGGGTACTCTGCAAATGGTGCACGGAAGGGTTAAACACGCCACACATACTACTCGGCCTCACCTGTCACCAGATAGTCGCCACACTCGCACCCGCCACACCGACGCATACCGACGTAAAAGCAGCCGAAAGAGACGAGACGAGACGAGACGAGACGAGAAGAGGAAAGAAAGAGAGAAAGAAGAGGAGACTGGAAGTTGAACGATTTGGTGGTGGATTTGATTGGTTTCACTCTGTTGCCTCTGTTCCTGTATCAGAATAATATATCCTTTGTATTTATACTATTTACTTTGATATACTACAGTATACTACATCTCATCATTATTATCATCGATTGATCCAATTCATCTTACCTTTTATCGATCATTTCATCTCGTCTATTTTGATACGATTATTCAACTCCAACAACCACCTAGTATGTTTGATTTACTCTATACTATGAAAACGTGATTTTTTGATATTTGATTATTATCATTGAAATTCTATATCCACTTGGTCAATTCGATTGTCTTACTAACTGATTGTGTTTTTTGTCTTCCCTTTTTCCAGATAGTCATTCTAACAACCCAATACCATCCATCAATTAATTAATCTACTTCCCCCCCTTCATATATTATTAATTACACAACAACGGGCAATTTTAGAATTTGGTTAATTTATTTTTATTTTTAATCAATTGAACAAAGCGAAGTACCCCCTAGAAAGATTACTTCAGCCCACAAACAAAAACACATACACACACACACACACACACACACACACACACACACACACACACACACACATTAATTGCATAAATAAAATTTCTTTCAACATGGATTTAGATACAGACGTTCAAATGGAAGAAGATATCGTCACAAATCAAGATGAATCAAGTTATAACTACAATGAAGATAACAATACAACCACTAATAACACAGCAAATGACAATGAACTCCAAATTCCAATAAGTACACCAATAACTGATCCAACTACCCAAATAAATACATTGGATGGATGGATTGAACAATTGAGCGATTGTAAACCTTTAAGCGAAGAAAGTGTCAAACAATTATGTAACATGGCAATTGATGTATTAAAACAAGAACAAAACGTTCAACCTGTTCAAGTACCTGTAACAATTTGTGGTGATATTCATGGTCAATTCCATGATTTGATGGAATTATTCAAAATTGGTGGTCCATGTCCAGATACAAATTATCTGTTTATGGGTGATTATGTCGATAGAGGTTATTATTCTGTTGAAACTGTAAGTTATTTGGTTGCAATGAAAGTTAGATATCCAAAGAGAATTACAATCTTAAGAGGTAACCATGAATCAAGACAAATTACTCAAGTTTATGGTTTTTATGATGAATGTTTTAGAAAATATGGTTCAGCAAATGTTTGGAAAATCTTTACAGATTTATTTGATTATTTTCCAATTACTGCATTGGTTGATAATCAAATCTTTTGTCTTCATGGTGGGTTATCACCAAATGTTGAATCATTGGATAAAGTTAGAGAATTAAATAGAATTCAAGAAGTTCCACATGAAGGTCCAATGTGTGATTTATTATGGTCTGATCCAGATGATAGAGGTGGATGGGGTTTATCACCAAGAGGTGCAGGTTATACATTTGGTAGTGATATTTCTGAACAATTTAATCATGATAATGGATTGTCGTTAATTGCAAGAGCTCATCAATTGGTAATGGAAGGTTATTCATGGACACATAGAGATAATGTAGTTACTATATTTAGTGCTCCAAATTATTGTTATAGATGTGGTAATCAAGCAGCTGTAATGGAAGTCGATGAAAATCATACAAGAGAATTTTTACAATATGATCCAAGTATTAGACCCGGTGAACCAACAGTTACAAGAAAGACTCCTGATTATTTCCTATAGTTTTTTTCAATCAATTCTATACTTCTGCTCTGTGTGTGTTTTTTGTTTTGTTTTGTTTTGTCCACCCTCTCCTATTATAAATTATGATGATTATAATGTCGATGTAATTGATTTACATCATCCATTCCTCTATTTATTTATTACCATTATTATGATTATACATATATTATCATTTATTCCGTTTTTCAACTGTTTTGTTTATGCCTTTTTTTCTTCTTCCTCTTCTTCTTATCGTTGTTATCTTTTATACTTTGTTTTTGACGTGTTTGCCAAAAGACAAAAAGCAACAACAACTCACTTACTACTACTTCTACTACTACTATTATTATTATAATTATCAACAAATCTATTTATATCTATATCTTAGTATTACTTTCGTTGTTCTTTCTATCATTATTAGTATTATTAGTATCATTACTACTGTTATATAAGAGAAAAAAAACATAAACCTAAACCTAAACATAATTCTAATATTAATCCTCATTTTGTGTAACTTGGATCTTATAATTTAGACATCAGTTTATTTGCCCTATCCAGGGCAATATCACACATTGCATGAATAGCTTCAATTCTCTCTAAATTAACATCACCCCTATTGATCCTCAGCCTCATATTATCCATAATAACCTCTCTTGATCTACCATTGACAAAGACAACGTACTTCAAACCGGGGAATTTGCACTCGTACTCATCATTCAAATCACTCAGGGCCTGTGATAATCTTGGATCACCACCCGAGTTCAAACTGGCCTGTTCCTTTGATGAGTGTACGGATAACTTTGAATTATTCACATTAGGCTTAGGTGGGCCTAGTCTTGGGTGAGCACCGATTATTTTATCCAGTTTCGATTTTATCTCCGGGTCTTGAGTCGAGTTGAACTCAGATATGTAATTTAGGAGGTATACTCTGCTCTTTGCGATAAGATCCGGATAGCTTTTCAACTCTTCAGCATCACCATCAGCTTTCCCTTTGAATAATAAAGGAATCAAAAACCCAGTCAAGGTATCACATTTCTCAAATAGATGGTTTAAAACCTCTTTTTGTTCGGTTTCCGGAAGCGATTTGATCACCTGGACCGGTGGGAGTATATATTCTTCACTCATATCTGCTCCAAGTTTGAACTATTTACATAAAATATCACAGTTCCACCCACCTAACTCTTCTTCTTTAATTAAGCATCACATTGCTCTTATCGACCGATGTGAATCTGGCAGCTAGATCGGGTTTTACCGATAAACTGCAAAATCGACGCAGCAAGCCGCCCATACCGACGCGACGCCAAAGAGAGTGTGCTATGTGGTTTCGCGATGCAGAGTGACAAATTAACCATGGATATATATATATATAAATATATAATTGATTCAACCTTTTCACCGTATTCGAAAGGAGGAAAGGGAATCGTTATTTTTCGACAGCTAAGCCACACATATCTATATACAGGTCAAGAAAATGTCATTACAAGAACAAGACGATTTGGTGCCAGAAGACACCCCAGGTTTCAAAGTGAGCGAGAAGAAGACGATTGCAGAATACACGAATCTGGATGCCAATGATGAATCATTGAACAAATGGAAAGCGCAATTGGGTTTAAATTCAGGAAACCCATTACCCATTACCCCAGGGGATACGAGGAAAGTTGTGATTTTATCGATGACTTTAAGTATCCAAGGTGACGAACCGATTGTCATCGACCTTGAAGATGAAACCATCGAGAGTCTCAAGAACAAAAAGATTTCATTCAAGATCAAGGAAAAATCCATTTATTCATTGAGTATCAAATTTAAGATCCAACAACAGGAGATTATAACGGGGTTGAAGTATTTGCAGGCGGTGAAGAAGACGGGGATAACCGTGGATAAGATGGACGAACCATGTGGATCCTATGCTCCAAATACAATCGATAAACCCTTTTATACCAAGAGATTCCAGGAAGTTGAAGCTCCAAGTGGGTTATTGGCCAGGGGAAGTTATTCTGCCATCTCCAAATTCATAGACGATGATAAAACAGTTCATTTGGTCTTGCCTTGGACTTTCCAAATCACCAAATAAGATTGTCTGTGACAATCGTATCGTATGTATAATAAATAAGTAAACAGATCCATACGTAAATCATTCAGTTTTATTCAATTATACATATATTAGATACAGAAGAAGTAAAAGAAACAAATGAATAAATAAATAAAACCATCAATAAATAAATAAATAAATAAATAAATAAATAAATTAATCAGTAAATAAATAAATTAATCAGTAAATAACAAAAACCCTTTTGTAATTTGTTCTCATTTGATTTGAGAATTTTGAATTCCTAAAACAATCTTATCGATATCAATCTTGGATTTATTGCTACTAGTCTCACTGAATGATCGATGATGACTCGTTCCGTTTTTGGAATTAGCGCTAGGTTGACTAGACCCGTTTGAGTTATTACCCGACCCGGTATTCGATTTTGTCTTATTCCCATTAACTGCGCTATTAGTCCTTGGCTTTGCAGGTATAGAAGAAGTGGAAGAAGTCTGGGATGAGCCTTGCAATTGTGGTTGAGTTTGTGGTTGAGGTTGAGGTTGATGCTGGGGAGGAGGAGGAGGTGGTGGTGGAGGATAGACGTACATTGGATTCATTGCACCTGGCTGAACTTGTTGTTGTTGAGTATACATTGGATGTTGAATATACATTGGATTCATACCCATGTGTTGATACTGTATCGGTTGTATCATTTGTGGCAATTGAATATCTTGATCCAATTTATTATTGATTGTCAAACCTGCTGGTGCAGAATGAGGAGGTTGACGATGCCCAGCTTGTGGATTATACATAAACTGCTGTTGTTGTTGTTGCTGCTGCTGCTGTTGTTGTTGGTGATGATTATGATATTTTGAGGAACCCCTTTGAGGTTTTTCATTGTAATAGTAATAGTTTTGTTGTTGTTGTTGTTGTTGATAGTTTTGTCTAGCTCCATTTGGAGGGTATTTCTTATTAGTTGGTTTCTTTTTAGCGTAGGAAACATTGTATTGATAACCAGTGGCTTGATAATTTGGATCATAAGCAGAAGCAGAGGCAGCTGCGGCATAGTTGTAATTGTAGTAATTTGGATATATTTCACCTATATTTTTTGGATCATAGTTGTATTTATTGTTATAGTATGATTGACTATGGTTGTAAAATTTGGAGGAATTGTCGTCATCAGCATCAGCATCAGCATCAGCATCTTCCTCTTCTAGTTCCTCATCATCTTCATCGTTGTATATTCTTTCACGCGCCAATCTATACTTTTCTTCTCTTGAAAGTTTATCATCTTGAGAGGTACCGGTGGTACCACCGGTGCTGTTTGCAAATCCATCAATTGTAGAGGAAGTACCACTACTATTTTCTGATCTTTTCATGATTTTAAAACCCGATTTCTTTATAGGATCAGTTGAAAGTGGTGTTTCTTGGGATAAATCAGTGGTACTACTATTATTACTACTTGGTGTAAGAAAATTGGATTTTTCCAAGTTGTATAAATCGATTATCTTAATTCTATCCAATTTTTCAATGGGATCAAATTTGACATCTTTATGTTTCAAAGGTTTGATATTACCTGTTTTATCGTCAACTGGTGCATTTTTCTTTACTGTGTCATTAGCATTGATCAAGGATGTGTTTATTTTAAATATCACCATTGAATAGCCGTCATTCGATAAGATATGACCGAGTTGATAGTATTCCGATAATTTATGGGTTAATAGTCTATAATAAGAATTGAGTGGATTCAATTTCCAAGAATGAATATTGGGAGTCTTGATAAATTCGATTATATCATTTTCTAGTTCGAATAAGAATTTTTTATCCGAAGCATATGACGTCTTATTAGTTTGATTTTGGTTTTGTTGAGTTGGATTATTAAGATAAAACAATGCATTTAAAAGTATATCTGATATCTCATAATGGCTCGATAATCTCTTAACCCTTTCACCTGGTGACTCATTGGGGATCTTGGACAAAGTAGGTTTCACCGTTGAGTTATGAGGTAATTGATCTTGTTGTTGATCTTGTTGTTGATCTGATGTTTCAGATGTGGGAATCTCGGAAGTCATCATCAAAAGAGGAGGTGAAAATAGGTTATGTGAAATGACTATGGTATCAATTGAAGGGATAAAGGTGTTATATGGTAAGAAGAGGGACCCACTTTTGGTTAATGGCAAGAGTATTGATTGACGGGGATAGATTGAGAAGTTGTATAGATAGATATACGATTAGAATCCAGTGAGAAAGGCACCAAAAATTCAAAAGACAAACAAAAAAAAAGATTTTAAATATAAATGTATAGTGCGTGCGTGAGTAATTGGGAGAGGGAAGTTTTGAAGAAGTATGGGGAAATGAGCCTGAGAATCGAATGATTATCCTGTTTGACGGGTAATTTGGGGTGTTGGGTCTGAATTTGGAAAGAGTGTAGGGAATATTGAATGAGGATATGGTATATATATAACAGATATATATATATATAGATATATAGATAGATATATATATGATACAGACCCTTGACAATCCAATATATGCAGAGAGAGACAAGTTGGTGAAAAGCGTGAGTGGAAAATTGACAAAATAGACTAATTGGCCCCAAGACAAGTGCTGCAGTGGGAATTTACCAATTTTTATAATTAAAACTGGCGGGAGTCGGGAGGGGAAGATGTGCGAGGAGCAGACGGGGCCAGATTGCAACTGAACAACATAAGCGTATGCATCAATTGACAGACAACTACACAACTACACAACTACACTACGAAACACACACGGGGAAAGAGAGAATAGACTACACTCCAATTGCAGTTCGCTTATTCTTTTGTGCGTGGCTTTTAGTCTTGCCACCCAACCCGACTAACCCGTACACCTGATGCGATATCTGACAGGGCAAGGGAAGGAAGGGGACAGAGTTAGATAGATAGACAGTTAGATACAAGTTGAATGGTATTTATCCCAGTGGCGATTGACGAGCTTTCTGCAATATTCATAGTTCTACGCTCCATTGACAACATCAACATGGCAAGTCAAGAAGATGTAAGTATTGCTCTACGACCTCTAGTGTAATTCCCCCCTTCTATAGTACATCATACTAATACTCCATCATTCAATCCAGATTCGTGCTAGGAGACTGGCAAGGCTAGCGGCAGTGAGTAGTGCTACTAAGAACCCTGATCCGAATACTAGTACCACCAATCTCAACCTCCAACCAAAAGAGCAGGTACAGGCCAAACCGGTTATAGATCCCAAACCATCAATTCAACAACCAATTGCATCCACCTCTCCTGTCCATAATATCGCATTCTCTTCGTCGTTGTCATCATCATCATCTTCACCTATGGTGATTAGTAGTAATAGTAGTAATAGTGATAAGAGCACTAAACCAATCGAGCCAGAAGATTTGAAAAAATGGTCAAATTTACAGATCGAATCTATAATGAAAGTTACTATAGATTTGGAGAAAGCTGAAGTTTCAAACTCCATGTTTTTACCTTCTTTATTTGAAGAGATGTCCGAATCATTAATGTCTGATGATGATATACCTTTATTATCAATCGAATCAATTGAACAGATCTTCATCGAAGTTTTGTCTGAAAATGGATTAGATGAATCGGAATTCAAAGATCCCTTCCATTATATCTTGAGTGTATTCAATGACTCAAGAAGATTCAAAAAATTCATCAAATCAAATGATCCATTAATTAATTCAAAACTTGATTTGATCAATCAAATAGATCAATTTTCAGTTTCATATTTTTTGATCTTGTTACAAGTTCCAGATATGTTCATTAACCATCTTTCAAATGAACAAGTTATAGATTTGATCGTTTCTAAATATGATTCTAATGAAAATATTGATGTTTTAATCACAAGTACAATTACCAAATCGATTGAAAATGATTGCCTTGTAGAATTCATGGAGATTTTATTATCCAATTTATCGAATAAACTGTACAAATCAGATTATAACTCAAATAGAGATTATTTGAAAATCCTTTCAATATTTGAATTATTCATATCATTGGGTTATGGTTCAAGTTTCCATAAATTATCCAATTATCATCCTAAAGATTTGAAGGCAAATGAATTTGAATCCAAGACTTTATTGGGTCCAATCTTGAGGTTAAGTCCTCTTTTACCCTCGATTGCCAATTATAACTATGGATTAGAAGATATGAGTAAACAACAAATCTCAAATGTCCATAGTTATCTTCAAAAAGATCATTCAAATATCCTAAGTAGATTATTTGATCTTGTAGATAAATTGATTAGATCCAGTGAAATTGCAAGAAATGAAATTTTGGATTATTTTGCAGATATAATCAATAAAAATCATCTTAGAAGAGGTGAACATGCAAAGCAAAATCAAATTTCATCTGATTCATTCATGGTCAATATTACTTTACTATTGGTTAGATTTTCTCAACCCTTTTTGGCTTCGAGTAATAGTAATAAATTGATCAATAAGATATCGAGGGATTATTTATTGTATACGGATGATAATAAACTTGTTGATTTAAAAGAAGAGACAAGAATTAATTCTACCATTGAAGAATTTAACGAGTATTATACAAATAGTGATTCGAAATATAACGAAACTCAAGAGTTAAATTTCATATCCAAATGTTTTTATCTTTTGTTAACCTATTTACACTATGGTATTGGAGGTATCTATATTAACTATCAAAAATCTCAAAATTATGCCAAACAATTGAAACAACAATTGAAACAATTTGATGAATATTGTAAGAAAAACAACGTTGATGCATCCAATCCTATGTTAAAGACATTATTAGAATCAAGGATTAAACCTATTAAATCAAAATTGATCAAATTAAACGCGGTGAAATTCTCAATTGATATGTTCTCATCAAATAGAGATTTACAATTAGAAGTCTTTGATACCATTATTGGATCCATTTCCTTTTTCTTGAAATTAATCGATCCAAATTATAACAAAGATGATGGATCATCTTCATCTTCCAAATTCAAGATCCCATTGACGGATTTCGAAAGTGAAGAAGAGATTGATAAATTGGATGATTTAGAATACGTTAGAACAAAAGCTCCTATACCATTCAAATACTTCCCCGAGATTTTCATCGAAGGTTTAATCAACTATTGTCATTTCATATCAAAATATACCAATAATCCTATGATTTCCAATAGTATCAAATTGGAGAAATTTGTTGAATTTGCCATTATCTTATTAAGATGTCCCGAATTGATTAGCAATCCACATTTAAAAAGTAGATTAACAGAAGTTTTATTCTATGGATCTATACCTTCTCAAGATAATAGACAAATGGGATTTATGATTGAGATTTTTTGTAATAATGAATTGGTGAAACGTAATTTAATGACTTCATTGTTAAATTTCTACGTAATGGTGGAGAAGACTGGTGCATCTTCACAATTTTATGATAAGTTTAATTCGAGGTTTAATATTTCATTTATATTACAACAATTATGGCAATTTGATTTCTTCAAGACGGATTTACAAAGAATCTCTAAATCAAAGACTAAATTTTTTATCAAATTAATCGCAAGGATGCTTAACGATACCACTTTCTTGTTAGACGAGTCACTTTCACAATTAATCACAATTGGTTCTATTCAAAGAGAATTATCAACCCGTTCTAAAGGTGGTGTATCTTCAATGGAAGAAACAGATGATGAATTGAATGAGAAATTAACCGCAGCTGAAGGTCAAGCTAAATCCTACGTTCAACTATCTAATAAGACCATTTTCCTCTTTAATCTATTCACAAAGGAGATTTCCAAATCGTTTATTATTCCCGAGATTGTCGATAGATTAGCAGGGATGTTAAACTATAACCTTATGGCTTTGGTTGGACCTAGGTATAACGAATTAAAAGTCTCCAAACCCGAGAGTTATCAATTTAACCCTACGGAATTGGTGTTTCAAATCTGTTCCATTTTCATCAACTTATCACACGAACAAGAATTTATCGAAGCCAATGCTAGGGATGAAAGATCGTTTAACGTTGATAATTTCCACAAGGCCATTAAGATCTTGTATAAACATGGTAAGATTACGAATGAATTTGAGAAAGAACTGATTGAATTTGGAGTCAAGGCACAAGAATTCAAGAATAGTGAAGAAGAGGAAGAATTAGAATTGGGTGATTTACCCGATGAATTCTTGGATCCATTGATGTTTACACTGATGAAAGATCCGGTGATATTACCTCATTCCAATATCTCTATTGATCGTTCTGTTATCAAGGCACATTTGATGAATGACCCCACCGATCCATTTAACAGATCGCCTTTGAAATTGGAGGATGTTATAGATAACGTTGAATTAAAGCAACAGATTGAAGAATTCAAAAGGCAAAGAAAATCCATGAATAAACAAATAAATTAATAAATAAATTACTTAATTAATTACTTAATTAATAAATTAATTAAAAAGGGTTTTTGATTTTAAATTTGATTATATTATATATATAATGATATTAATAGGTAAAAAGTAAAGTAAATTTATTTTATATATTAATAAAATTAAGCTTTAATGGCAAATTTCTTTGTTGGGTAAGCAATTGAAGCCTTTCTTGATTTATCAGTAACGGCATTCTTTTCGAATTTAGTCAAAGCTCTTCTTAAAGCTCTGGTTTTCTTTTGTCTTAAATCCTTTGGTAAATATTTCTTACCGTTGTAAAAAGCTCTAACTGATTCTCTTTGTTGTAAGTTAATGACGGTTAAGACTCTAGCAATGTTCTTTCTAACGGTGTGAATCTTTGGTAATGATGGTCTTGTTAATTTTTGGACTTTTAAATCGGCTAATTCTTTCTTTAAGTCGATTAATTGAGAAGTTAATTCTTCCTTAGATTTAGTTCTAAGAGTATATGCTTTAACACCAGCCTATATTAAAAAATTTAATGATTATTAAGTTAGTAATTTGTTCTAGGTTTTGATAAAGGTAATTTCAGTAATTCATTTTAGTTTCCCCTCCTCCTTTATTCATTCATTGTTCATTTCGATCGTTCATTTTCATTCTCATACTATTTGTATCAAGAGGTTCCGTTACTTGGTTCATTCTACAATATTGACATATTTACTTGATATATTCGATGTTGTTGTTCATTTTCCCAACGAAGGATTATAAAACTTGTAGAGCAAAAAACACAAGCTATGGTCTTCTTGCGACTTCTGATGATTATTTAAACATTTGTGATATTCTTTAGCTTAACGTATCTCTTTTCTAATGATATATTGATTGAATGGGGTTGGCTCTTAATGACTAATTTCAAGTGCATGTTCAAAATCTTTTTAGAGGATTCAATTATGAAATAATGTGGGAAAGTAGGGAATAGGATATATGGAAATGTAATGAATTGTTGATAGATATACGGTGTGGGTGACACATACCATTTTGTGATAATTATATAACGATTAATGATAAATATAAAAAAGGGTATTAAGATCAAGTTAAAGGTATTGATTATATATGATAAATTTAAAGAGTAAGGAAAATTTTTTAGTATGTAAGATGAGAGTAAAGATGAAAAGTTTGGTGCGAGGGTTTCTGTGGGTATGGGCAGTCAGTCTGTTGCCTGTGTGCTCTGCCAATCTCGCGGGAATTGTTCGCGAATTATTCACCGCGAGCCTCTAATTCTGGCGCGCGAGAAGTTGTGGAAATAATTCCTCGTGGGGGGTCTTGGTGAGCAGTGTGAGAGGGTGGCAGAATCGTGGGGGCAGGGGAGAAGAAGGAGCGCGAGGTGTGAGGGTTATTGTTATCAGGTGTGTGGTGTATGGCAGGTGAGGGATCTATAATTTGTGGTGTGGTGACTGGCATATGGTATGTATGACACGGGAGAATGTTGTGATGGAAAGGAGAAGTCGACGAGACGAGGCGAGACGAGACGCGCAGGGGCACAGTAAAGTTGGAAGGAGAGGCTACAACAATAGCGACATGTAGTGGTTGCTCGTGTTTTAAATAGCCATTTTAAGAATCATACATTTATTTGATATATATATGTATCCATAGATTATAGATTAATACAGTGATATGATAATAATGATAATAATAATTAAATTATAATAACTATAATAATTATAATAATAATAATAAAGTAAAGTAACAAATAAAATAAAGATAAGAGTTTTAATAATTCAATTGCCATTTTATTATTACTATTGCTATTATTATTAATAACTAGTTATTATACAACAACAATAAAATAAAAATATATGGAAATTAATTAAAAACTAATATTAATTTGAAGTAATAAGGTTTGAATAATAAAATGCCAATAAAATTATACTTCTTAATTTAAAAAAGATATAATAATACATTCTCTAGATGGGAAATCAAAACAAAAATAAATTTTGAATAGAAAAGATCAAAAGATAACTTCTTTTGATTAATTGGTGCTCTTAACATTGTTTGATAACCATTCAAAACCATCATAAAGACCATCACCAGATGTAGCACATGTTGCTTGAATAAACCATGGTCTTGGTCTAATTGATTGTAAACCTAATTTTTCTATAATTTCTTCGGCATTCATAGCATTTGGTAAATCTTGTTTATTGGCAAAGACTAATAATATAGCATCTCTTAATTCATCTTCGTTTAACATTCTTTGTAATTCTTCTCTAGCTTCTCCAATACGATCTCTATCGTTAGAATCAACAACGAAAATAATACCTTGGGTATTTTGGAAATAATGTCTCCATAATGGTCTAATCTTATCTTGTCCACCAACATCCCAAACTGTAAATGAAATATTCTTATATTCAACGGTTTCAACGTTAAAACCAATTGTTGGAATGGTTGTAACAATTTCTCCCAATTTTAATTTGTATAAAATGGTAGTCTTACCAGCGGCATCAAGACCAACCATTAAAATACGCATTTCTTTACGACCAAAAAGGTTACTTAATAATTTTGATATTTGTAAACCCATCTGTATTGGATTAGTTAGTAAACTTATTCAACTATAATGTATCGATCGATTAATTGATTGATTGATTGACTGACTGCCAAAAAAAAAAAAAAATAATCAACAGCTGTAATCTAATCTATTGATTGAATTTCAAATCAACCAATCAATCATTCCCAACGACGTGTATGTAACATGTGAGATCAATCGCCAAATCAAACAAAACAATCAATAAAAGAATCAATCAACTAATCAATCAATCAATCAATCAATCCAATCAATCAGATGCATTAGATAAATCTTATCGATGTAATGATATCGATCTCAATCGATCCCGATATCTGTTCAAAACCGATATCTCATCAAACATTACAGACTCGATGAAATTGAGAACAAGTGCCCCCCAAAATTTCAAATCAATTGCACAACAGTAGGAATTCAATACGATAATGAATCAATCAATCAATGAAATAGTTAATACATACCTTGTAATATAATCTCCGTTAGATCAAATGAAAATAATTAAAGATATAATATATGAATTAGATTTATCAAAGAGATAACCGTGTACTATCTATATCCAAAAACACAAATTGAATCAAGATTCAAATCTCAGCCAAAGGGTGGTTCATAAAATAACAACTCATTTCTCGCTATTTATTTCAGTATCCGTCCACGACTGTTACCCTGCGCGACAGCGACTAATCGCATGGCAGTAGTTTATACAAGTATTATTATTATTACTGTAACTAAATTTAATGGTAGATAGATATATTGATAGATATATTGATAGATATATTGATAGATATATATGTGTGTGCAATGATGCACGATGCAAAGAGTGGCCAAGTTATACAGCTATTAACGATTGAAGTCATGAAGAAAAGCAAAGATTAGTTTTGTAGTTATATGCATGTAAATGGTTTGAAAATTAGAATAAATATGATTAATTTGGTGGTGTTATTTTGAATTTGATGATGGTGTGCCTGTAAATGTAAAATCTAACGACCAACGTTGACTTTACACGTGGAATACTTCTGTAAAGCTCTAAGGAAAACGGCATAGTTAACGTCTTCATTATCAGGTTCCCAATACATCTCACTTAATCTTATATGCCATGGGGGATATCCTTGTAAATTTAAAAAAGGTTGAAATAAAATCACTAAATCGGGCTCAACGCCTATCAATTTAGTCAATTCTTTGTCTAGAAATTTGATTGTTATTTCATTAGAATCGATTTGTCCTTCTTTCTTCAAATCAGATAAGACTTTAGTTAATTCAACCATTGTTTGTCTACCATCGATAATAGATAATAATGAAATACTCAAATCTACTTTCTTATCCTCCTCTTCTTCTTCTTCTTCTCCTTCTTCTTCCTCGTCATCATCTTCATTATAATTATAGAATGAAAGGTTTAAATGAGGAATCTTGATCTCAAAGCTTGGTACATTGTTCGATCCAAAATATAGAGATAATTTTTTATAAATACCTCTTCTCAACTCTGGAATATGTTTGATTAAGATCCCATTGTATTCATAAACCGATAAATTTGGTATACCACTTGAAACAGACCAAGCACTAATATTACAACAGTCGTTGATTAGACCTTCAAGGCCCCCATTTTCAACCTGTTCAGGTTTATAGTTTAAGATAGTTGATATTCTAAAAGGGATCTTAGACAATTTATTGACATCATTGTTGATCAATGATGGAGTATTTGAAGGATTATACGCAACGTTCAAACTCTTCAATTTGAATTTATTATATGAATAGCAATAGAATCGATAAACCGACATGATTAAATATAAAACCACCAATACAGAATGATAGATATAAAAACTGATCAATTCACTGAAATTAGGATTGGAATTCTTAAAATAATTGTTATTTGAGTCCTTAGGATAGATCAAAGTCTTGAATATATTGGATAGATTGTTGAAAATAGATTTGTTCGAATAGTTTAAAGTGGGATCTAATTGATTGTCTATCTTCCCTTCGAATTTAACGTCGATCCCATCAAATGAACTAGAACCACCATCAACAACGCTTGATGAACCGTTACCGTTTAATATCGACACCTGTTTATTGCTATTGATGACCAACTTATTTGGTGAAACAACGGTAGTTTCCAGATATCCACCATCGACTAGAGGCATACCGAGTTCAGTCATACTTTATAGTGTAATACAAGATGATGAGCTTATACTTATAAATATATCTATTTATATGTATGATAATCACTGCCTATACGTGGTTAGTTAAAAATCAAATCAATTCCGCCCCGCTGAATCGCATCGCATCGCTGTCTTCTCGCTAAAATTAATTTATATTATTTCGTCGCGTCACTTTTGGTGTAACATTTATATATTATTCGATTATTACATTCTATTACACTCGAGATGATGCTTTGGGGGATCAACTGTGAAGAGTGGAAAGCGCCAACATAAGTTAACGAGATACACGTTTTTATGGTCCAGTTAGCGGAAGATACGATTAAACCGATATAAATAGCTTGTTAATTATAGTAAAATTACATAAATCCAAGCGTAAACGCATATAAGTATACGTAGAATAAATAGTTTGAGTAAATGTGAAACACATAGTAAATAAATAGGGAAATGCTTCCAATTTTGTTAAGAGGCTATAGAAGACCAAAAAGGGCACTTACTCTTGCTTCTTTTCTTCTTCCTCTTTCTTCTCTTGGTTTCTATTGCTGTTGCCATCAACACCAAAACGATCAACCGCCAGATTCTGGATAAAATTCCTCAACTCTTCTTGATTCGTGTAACTATAATCCGAGTCATTATTGGCACTGTTGTTATTATTATTGTTATTATTGTTATTATTATTATTATTATTATTAGTATTGCTGCTGTTGTTGTTGTTGCTGTTGTTATTGCTGTTATTCGTTAGATCTCTGAATCCCGAAGTGTTATTGATCAATGTACTCAAATTGAATCCCGTACCATTGGGACTAAGATTAAAACCAATACGTCCTTCATTAGAGTTCATTATACGCTCATCGGCTTCATCGTAATACTCTCCTTCATCTTCTTCATCTTCGTCTTCTTCATCATACTCGTAGTTATCCTCATCATCACCTTCTTCAGATGATCTAGTTGTATACAGCGAGTTGGGGATACTTGCACCCAATGGGAAGTTCAACTTATACACCGGATTGTTAGGATTATTTGACGAAACATTTGTGTTGCTGATATGTCTGGTGACGTTGTTGTTGTTGTTAATATTCTCAGAATCATTATAAGAGTCGGAAGTTGTCGATGTAATTGTATTTCTGATAATATTATCATAATGAACAGCGGTATCATCGTTTGAAATAACACCATTCCTGGTAGTCGAGGTAGCAGGATAGAATTTATTTTCAGTAATACTACCGTCGTTAGAGTCGTCCATACCACCCTTAATACCATTACCGTGAATGGTATTGTTGGCAAGCTCGTATTCGTCATGATTTACTAAACCTGGTTTGAAACTCTCAGAGAATCTAGCAGATTTACAAACCCTAAATAGCTCATCGATTTCTTCAAGCATTAAACCTTTAGTCTCATAAACGAATAGATAAGCAAATACAAAACTTGTCAAATTTAAAGACCCCCAGATGAAGAATATCTTGGCACCTAAAGCAGCAGTATGATTACCAGAATCAATAAGATAAGGGGTAGAATAAGCAAATACAAAATTGACCAACCAATTTGTAGCAGCGGTTATGGAAACAGCCTTTTGTCTAACGGATAATGAATACATTTCACCAACCAAAACCCAACTTAATGGGCCCCAAGTAGCGGCAAAGAATGCAATAAATAAACATACAAATGAAACCATTATCTTATTAGCTATAACAGAATCAGTAGTACAACCAACAATGGCAATGACATAGTTTGAAACCGTCATACCTGCTGCCCCAAGAATTAATAGTTTCCTCCTACCCATGATTTCAACTAAGAATATACCTGGAATAGTGAAACATACATTGACTGCATAAGTCACGAATGACATAAGATATGAATTGTTAACCCCTGTTTTGACGAAGAAATTGACACCGTAATAAAAGATAAAATTTATACCCGAGCATTGTTGTAAAGCTTGCAAAGCCATACCAGTAATCATTCTCTTACCTTGTCTCACCCTACTTGGAGAAGATCTAAAACAATCAATCAAAGTAGATTCACCAAAACTCATTTCATAATCATGACTAGCCTTGATTTCAACTAATTCTTCGATTAAACTCTCATCATTGATTGGTAATCTTCTAAATCTTGACAATGAAATAATGGCATCGTCTAATCTATCCTTTTTCACATAAAATCTAGGGGATTCGGGTAAAAGATACATACCGACGCATAATAAAGTTGCCCATATAAATTGAATTGAAATGGGGATTCTATAACACCTTGGATCATCTATCTTATGGGTAATTTGAGTCACTGCACTAGAGACCAATAGACCCCATGTGATAGCCCATTGATAAAACGAAATAATCGAACCTCTGATCCATTTTGGCGAAGCTTCTGCTTGATACAAAGGGATAATGGCGGATATCATACCAACGCCAAATCCACTGACAAATCTTCCTGCACACAAGTGTGAATAATCAGCTTTGACAGTTTGAATTAATACACCGACAAAGAAGAAAATAGAAGTACAACCGATTATACTTTTTCTTCTACCAAATCTGTCTGATGTTATTGGTGCACATAAAGAACCTACAAATGTACCAATCGATAAAGAACCAGTGATAATGGCAGTTTCTCCCGCGGTGAAGTTAACATGGTTACTAGCGTAATGATGTTTGACGTATTGCATTTCCAGTAGTCCATTAATGATACCTGTATCATAACCATAGAGAAATCCACCAAGAGCGGTTAATATACCTACAAAGATAGCCATCATTGAAGATTTGCTCTGTTGTTGCTTTGTCAATCCGTTTATACCCCTGACGTTTTTACCATTGTTATTATTATTTGTATCATTTTGATTTTTTGGTTCCTTCGATTGAAAATCAAGTTGAGGATTTAGACGAGTAAGCTGTTGTGCGTGGGCAAGAGATGTATATATTTGATTGGGTTCACTCGGCTGTTCATTATGAGTCTGAACTGTATCTTTTTGTATATGTGGGGTTTTAACTGCTTTATTCGTGTTGTTAGAAGAGCTAGTTAGGAATAAAGAATCCATAGGATTTTTGATTTTCTGTATTTGATCATCCATCGGATCAAAGTTTGTCGTTGTGGTTGTAGTCGTTGTGTTTGTATTTGTGTTCTTCGTTATATCGCTTCGCTGCGAATTCAAGTTCTGATCATCTGTTATGACCAGATTATCCGATAAATCTGTACCCATTTTAGTGAATATGTGGTCTATATTGAATATTTATATATTGCCTCAATTTTGAAACGAGATGAACAGGCGGGTGATAGGCGAAATGAAACGTGCAGTACCTTATAGATATAGGCGATGATAGAGCAAGCGATAGATCAATATACCTGGCGAAAAATGAGACAAAAAACACACTCCCAAAAGAGTAGGTAAAATTGATATCAAAAAATTAGGTAGGTTATCTCAAACGATGTGGAGAATGCGTTGCAAAAAAAAAAAAAAGTGATCTTAATTCTAATCTTATATGTGCCTCGATCGAAAAAAAGAGACCAAAGCAAGGTCTGTAATAAATAAAGAGATGGATCTGATGATACCTGTGAACAAAAGAGATTTTTGTCAGTTGATCTCAGGAGATTATTGACAAGATAGATAGTAGTTGATACTGAAATGGCGTGAAAGTGGATATCAAGAGAAACTGATCATCATCTTTTAGACATGGCTTCCTTTTTTGCTCTTTACGGGGGACTGCGCGCGTCGATGGGGCAGTGTGGCAGGGATCTTGCGTCGATGGGCGTTGTCAAGGCGGTGAAAAATGTGAACATTTGTACCATGATTTTTCCTATTAACGTATGTATGGTAGGTCTATATAGGGTAAGTAGGGACTGGTATATATGAAGAAAGTAGTATACAATTTTGGCGATTAGGACAGGGGTTCAAAAGGAACTAAACTAAGCAAGTTTAAGATCTGAGGAAGTTGGCGAATTTTTTGAAACTTGATGTACTGGAAGCTGTACTCGAAACGTTTATGCTTGGCGGCGGGAAGCTATCGTTAATACTTGAACCTGCACTTAATTGAGTACTTTCGTAACTCATGGGTGTCAGGGAAGGTGGAGTATGTGGTGGGGTCAATAGACCACCACCGGGATCCTTGGTAGCATGACGACGATGACGGGATTGATGATGGTTTGCAAGGTACATTTGTTGTCGAGCTTCGTGTTGTTTCCGCTGTAGTGCAGCTTTGGAATTCATCTCAATCAATGTCCTTGCATCCATCTTACCACCCGATCTAACAGAACCAGAGGAAACAGAATGCGGTATGTTTGCTCTTGCATTAGAGATCACACTTTGAACGGGGGTTGATGCTGGTGTTGAAGCTGGAGTCGATGCGGCTGATGGATTCTCCACCCAAATAACAGGTGGGGAAGATGGGGAAATACGACTATTTATTGCAACCCACGCCTTCATATCTGGATGACTACCGCCTGATCTAACGGAGGTGGAAACCGGAATACGTTCAGCAGCAGCTTTCATAGTAGCAATAGCAGCGGCTTTTCTTCTTTCTCTTTCTTCCTTGAGATGATACTGTAACTCTTGTTGACGATGGATGAGTCTATGTTGTTTTTCACTCATATGCGGTGTAAATCTCTTGATTATTGCCGCACCACCAGTGGTTGAGTTTGAAATGACAAATCCACTCTGTGCGTGGATGGGATCATTGATCATATCTGTAGTCAATACTTCATCATTTTCACCGTGTATTATCATGGAATTCGATAAAAATGCAAATATTTTACCCCATATTTTACAAATCTCGCTTATTCTCCAATGATTCTTACAAGGGTAGCAAAAAATTTGAATGGATTTTATGAAAGCCATACCCATGATCTGAAAGTATGACGAATCTATACCGAATATCCTGATATGTTTTCTACCGATACTCATTAGAAACTCATCCAAATTATGTAAATTATAAAGATTCATCATGATCGATTTAAATAAACCGGAAAAAATAACGGCTTGATGACGAGTTGAAGGTAGGACTCTTTCGAAATGTGGATGATCGTCGGTGATAATATCTCTTACTTGTTTCCAAAAGATATCCGTATTGATGATCTGAGAAAAGGGTTCGATTTGTGGGTATTTGGGATCCCAAATCAAATTTCTTTCCCATGATGATTTAATCAATCTGATCTCTTGTCCCGACAAGGTGTCGTCTGGTATTTTGGGCAACTCTTTTGAAGGTAGCATATTGAAACGAAAGTTGATGTTGAAAATCGAGAAATATGGGGATATGTGATGTCTGAAATGAGTTTTGAAGGAAGAGGTCGATTATTTATTGGAAATTACACAAGGAGAAGAAATAAAGAAAGAAAGAAAGAAAGAAAGAAAGAAAGAAAGAAAGAAAGAAAGAAAGAAACAAAAAAACACAGATAAGGAAATCACAAAAAGAGTGGGAATAGGGTGCATAAAATGGAACAGATACTGATCAATGCATTACATTACAGCCTCTCAATAGACCAACAGTATAAGATCTAGAATACGAACAAAAAGATTACCAAAGTGGTTCGAATAAGGGAATCGAAAACAGTTGATCTTACAAAATACACCCGTGGGGCACATGGATAAAGACGCCCAATGCAAGACAATGAAAAAACGGGTAAATTTTTAGTAAATTGCATAATAGCGCCAACAATGGGGCGGGCCCCTATGTATTATCGGAAAATGTTTTTCGCTTCGTTGGTCATCATCAACCTCTAATCTACCCCTGGAATGTCACTGATATGTCACTGTAGTGTGTTCTTTTGTATATCACATATATGCGTACGAATACCCTGGGAATCATCTCGTATCCACAACACAATAAGGGAAACCAAAAACCAAAAAACACAAATCGGTGAAAGATAAAAGTGAATGGGGCACCGGGGAAAAACAATTTTTGTCAAGGGGACAAAGTTAGATGAATAAAAATGAGAAAATCTCACATTCATTCATTCTCTTGTACGCCCATGATCGCCCAGATAACCGACAGGAGTCCCTTATTTGCTACCTGTTTGTTATAAACGTATATATATTTATATTTATATATTCATATATGTCATTATAGGGGAGAATATATATACATATTTATATATATATTACAAACAAGGTTTAGTCTAGGTGAAATCCCCTAACGAAGAGTGGCACACTGAAACCCAACACCGCGATTCAAAAATTTAAAATGCCAGGTGTCAGAAGCGTGAAGAAGCCCTTTTGCACCAGGCGTTCAGTGATCTTGTACGGTTAATTTATTTTAATAAGTAACCGGTTTCGCATGAAGGCTGTTAAATCCATTAAACTATCCATTTCGGGGTGTGTGCCTTTTCCCATTTCCTAAACAATAGATTTACATCGTCTATGCATATATAACTTACATACTTATACCCATGATATCTGCTCATATTGATGCACTTCTAATAAGTATTATCAAGAGCCAGTAAGGAGAGGCACCGGGTCCAATGAGAATCCATGGATAAATTACATATATATATATGCACTCACATAAACTGAAACAAAGCCAAAATTTGGGTCCCTCCCCCTTCTGTGACACGTAGGATGAAATATGCTTTTGTTTTTTTGTCATTTGGCTATGTTGTCAATTTGGTAATATGAACAGTTGTTCAAAATGTGAATTTCAGCACAGGTGCCCCCAGCTTTATGAAATTGCAAAAAGTCTAAACATATCTATATACGGCGAATGGGAAATGAAGGCCTTCTGCTGGCAGAAAATGAAAAGAGAAAAGCTAACTTCTTAATTTACCCAATTAGGCAATAATTCGTGATTGTCTAACAAGAGATGCAGAAAAAAAAAATTGGACGTGTGTATGAGATGTGTGATTGATTAATCTATACTTCAATCGAGGCATTGAAGATTTATCATACTCGACCTTGAAAGATAAGTAAACCCGCTAGTGCACACGATATATAAGCATATCCGCTATCTATGAATAGTTCATGGCAGTTGTGATAAATAAAAATAATTCGCCTTGGTTTTGAAATCTAATTTCTTGAACTTGTAGCATGAAAAAACATTGCCTCGAAAATGATTGGAAAAGAATTATCCCCAATTAGGAAATTGAATGATCTTTTACAGAATTTCTTCAGTAGTTATGAATTGCATTCGTTTACATGGTATTGGAGTTTTATTGAAAATTTCCTAATAATTAGTTGAAGTAAAGTTAGGTGAAGTAAAGTAAAGTAAAGTTAAGTAAAGTAAAGTTAAGTAAAGTAAAGTAGAGAAGGGTATAGCATATAAATTAATAATTCGTAAAAGTTTCCAACTTAATAAAGCTAACTAGCCATTTTGGACAATCCCAGTTTTAAAGTCAGTAATCTTACTAGTTTTGATGATCTGTCTCTTTTCTTCGACATAGTCATCGTAGAAGCAGTTGTTGATACAGAAGTCAAATCGTTGTTGTTGTTGGTTTTATTAGTGGGCACATTTGTAGTTGATTTTGATACAGAAGTAGTACTAGTCTTTTTCGAAGAACGTGGAATATCGGCTAATTTATCATCAGTTTCCCTGTGCAAATCACCAATTTGTGGAGTGGATTCTTCTTTAAAAGTATAGTTCTTTGTACTTTGACTATCTCTCGTGGTATTTTCATCCAATGAAGCAATTGGAGACTCAACAACGGGAGCACTAGTACTTGGGGTGGCAGTATCATCGATAAGGATAGGAAGTAAGTTTCTATTGACATCGATAATATCATCATCGTCATGTAATTCCTCCATTAATGAACCTTCTTCACTCGTTATCAGACTGAAATTACTCTCATTATGATGATTTGTGATTCCGTTAGAAGATGAAGCGGATACAGCTGGTGCCGACATTGCTGGTGGTTGTAATAACCTTAGATCGTCGGTAGAGTAACTGATTTTCTTTTTGATGGTATGGATGGGTAAACCTAAAGAAGCCGCCGTGTTAATGTTATTGGTATTGTTGTTAATGGATATCGAAGATGAACGAGTCAAGGTTGGAGTAGATATAACGATAGGTGATGAGATATCTCTTCTATGACTTGAATTTGTAAGTAAATCAAGGTTCAAACTTAATCTCTTTCTCGATTTAGCAACGTTTAGATTTGAAGCAACGGTAGTAGTTGTAGTAAGATCATTACTAATAATTCCTTCTTGTAAATTTGGAACACTTTGATTCATTGTAAACCAGCTCAATGATTTTCTTTTTGCTTTTTTATCGGTTGATATAAGGGGAGAAGGCAAGTCCATTCTTCTCGTTGGATCGGAGACAATTCTTCTTCTATGATCGGAACCTATGTTAATATTGTTATTGGTGTGTTCAAATTGAAAATCATCATCATCCTCGCCATCATGATAGCCATTAGATTTTTGATTTGTGCTTGGAGAACCTAAGATTGACGATAAACCCTTTGATGAAAAAGTAGCAGACAATGAAAAGGATCTCAAAGAAGATCTTCTTCTGTTTTTCTTGATTTCAGTCATATTTGAATCAGCCGATTTTTTTCTTGTCTTTTCAACGTTTAAATTAGTTGAAGAAGGAGAAGGAGAGATTGGCAGTTTGATTAGTTGATTTATACCAATGTGATTTTCCTCGGATGTAATATAAGGGATGAGACTTTGAATCAATTTATTTGAATTATCGATCCAATAGGTCAAGAATTTCTCATTATTTTTATAGTTTTCCAATAAATCATCGGTAGAAGTACTGTTATTCAAAGGAAGACTTGTATTTGATAATAATGGATTTAAAACAGTAAGGTCATCACTCTTGAAAAAAGTTAACTGGAAGATCTTGGCCAAGTTAATAGATGTCATCTTTGTAATGGTGGTAATTTCCACATTTGAACTGAGGTAGTTTAAATAACTCAAAAGATAGATGAACAAATGGATATTTTCCAATGGTAATTTTGTAAAATGCTCAAAGTTATCCAATGTATTATCATTTGATTTTAACAATTGATTCACTTCTTGAGTTATTAATCCATTTTCCAAGTTACTTAGGTATCTTTTTAAAACCATTGCAATATCATAGATATTACTACTATTCTGTAAGATTTCGAATTCGTAATTATCGATACCATTGTTCTTGATATTTAATTCGATTTCTTTTATCTTTCTTATGGAACCATTGATTCTAAATATACCTTCGATTGGGATAGAATTCTTAAGAAATTTGATAGATTTATAGATCAATGTTGGTATAATGATATCAATTTCTTTGTCATTTATTGTTATTTTATCGACGATATGGGATTTTCTCAGTTCATTTCTAAGGGTATAAAAATTATCGGTATTACCAATATATGGCATCAAACTGATGGTGGAAGATGTTATTATTGCTGATTTTCTCTTTGAAGATGAATTTATAGTGGTTGAAGAAGAATTATCATGGTTCGTAAATGTAAATGATGGCTCTGTGGAATTCATCTTTGGTGGTGGTTGAGGGAAAGGGGAAAGTCGTAAATAAGTAAGGAAAGGCAAAAGGAGGTAGATAATAGACAAATAGGGGAAAACAAAAGAGGATATAAAGTACAAATAAGAATACACGTAAGTGGATGGGATGCGATGGATGATCAGCAATTGGCAATCAGGAGTCAGAAGAGTAAACAGTAGATCGCAATAGTCGAGTTGAATAACTGGGTACCAAATGAATATAATAGTATGGTATCAAATAGTGTATCAATGTATAAGCAAAAACTCACAAATTCAATAGGAACAATATACGAAACTAATGTACTGGAGATCTTTTATTTTTTTTGAAAAAAAGATGTATAAAATTTAGTAAATCGAAGATGCTCTTATGATTAAATTAAAGTAAATTAAATTAAATTAATTTCTTATAATAATGATGACGATAAAAAAAATAGTAACAGATGTATGGATAAAGAGTAGCAGATTATGACCACATGAATATGAGTATATTTATTTATGTATTTTGGGGAGGGAGAGGACCTAGCTGAATATAATGGGATAAATACAGAATAGAAAGAGCGTGATAATCAGGGCCAGACTTTGGGCCCTGTCAAATCGCGTCAATTTGTAGCAAATAAGACTTTACGCGTGTCATTTTGCGGGCTCAGCGTTTATTTTCCAATTTATTTCAATTCAATTCAAACAGAATTTGGGCTGGGCGGGCTCTTTTGTAAGAATGTTTTTGTTTTTTTCTTTTCACTTAAGCGCGCGCAAAAGTGCTATTGCGACATGGAAGGGTGTTGTATACATCACGTGACTGATATTTTACACCCTCTTTACACCGCCACGCTTACCCGGCCACAAGGGGTCACAGCTCAGAGCCATAGCCACA
Organism: Wenyingozyma nitratophila; assembly: GCA_030567875.1. Classification (NCBI taxonomy): domain Eukaryota; kingdom Fungi; phylum Ascomycota; class Pichiomycetes; order Pichiales; family Pichiaceae; genus Wenyingozyma; species Wenyingozyma nitratophila. The sequence goes on from JAJLSW010000014.1 coordinate 219,898, forward strand.
GGTGGCACAGAACAAGGGCGACGATCGACGGTAATATCAGATACACTGGCTGATAGATAGTAAGGAAACCTGTTTAACAGTAAACAAAGACATAGCCAGACATTAAATTTATAATAGTACCCTATTTCACCTGCTCAGTTTCATTTTTATTTATCTACTTATTTTATCCTTTTGATTCACCCCATCTATCACCCCATATATTTATATCTCATCATCCTCACCCCTCTTTATCCACGTATACAACTCAATCAATTTTATCAATCATATCTTTCAACTATATCATATCATTGCACTCCTCTTCTATAATCTCTCTCCTCCCCTTTTAATTTCAGATAATTTCAATTTTTTCATTTGTATTTCTAAACTCAACAAACTGTACAATTCCCCAACTTATTCATGATTAATTCAATCTAATTTGATCCTCCCCCCTCTTTCACATCAAATATCACATCACATTACTTCACAAACAATGCATCCAGAAAATTTATACTCCGCCGTTTATTCGGGAGTCCCAGTTTATGAATTTATAAACCCAAAATCTTCCGTCATGAGAAGGAAAAAAGATGGTTGGATTAATGCAACTCATATCTTAAAAGTTGCAGATTTCCCCAAGGCCAAGAGAACAAGAATATTGGAAAAAGATGTTCAAATTGGTACTCATGAAAAAGTCCAAGGTGGTTATGGTAAATATCAAGGGACTTGGGTCCCCATGGAAAAGGCTCAAAAATTGGCCGTTGAATTCAACGTATTGGATGAATTGAAACCTCTATTCGATTATAGAACCTCTGGAGGTGCTAATTCTCCTCCTCCTGCTCCAAAGCATCATCATGCCTCAAATCCAAATAAGATTTCAAAAGCTGCTCAGAAGAAAAATAACAACTATGTAAATAAACATAACAGTATAGTATCTCCAACCCCAACAAAAGCACAGCAAACCAAAAAATCATCAACATCTTCTTCTTCATCGGTGGCAACATCTGAGTCAAAACCAGTAACAAACACAAGAAAGAGGAAACTTAAAGCTGAAGAATCGGTAGTTAACAACCAAATACAATCACAACATTCGAATCAATTACATCCATCACTCGCTCCTATAAATGCTTCCTCTTCTAATTCATATCTACAAAGCCTAAAAGCTCCACAAGAAGACGAGGATTCAGATGATGATTCGGATGATTTTGATGATGATTCAGACGATCAACTATTGAAACAGAGACAACTACAACAACATCAACATAATCAACTTTTGCAACAACATCAACAGCTGCATCAGTTACAACCACAACACAGAGGTCAATCGAGAATCCCTTATAACACCCCATTACATTTACAGAATCAAATGCCCAATCAACAGTTATTACACGCAAATCTCATAGGAAATAATCTCTATCTACCACAATATCAACAGAATAACCACTTACAATCTCAACAATTACAACAAGTTCAATCAAACGTTAATGATTCTTCTTTAAACTCAGATTTCATGAGTGATAGCGATTTAGACCATGCATTGCAGAAGAAGAAGAAATTGATCAACATATATAGAACCCCAAATGGTGATAATATGAATAAACCATTAATTGATGATAATACTTCAATCGATGATATCAATAAGATTTATACACAAAAATTATTGGAATACTTCTTATCTACAGGAGATGGTATAACGATAAATAACGACATCAAAATCCCAGATTTCATAACAAACCCAACCTTATCCAGTTCTTCACCTTCATTACCTTCCATATTTGATTTAAATCAAGTTATTGATAAAGATGGTAATACAACTTTCCATTGGGCTTGTGCAATGGGTGATTTGAAAATGTGTGATTCATTGTTGACCAGAAATTGTAACTTTAGATCTTTAAACAATCAAGGTCAAGTACCTATAATGAGATCGGTAATGTATACCAATTCATATACAAGACGTACATTTGCTAAATTGTTAGATTTATTAAGTGATACAATCTTGGATTCTGATTCTCATGATATGACAATTTTACACCATATTGCTATGGCTACTATATCATCATCAAATTTACCATCTGCAAGGTATTATACCGAGATTTTATTGACTAAAATCGCAGAGATTGTAACACCCATTGAAAGGATAATCAATTTTATAAATCATCAAGATTCTCGTGGTAATACTGCATTTCATATCTTTGCCAACAATGATGCCATCAAATGTATCAAAGTCTTATTGGGTTATAACGCTAGAGTCGATATCCCCAATAATAAGAATGAATATGTCTCTGATTACCTTTATAAACATAATGCTCATTTCAACGAAACAAATCAATACGCGAGTCAAGCTCAACACTCTCTTTATGATAACAATACTTTGATAATGAAACCTTTCAATCCAAATTTGGAGCCATCCTATTCTCATTCGCAATTAACTTCCCCCATGTCTCATTCTATTAAATCTCCATCAATACTGGGAGCTAACTCAATCTATCAAAATCATCGTCATAATCATAATCATAATCTTCATCATCAACCGATGTTGAGTTATTACTCGAGTATGAATTATTTGAACACGCCGCATTATTCAGAATCTGCGATGCAAGTGAATCAAAGGTCAAATGAAATACTGGAGAAATTGGACGATTTATCAAATTCATTCGACGTGGAATTGTTGAATAAGAATAACGATTTGGTAGAGTTGCAGAATATTTTGAAACAAATGGATTTGGATATAATCAAATATAGGAAAGATATCGATGAGATTGTGGATGCGACCATTGGTCGCACATCTTCTATGGATGAGATCAAATCTGAAAAGGAGACATCAAACCCTTCAAGTGTACAGGAGAATACAAAACTTTCAACCGAAGCCACCGTTGCAAGCGATTCGAAAGATGACAACACTAAGGATGAGAAACCTGATGTTCCTAATGCTGATACTCAAGCTGATCTTGAACTTGAACTAACACAAGATGATCAAGTTGAGAAGATCCACAATGAATGCAATAAAGTTGAAGAATTGTATTTCGAAAGGACAAATACCTTGAGAAAATTAATCGAAAGATCTCAAGCAAAAGATTTGGCTACTATTGTTTCTGATAAAGAAACAGAGATGATCAACTTGGAGAGTTCAAATGAGGATAAACTAACACCTTCAAAATTGAACCTAGAATCAATAACGAAGATTCTAAGCCTTGTTAATTTACAACTGATTAGATCGAGAACAGTTGATGAGTTGGTAACCATTTATGCAGATGCTTCTGAAAATACCGAGATTATTAACAACTATCGTAGACTGGTCTCGAAATTATCCAACGTTCCTTATTTCGAAGTGGATGAAAGTCTCAATGACATTGAAGAATGCTTGAAATTAGACCTTAAAGAATGATCGACACAAGTATATATCTACCTAATTATATTTTTGACAACTAATATATTTACCTACCTACCGCCTTTTAATGCAAAAGAAATCAAAAGAATCAAAAGTAAACGATCACGGCGCAGAAAAAAAACACAGAAGACGCGAGAAATTATCGAATAAACCGCGCGATGGTCCATGAATAAGATAACATCTAAGTAAAATAAATTGATGACTGGCTACCCACACGAATACACAACAGATACGCAAGTCAAACTTGTTCCATAGAAGAACCTTAAGTGGAAATGACTCAAGATGTCTATAAAGAAGGGGATTATAAAGAAGTCAAGTACTCAATCGCCATAGAACGAGATGAAGATGGATCGACAATCGAGAATCAATTCATAAGCTGTATCTTATCAGGTACTTCATCTACTTTCCCTCAAGATAATGATGATAATCACGAGGAGAACGAGTATGAGGGGAAATCTACAGACAAAAGAGGTGTGATTATACTACTGCATGGTAGCGAGGGCCATAAAGATTACTGCTATCATAAGATCTTATCCTTAGAATTATCGAGTAAGTTGAAACTGAACACTCTTCGATTCGATTTCAGAAACTCTGGAGATTCGTCGAGTAGTCATAACCCACGAACTATCAAGCAGGATGTATTTGATCTTAGATGTGTGATACAAGATTTACTGCGTAGGAATTTTGAAATTAACGGTATCGTAGCTCATTCACGTGGTGCTCTCGCCATGTTCCAATACTGTATAAGTTATAAAGTATCTGATCCAAGTTTCAAACTGATCAACGTAGCTGGAAGGTTTAGAGGCCAGGGACTCTATGAAAGGTTGATCTCAAGACATCCAAATTTACTATCCGATGGGGGATTTTTCACAACACAACTAAGATTTGGAAAAAGAAGCACGAATAACGAGTGGATAAGCATCGAAGAAAGCAAGAGTCTTATAAGCTACCAAATGGATGAGGTTATACCAACTCATTTATCGTCAAATTTGTCAGTATTGAATATATACGGTACAAAAGATACAGTTATCCCCGTCGAAGACAGTGAATTATACCACAGTACTTTGAAATCAAATGGTAATGCCACAGATTTAGTATACGTCAAGGGTGCAAATCATAACTTCCACGGTATCGAGCCTTATGACCATAGTATACACACGGGGTTGAGAAAGCATAAACGTAGAGATGTTGTAGATTACAGTTACGAGCTAAGTGACATCATAACAAAATACCTAAGACAAAAAAAAACACGACCACACTAATATAGTATAGTATAATATAGACTAATGATGTATATATAAACCTACCCCACAACTACAGCCGCTTGGTTCGAGAAATTTAAGAATCAGTCATACTTACATCGATCCGCCACGCTTTCGCACCTTAACCGCTGTTACTTCACTCCCTTACCCCTCTTTAGTTCATATCATAGCATATCATATCATATATCATACGAGCTCATATCATATAACTTACGCTTACCACCACTTGTTGGCCTATGACACATGTGTACAAGATACATATACAGTGCCAGTTCAAAGACAGCAAAGCACACATTCACCGCCTTGCCCAGCTTCCCATAGTTAAGGGCTCATTTTCCCGCCTGATTAAGTAAGTGAGAAAATTTTTTTGTCTTGCAATTTTTCAATTTTTCAATTTTTCAGTGGTAATATAGGTCTGGCGTTTTTGTTTTGTGACTTGCAGTGGTTTTGTGTGCGTTTGTATAAAATCGACTTATTTTCTTGTTTCACTTTGCTTATTTACTGCTTCTCCTCTTTTGAAAGTTTTTAACTCTTTTTTTCCCCCTTTTAGTTTTGTTAGTTAATATTCCTGTCATCAAGTGAAGCTCTCTGTACACGACGCTCACCATGTTCAAACAAACCATAACTCTTTTCCAAAAATCCACCAAGGGTGCATGGAGCAATATGCTCAAAGACCCTTCGGTCAAATATACCAGATTCCCAAGTGTTTCATTACAAGATAGACAGTGGCCAAACAAAGTCATTGAAAAGGCCCCAAGATGGTTATCCACCGATTTAAGAGATGGTAACCAATCATTACCTGATCCAATGTCTGTTGATCAAAAGAAAGCTTATTTCCATAAATTATTAGAAATTGGTTTCAAAGAAATCGAAGTTTCCTTTCCTTCTGCTTCTCAAACCGATTTTGATTTCACCAGATATGCCGTCGAAAATGCCCCAGATGACGTTTCTATTCAATGTTTAGTACAATCAAGAGAACATTTGATTAGAAGAACCGTTGAATCTTTAACCGGTGCTAAAAGAGCAATCGTCCATACCTATTTAGCCACATCTGATAACTTTAGAGATGTTGTCTTTGGTATGTCTCAAAAGGAAGCCGTTGAAAAGGCTGTCGAAACTGCCAAATTCGTCAGATCCTTAACCAAAGATGATCCAACTCAACAAGCTACAAGATGGACCTATCAATTTTCTCCAGAATGTTTTAGTGATACTCCAGTTGAATTCGCTTTAGAAATTTGTGAAGCCGTTAAAGCTGCTTGGGAACCAACTGCTGAAAACCCAATTATCTTTAACTTACCTGCTACCGTCGAAGTCTCAAGTCCAAATGTCTATGCCGATCAAATCGAATATTTCTCCAGACATATCTCTGAACGTGAAAAGGTTATCATTTCCACTCACTGTCATAACGATAGAGGTTCTGGTGTCGCCGCTACTGAAATGGGTTTATTAGCCGGTGCTGATAGAGTTGAAGGTTGTCTTTTCGGTAATGGTGAAAGAACAGGTAATGTTGATTTAATCACCGTTGCTTTAAACATGTACACAGATGGTGTTTCCCCAGAATTAGATTTCTCAGATATGGAATCCATCATTGAAGTTGTTGAAAAGGGTAACAAGATCCCAGTTCATTGTAGAGCTCCATACGGTGGATCATTAGTTGTATCTGCCTTCTCTGGTTCTCATCAAGATGCCATCAAGAAGGGTTTCACTGCTCAAGTAAAGAGAGAAGCTACAGGTGATTTAAAATGGTTAGTACCATACTTACCTTTAGATCCAAAGGATATCGGTAGAAATTACGAAGCTATTATTAGAGTCAACTCTCAATCAGGTAAAGGTGGTGCTGCTTGGGTTATCCAAAGATCATTAGGTTTAGATTTACCAAAGAGAATGCAAATCGATTTCTCAAGAATTGTTCAAGAGAAAGCCGATGAATTTGGAAGAGAATTGAAATCTGAAGAAATCATTGATTTAATGAAGGCTCATTACAACTTTGACAACTCTCACCATTCTTTCGTCAAGGCTGGTGAATGTCAATTAAAGAGAGGTGAAAAGGAAGACGATGTCTCTATCGATGCTAACATTATCATCAATGGTAAATCAGTCAATGTCATTGGCCATGGTAATGGTCCAATTTCATCATTCTTAGATGCCATCAAGCAAGTCACTGGTGTTGAATTAGAAGTTGATACTTATTCTGAGCATTCAGTTGGTTCTGGTTCCAACACTAAAGCCGCCACTTATATCTTATTATCCACTCCAAATGGCTCTTCCAAATGGGGTATCGGTATGAGTGAATCAATCACTAGAGCTACTTTGAACTCAATTACTTCTTCAATCAACTCTATGATCGCTCAAGGTGTCATCACTTTAAACAACTAAATCTGTTTGTGAAAAAAAAAAACACTCACAACACATATCATATCATAATTTATCAGTTTGATTAATCTATCAACGCATTGATTATTACCCTTGTATTATTCCATTGTTTTCCTTGTACCCCGACATATGTGTCTTTGCCCCCCAATTATTTATTAGTGTATATCACGTTTTATTCAAGTATATATACATACCCCCCTACATTTTTCCCATATTCTTATGGGCTATATTGGCTCATTATTTACCATAAATAGTTTTTATACGTATCTATCCGAAAGGAAAGGAGAAAAAAAAAGCACGAGTATATTCATCGTTTCCACTATATTCAGTAACTACATACTATCATCAGTAAGGGAATTCAACACCATTGAGACATACACTAGGTGGGTCTCCAACTAACTCATCATGAACGACCTCTCCAACGATCCAATAATGAGGATTTTTATCGAAATATTCATACCATTGTTTCAATTTCAATTCGACCAATTGAGGATCCAACTCACGTAAATCATAAGTATACTCATCCATCTTTTGCAAACAACCGGTGACGAAAACCCTGGAAGGATCTTTACCAGCCAGTAGATGATACGACCCACCCAGCTCGTATAAATCTCTCTTGAATGAGACGTCGAATACGGTGCCATTGACAGCTAAATAAACGGGTAAGTTATTGGCCCCATTGTACATGGAAAGTTCCACATCGTTAAATACATGAGGTGTGAAAGGATATGCCAATAGGAATCTGTAGTAGTTCAAGTCTATGTACTTGCCTTGATACCCCCACGTTGTTGAGCCCATTATAAGGTAAGATGAAATTGCATTGAAAAATAGGATTCCCCCTAGGATTCGAAGGATATCGAAGAAATTGAAGTGTACCCTAGATTCACTGTATGTCTTCTTACTATGCCGTACTCCTTTGGCGCTCATATCTGTTTACACCCTTGTATTATACCAATACTCCTATTAGTAGCCATATGTTCCATCGATCTACTTGAAGATCAATTTGTTATTTTTTTACGCACACCCTCGACTAAGAAATAAAACTGGTGCATGTGGCTCTGGAGCTTTTGGAGCCTTAAAGTACGATAATAATTTATTCTGGCAAAAAATACAAACGTTGAGTATATATCTAGTAAACATAAAGAGTAATGTGTCGTCGAGAGAATGTGACATCTCTTGTATTAAGAATTAGTGGCATCGATCTAAAAAGAGTCGATTTGGGAATAAATAGAACAAAACAAATCAAGAGATAAAAAGTGGAAAATCGATTAAAGATAAATGAATAAAACAGTAAAACGAGCCAGATCAAATCAGATCCTAGGGAATGAATGGCCAAAGTTGAAGGCATTAGAGTTGATATCCTGTGTCATACCTTCTGTAGGAACAAGTAAATCACTCCACACTTCATCGTCCAATAACCAGTATTGCATATCAGTTCCATCGTAGTTATTTTGATCAGGTGGTAATCTTGGTGATATGGCAGGAAGTGACGAAGCAGCTGAAAAACTTTGCTTTCTTGAACCTACTGGGAATCCCATCTTGTTAAGAGGATTCAAGAGTCCATAACCCAATATGTTGTTTCCATTTGCAACGTTTCCATTAATAATTGGTTCACCATCAAGTTTATGCGATTGTAATGGAGCGGCGTGGTTTAATATTCTAGGTGATCCAGGCTCGTTACCAATGTTTTGAAATTGAGGAGGTCCTTGGTCGTTCATATTCGATGCACTTGGAGATTGAGATTGTCTTTCATGGTGTTCTGCAGCTTGGGATAAGATATCTAATGGAGTACCTGGGTTGTTTCCCGATGTACCGTTATTAGTCCCACCATCAGAACCGTTTTCTTGGTTCTCCTTTTGAATGGAGATAGTTGGGATTGTATTATTATCATATGGTGACTGAGCATGTTGAGAAACTGTATCTGGGACATCTATGTTTGTTTGAGGCACATCTTGCGCGTGAGGATCATGTTCATCAGTCCCTAACATTGCAACACATTGAGTTGCGTAAGTCTGAGTGAATAGACCAATGACTAATCTCATCTTGAGTAAGAAATGATTTCTTGGATATCTCATCGAACACTCGTAGATCTTTCTATGCAAGCTATATATGCTTTGTACTGCATCGTTAGTCAAGAATGAAAATTTAGCCATCATTGGAATATGTAATGAAGCATAACGTAATCTTAACAATATACCCGCAGTGTAAATCATTCTAGAGAGGAAGAATAAAGGCAACAGAGCGATTATAGATATATCTAATTTTTCAAAATGTTTCAATGCATATATACATGAAATGGAGCATTTCTCCAAACTATCTACAAGGAATTCAGGCAACTCAGAGTTGTCTTCCATTGCAGGTTTGCTATTTTCGGTGAAGATTCTATGGATTGCAGGTTCATGAACATGAACTTGGATTGAGTAGTAGAATGACATCAGTGAGTTGAAACTTGAGTCATCGTCTTTATAAAGTTGGAAAATTTTGAAACAAATTGTGTCTAATTCCTTCTGAACTTCTTGAACGACATATTTGTGTCTACCAGTGACATAATCCCCAATAGATATAGGATCGCCAGGAGAATGAATCTCATAGTGCGATCTTTCCAATACACTTGACATTCTAGCATATAAGACAATTCTAGACGCCTTTTCGTCGTTTAAGTCTTCTAATACCCCCCAACATTCTTTGACGTAGTCTGTACATTGAACAGGTATTCTTCTTCTCAAGAACAGGGCAATACATACAGATGCCAAATATACAACTAAAACCAGTGTTCTTGACTCAATGGTTTGAGTATTATCTACAGAGAAACCTTTACGCACAGTCTTTTCTTCTTTATTGTAGAAAAAATAGGGCCTTCCAGTAAGTCCCAGATCCTGAACCAATGAAACTGATAAGACGTTCAACAGATGATATCTTCTATTATGGAAAAGTTCAGCTGATGAGTACCAAATGGCGGAGATTAAGATGGATCTTAATAACTCCAACGTCTTTGCACCGGTGACGTATACTTCTCTTGATAAGACCTCAGACATCAGTTGTTCCAATTTGATTTGAGTATCTAATGGAATCTCAAAAGGAGCAGTTTGAACGGTCGATCCAATATACATGATAGCAACGAATAATCTTGGTTCTGTTTGTTGGATTTGACGAACAGTTGGATTTGGTGGCATTTCAATGGCTGGAAATTGAGGTAAGACCTTTTGTACAAAACAATCCAACAACGATTGACATTGACTCTCGGTTAACCAACCTTTGGCAATGACATCGAAGTTTGACGGATCATTTTGATTAGCCATCAATTCGAATCTTCTTTGGGATAAACTAACAATATCGTTTGATGAATTCGAAAAAGATTCTTCTTGTAAGCCTTTCAATGATTCGATATCACGTTTCAAGAGATTTATCCTTGCTTGTGTGCCATTCCATGCGGCATCTTGAACTCCAAGAGGAGCGGAGGTATGGCTTGAGGATACCGTACTCAATGAATGTGGAGAGTTAGAGTCCTGTAGAATTGGGGCATATATATGATGATTAGAGGAAGGTGAGGCACTATGATGCTTATTTACCCTCATATTTGGCGGGATACTTGAATGAAATGAAGGAGTATGGCTCATACTGTGACTGGAAGATTGTGATCCAGATGAGTGATGTTGATGTACAGGTTGCTGTTGCATTTGTTGTTGCTGTATTTGCTGCTGCTGCTGCTGTTGTTGTTGTTGTTGTTGCTGCATTTGCTGTTGTTGTTGTATCTGTTGCTGTTGCTGTTGCTGTTGCTGTTGCTGATGCTGTTGCTGTTGCTGTTGCTGATGCTGTTGCTGATGCTGTTGCTGTTGTTGCTGCTGTTGAATAGTATGAGGGGAGTGTTGTGACTCAGGAGGGCCCATTGGAGTTTGTGGCATATAAAAAGATTGAGGGGATCTTTGATAACTTGCAGGGGAGTTATGAATGGAAGCTATAACATTCCGTTGATCCGTGATTTGTTGTGCTTGGTCAGAGTTTACTTGTTGCAACCTTGAAGTCATTTTCATCAGTTCAGAGACTTGAAGTTCCAAGTGTTTCAACTTGTTAGCCTGTGTATTGACAGGTACAGCGGCAGGGGCTTTTCTTTTTCTTGTCTGGGTGAAATCTATAATACATTCTCTCTTGGCCTTTGCACATCTCTGACATGAGCCATTCTTATCATTTTCATCAACGGGGACACATTTCACTTTCAAAGAGTGACAATGGCGACATGCAACTGCTCTACGCTTGGAGACATTGGCAGATGAAGGGATGTCAGGATCTGCTTTGGGATCTGTCCATACCGTGCCGACATCGCTTGGCTGAGGCTTGATTGAAGGTTTTCTAGGCATTTTATGAGTATAAAAAAGACACTAGAGACACTATGGGGCTGATCAATGTTGACTCTGGCCTGGATATGGAGGTGATACTGTCAAATCAAACTTCGGGAATGTGGTAAAGGGCCAAAACAATAAATTCACCTTTAGGTTTACAGTTTTTTCCCTTTATAAAATAGGCCGTTTGGAAGCAAATTGTAGCGGATCTGCGATTTTGTGATCGGTTTCGAGAGCGTCGGACGACGTGTGCAGCCCGGTGCCTCGCCAGCAGTTTCCGCCACGCCCCCCGCGCATATGCCCGAGTCGATTGGGGATGCAAGGGTTCTTTTAATCTCGGGTGTTTAAAATAGGATTTACAGGGGAGTAGAGTAATGGGTAAGGGGAACAGTGATAAATTAATAGTCGGGGAGAATAGTAGTAATAGTAGTAATAGTAGTAGTAACAAGAATAAAAAATTAACAGGATGAAGCTAATCTATAGCAAAAACAGGGGTTTTCAGCAAAACGTTATACAATGATTGATTGATGGATTGAAGATTATAGTGAAAGTAATAGTATAGCAATGTGGAATCCATTTTGATTGGGATTCGAGTGACAAAGCATTTTATGCAAGTTTAGTAATATTAATAGATGGCAGATTATCATGCTGGACAATAGGGATTATAACCTTATTTAGTTTTGTTTTATTTCATTTTGTTTCGTTGGTTGTTTGTTTTCTATTTCTTCTTTTTTGTCTTTTTTTTTTTGGTTTTGGAGTTGGGGTTGGAAGATTATGAGCTGATACAGATCTTGGATCCTTCTTCCAGTCTTTTCAACTCAGCAGGACTGAGCTTTGAGGTATCTTGTTTTATGGGTGGTGTAGATGATTGTACAGATGTCAATGCTGGTGCAGGAGTAGCGGTAGCATCTGGTCCTTTATTAGAGGATCTATTCAAGATCATATGACTTTGAACCAAATGACCAGCTGCTAAAGCTGAACAAAGTGACAATTCGGCTGCTAAAACGGCAGATGCAACTATCTTAGCTAATTGTCTGGCATTAGAACCAGGCTCGGTAGGATGAGGACCTCTAACACCTAAAAGCTCTAACATAGAACCTTGTGGTTCTAAAACCGTACCACCACCAATGGTACCAACTTCGATACATGGCATAGAAACTGAGATTACCAAATCACCATTTGGTGCTTTGTTCATCAATGTCATACAGTTGGACGATTCAACATTTTGAGCAGGATCTTGACCAGTGGCAATGTAAATGGCTGTAACCAAGTTAGCAGCTTGAGCATTAAATCCACCAATGGCACCGGCTAAAGCTGAACCAATCAAATTCTTACTGATGTTCAATTCGACCAGGGCATCGACATCGGATTTCAAGACTTTTCTGACAACATCTGCTGGAATTCTTGACTCACATACAACAGATTTACCTCTACCTTCAATCCAATTGATAGCAGCTGGTTTCTTATCGATACAATAATTACCAGAAACAGAGATAACTTCCATATCGTCAAACCCACATTCGGTAACCATATAGTTCAAAGAAAATTCAACACCTTTGGAGATCATATTCATACCCATAGCATCACCTGTAGTAGTCTTAAAACGAATGTATAATAAAGTACCAGCCATAGCTGTCTTAAGATGTTGTAATCTTGCAAATCTTGAAGTGGAATTGAAAGCCTTTTTCATAACCCTTTGACCTTCTTCTGAATCTAACCATATCTTTGCAGCACCGGCACGAGCCAATGTTTGGAATCTAACACATGGACCTCTAGTCATACCATCGTTTGTAATAACGGTTTGAACACCACTACCGGCATTGATAGCTTTACAACCTCTCATGGTGGAAGCAACTAAACAACCTTCAGTAGTAGCCATTGGAATATGATATGGAACACCATCGATGATAAGTGGACCAGCAACACCAACTGGAATTGGCATATAACCAATGACATTTTCACAACAAGCACCGAAGACTCTATCATAATCGTAATGCTTGTATGGTAATTTGGAAGTATTTAAAACAGGAGCATCGGCTAAATTGGCAATAGCACTTCTTCTAACGGCAACGGCACGAGTCTTATCTCCTAATTGTTTTTCCAATGCATATAATGGTAATTTTCCTTCGGTGACCAAAGTAACAACTTCTTCGTTGTTACATTCTTTGACATTACCAGCTTTCATGATTTCGACTAAATCTTCAACTGGACGAACATTAACAAGTCTACCTTCAGATTGAGAATCACTTTCGATAGAACTGGATTGATCATTATCACTTGAACTATCTTCTACAATTTGTTGTTCCTTGACTGCATCACCACCGTTGATAGATGATGAAACCGGAGAGCTAATAGATTTTGGTTCAGAAGACGATGATGATGACTTACCACGCTTACGGCCGGAAGAACTCTTGGATTTCTTTTCAGTGGTAGAAGATTGTTGAGCCTTGTGCTTTTCACCAACTACAGGAGCAGTGACATGTCTAGCAGCATTCAATAAATAAACATTGACAGACATACTTATACCAGCGAACATGAATAAAAATTTACTGATAAGTGAATCTCTAATCAAAAGTGAAATGGTGGAAAAGAATTCGAGAATAAGGTCTTCAGATTTCAATAAGAAGTTGACTGGACTATAAACAGTGGTTGGTAAGACGGTGACAACGGTACCAAAGTTACCAACTGGAATGTTTTTGGCAGCGGCTTTGGATAAAGTATTAGCAGCAGTGGAAATGATTGTTATTGGTTCATTACTACTTGAATCGTATAACCATGAAGTTCCTAATGCAAATAAATGGAAACCTAAGAAACCTGCAACAACGGCAACTTTGAAAGAAATAACACTTGTATTATGGTTAAAGATCAAATTCTTGGACTCGGTAGAAGTAGCAACACTTTCAGCTACTGCAGGACTAATACCGTCTTCTTCAAGAGCTTCTTTCAAAGCCAAAGTTTGATGAACTTTATTGATTTGAGCCTTTAAGGATAAAACAGCGGCGTAGAAAGTAAATGTAAATAATAAATCACAGATCAAAATTGCAATTGATAAATAACAGAAATTGCATAATCCAGTAAGATTTGGAGCCAAGATGGTACAAATGAAAAAAGATGCTGCAATGACAATATGGTCTCTGATTAAAGGTAAAGCAGTTTGTTTACGTACAACATCACTAATGGTGATTGAAACATCTTGGTTTTCATTTGATCTGATGGCTTTTAATACAGGGGCGGTAAATTCGACCTTGTGCTTGAAACCAATTGTAGAGACTAAAAATGGTAAACCTTCTGTCAATGAGACAAATGGAACTCTAATGTTGGAGACTTGAGTGGTGAATGCAAGTGCAAATAAGAAAGCAGACCCAGATGAAAGAATCGAGCCAAAGGCTAACCAAAAACTGGAACCTTGTTTCTTCATTTCGATAAATAATTGAATAAAAGTAAACCACATTGCACCATATGCAACGGCTACAAGGATAATATCGAAAGGTTCGGCACCTTGGATTAAACTCTTGGTTCTAAAGAAAAGACCTTTGAAATATTCAAAATAACGGCCAATTCTATGGAAATGTCTAGCCTTCCATTCAATGCCATCTTCACCTGCAATATATTTGAGAGATGAGGCAACTTCGTTGATATTTGAAAATTCGGCCAATAGATTTCTATCACTTTCACCAACACCTTGGTAAAAGGCATCTACTTGTGGTATTTTGAAATCATTGGTTCTCTTAAATTTGATAGGGGTTAAACCATAATGATCGGCATGAGGATATTTGGAATAGTCGTCGATTTTAGTCCAAGACTTGTAATGTGGGGCACCTGGAGGGTGATAGAATGAGACCAATTGGTCTGAAAATTGGACATTTGTAGATGCATAATAATCCAATACTGACAAATAAGCAAAAGATGATAGTATTCCAATGAAGATTATTATATGTATAGGACGGTTAGCACATACTTTTGACAAGTATGCTGGTATAATGGTAATTATAGAGCTCATTCTTTTTTCTTTTGAAGATAAACTAAAACTACACAAGAACCGTAGGAGAGTGGAAAGATTGCAAAAATGGGAACTAAAATATGAATTGAAGTACTTATGCCACGGGGTAGATGGGATATATGAGAAACACCCACTCTAATTGCTTGATTTGAAGAAGGGATAAGGTTGGAGTTGTTGACTTGGAGAAATTGAGTTTCCTAAACACTCTTAAGTTGGTTTGCTAACAGTTGTTGAAATTTGTAGTCTGATCGAAATAATTTTCTTTTTCTTTGGGAAAAAAAATCTTGATTTGATACAACTACAGATTGAAGACTGATAAGACTAAGTAAGGAACAGTAAACGAATTACCCAAGGTCAAAGATTGCAGATCGTGTGACTGAGATCTAAAGATAGAGAGAGATATGAGTTTTGTCTTGTATGAAAACTGCGGCAAGTAGACTAAATCTGGCCGTGAAGCTTGTTAAACAGCATCTCACTCACTCACTCACTCACTCACTCACCCACCCATTTCCCTTCCCTTCCCTTCTCCTCTCCTCTCTCTCGCTGCTCGTTTCTTCGTTCCTGCACGTTAGAGTTAATTTTCGTGCATCTGCCATGGAATTCTCGGGTTTTTTAACGGCGCGTGTCTTTGGAAACAACTATTAACATGTTTCTACTCTTGTTTTTATTGCCCAATTGGTTAAATTAATCTCATTTCTCCAGGTGGCGGGCGCTATTATATTATATTATATTATATATTTAATCTTCATTTACTGTTTTAATTGAATCGATAAGTTACTGCATTATTATTTTCATTGTTGTACGTATTATACGAGTATGATTATTAGAAACGTCTATGTTATATGTATTTTTGTGTGTCATCTTTTTTATTGATTATTAAAACTTGGTTTCAGCGTAATCTAACTTATTTGATGGAAAGTAATTTAACGTCAAAGGTTAATTCAGAGTTAGCTGGGATACCAGGTAATTTCTTGGAACCGTAAGCCATTGGGGCTGGGATAACGATTCTTCTTTCACCACCAACGGCCATACCGGCAACACCGACATCCCAACCTTTGATGACTTCACCTTTACCTAAACCAAAGTTAAATGGCTTACCAGAAGTGTTTTTGTCAAAGACCTTACCGTTCTTTAATTTACCAATGTAACGGACACCAACCTTTTGACCTTTCTTGGCAACTGGACCGGTACCAGCGGTTCTGTCTTCAATTACAACACCACCTGGTAAAGTCTTGGATGTGAATTTTTTTGGTTCAGCAGCTTTTGGAGCTTCTTTTTCCTTCTTGGTAGTTGGACCTTGTTCTAATTCTTTGTTGAATTTGACACCTTTTTCCTTGGTATCTTTCTTAGCTTCTTTCTTAGCCTTTTTGGTTGGCTTAGCAACTTCAGCAACGACTTCTTCAACCTCAGCAGCACGCTTCTTGTTGTTGTTATCTTGTTCGACTAATTCTTCAATCTTACCTTCGATATCATCAATTTCGTCTAATTGATCTAAATCGAAATCTTCACCATCGATGATTTCGTCCTCATCTGGGGTTAAGTCGTAATCGGAATCGGATTCTTCATCGTCTTCACTGTCGGAGAAATCGTCTTCTTCGTCGTATGGGTGTTCAACGTAGTTACCAGTTAAGTGGATTTTGTAAGAACCGGTGACAACGAAGAAAACTCTTTCATCTGGTAAGATGGTTAAATCGATGGTTTGTTGGAATTGGGTAGATGGAGATAAAGTACAGATAACGTGTTCTTCAACTTCATCTTCATCATCGGATTCGAAATCGGATTCTTCTTCAGCGTCTTCGCCTTCTTTGGCTTCATCTTCTTCTTCTTCTTCTTCTTCTTCCTCTTCTTCACCTTCTACGGAAGCTTCTTCGTCGAATTCATCATCTTCACTAAGATCGTCATCGAATTCGTCATCGAAAGAAGTGGCCTTTAAGATTCTTAAAGTAGATGGGATCTTTTCATCATCAACGGCTTCTGGATCAATGGCAGCTAAGGTCAATCTGATGGTGACTGGGAAGTCTTCAGATTGAGCTGGTTCTGGGGAGTATGGTTCTAATTCCAAGTTGTAGGAGGCTAAAGGCAATAAACTAGACATTTTTTATGTTAATCTGTGTTAATTGAATCGTAATTGAATACTTTCAGAAAAGAGAACCTATACATAAAACATTATAAAAGAGCTTCTAAAATTTTTTTGAATATTAAAAATTTTTTACTGCACTGCATGACAATTTCTTTTTTTTGCCATTATTATCTGGAATTCTGTACCTCGACGTGTACGGGTGTGTGCGACATTTACTACCGGCCAGGCAATGTCGTGGTGGCGGTGGTTTGGTCTATACCAGATTGATTTATATAACATGCATATACAGATAGTAATATATGTATATATATATATCTTAGATCGGTGATAAGAAATAAGAAGTCATCTTCCAGAGAGCTTGTTAACTGTATGTCTTTTTTTTTTACTGTAAGCGCAAATCTCTTTCGTATAATTTTTAAAGTTTATATTTCAAATAAGGAGGTTTTTAATTTAAATAGTATAAATAAATAGCATATTAATCAAATTAAAAGACCATAGCATGAGGTTTGTCACCGGATTTTAATGAGAAAGTAGAAGCTAAGTATTGTTTTAATAATGGAGTCTTCTTGACTTCAGCAATTAAAGCCTTGTCGATAATTTTTTGATCTTCAACTCTAACTGATTTAATTTCTTTCTTAGCAGCACCTTCACCGAAAAATTCAGATTCAGATTTGGATTTCTTTTCAGATTTTTCTCTGGCAAAGTAAGCAACGTCGAATTTAGATAATTCTAAACCAGCAACGGCAACTTTGGTAGAGGTGGCAATGACGTATTTGGCGTTAACTCTTCTTAATGGAACACCATTGACCTTGAATGGACCTGTCACTAATAAAGTGTTGTCTTCTAAACTCTTTAAGTAAACAACTCTCTTACCTCTGAAACGACCAGCTAATAAAATTAAGACGGTACCTGGGACTAAGGATTCTCTTAATTTTTGTGGACGAACAGACTTTCTGTTTTGCTTTTGAACTGGTACTTGTTCAGCTGGGAACCACTTTTGAGACTATAATAAAGAAAAAAATTATATTTAGTTAGTATATTGCAATTGCGTTAAAATTTAAATGTATACCGTGTTGAAAGATCTGAGGAGACAAGTATATGATATATATAGATAACATTCAATTCAATTGGGTTCTTCAAAATTGTTGTTGATTGATCAAGATTTGTACTAGGTGATATTGGCAATGGTGAAGACTTTTGCTAGTGTTGAATCGAAGGAGAACAATACTCCTTCTCATAGTCTAGCCGTACAGCATCAATAATGACATGCATCAGTGATATGATACGATGTACGGCTTTTTTGAACTACGTTTGTTTTAGATTTATCCAAGATCTACGATCTCCACTGTTATGAATGTTTCTTCCAGACGACTATAGTATTATCAACATCCCCAACAACTTATGGTGACACAAGTCAGGTGAGAATATATCACATCTTCTGGGATATTCATGTCACTACAGTGTATAAATCGTTATCGTGTATTCGATTTGAAAAATTTGTCTCTTTGATAACGACGATAAATGAATTGATCATAACATGGTTGAAATGTCACTGGTTCAACTTGTATAAATTGGGTGAGATTGAGATACAGCACTTTATCAATCATTTTCAGTACTCTTGCCAATTTGATCCCTTTGATTAGTCCAATTGAATTTTATCCATTTATTTGATTTTTCACTTTTGTAATATTATCATTGATTTGTAATTTTTGGAATGTCTTATTATATATATATATCTTTGAATCTCTGAACTTTCTGCTATGTATACACCATTTGAGTTATCTGTTACATACAGCCATCTTTGAATGTCTAATTAGTTATAATAGTTGAAAGGTTTCAAAGAGAGTGTACCAATGCTATATACAAATTGGTTGTAGTTAAAATCAGTTTTAACTCTCAGTACTATTCTCTCTCACCACCCAGTCTACCAAAGCTCCCTCACTGCTCACCTCTCTCACTAAGATTTTCTTTCCAGGTCGTGCGAAGTTACCCAAAAATCAGTGCGATTCTGCGTCCGTTTTGGGTAATCCGTTTGGGATGTGACTGTGTTTCCACCCCATCAAGGCACACCTCACACCTCAAGCACATGGAAGTGGGATGGACTATCGACTGATAAGTAAATATAGAGCTACTACGTCAGTGTTGTTATTCATACGATATGTAATGTGCAGTTACGGTTTAACCAATAAAGGAAAAAAGAACTATAGATTAGCAATGTAAATAGACAGATAAATACAACATTATACAGAGAACTAATTTTGTGGGGAGTAGTTGAAATTGGCAACCAATGAACCACCTTTTGGTAAAGAGATTGTAACGTTATCTTGTTGTCCTGCAATTTCAGACAATAAGATTGAACCACTATCAATGTCAACCGCTTTACCAAATGTATGATTTTCTCTCAAAGTGAACTGTAAAGTAGCATCAGTTGGGGCTTTAAATGATGCAGATTCATTCCATTTAAATTCACCATCGGATACTTTAACTGATTTGGTCTTGTGAATTTCCTTGATCTTATTAGAACCAATAACGGTAATCTTAATCAAAGCGGTCTTGGTGTTCAACCCACTAGCACTTACAACGGTAACGCGTCCTGGGATTAAATCACCGGCCAATGCTGTACTGGCCATTGAATGTAAATCAGATGAATTTCTGTTATGGCCACCGACAAAACCTGATGATAACCCACTATTACCTGGTTTACTTGGCGAAGTACGACCAGATCTCATGGAGTTAACATCATTGGAATATGGGCTTTCTGGGGTACTTAATTGAGTGGCTTCATTACTACGGCTTAAATCCATGGATTGTTTCTTGGAGCTACCTCCAGTTAAATTCTTAAATCCCTTCTTCAAACCACCACCAACACCAGAGACTGTTCCCACAGCCGCACCTCCAACACCACCTACAACAGCACCTGTAACACCACCAGCAGCTCCTACCGCACCTATGGCCCCTGCTCCAACTCCTTTTAAACCATCAGATAATACGTTAAGTCCAATTATTCCATCTTCTCCAAGTGCAGGTCTATTATAATGAGGTCTGAAGTTGGTCTTGAACAATACTTTACCTTGGGTGTCTAAAGCAGTTTCAAATTGAGATTCCTTGTTAACATCGATTGAGCTCAAATCAAGTATACATTCACCTAAGAAATCATTATCACCGGCTAAATCCCAATCATAAACCATACACTTAACTTCCGTTCTAGCTCTTGATGGGATCTTGAATGCAATAGATTCGTTCCAAACTGGATCCAAAGTTTTCTTCTTGGTCTTGGTCTCTAAGACTTTATTACCATCGACATATAACTTGACAAATGGATCAGATTTACCATTACTATCAGCGGCTTTTAAACCAGATGCTGAAACAACTTCAATTGAAATATCACCTGTGTCTAACATGGAATCACCAGCAGAAAGAGCAATGGCAGTAGGCACGTATTCGAATTGGAATTTAACCTTGTAACCACTCATACTAATAATTGTTGGTTCTTCAAATCCATTCTTCAATAAATCAGTGACTTTGAATTCCTTTTCAGCAAGGACATCACCTTTAGAAGTAACCACTTCTTTCTTTGTGATTCTGATATAAGCAATTGAATTGGATAAATCTCTGATAAATCCAGTACCTGCAAATGAGTTGATTTCTTTACCCAAGGCTTTCTTAGTAGTGAAACTTGGGAAGGAATTATCATCAAATAACATTTGAACAAATACACCAGATCTTTCAGATGTACCTTTTAAGAGGTTAATACCCAAGAAACCAGAGTTATAACTCAGGAGTTGTTGTAAATCAAGTTTCATTTTCTTAACGGTTTTTTTATCCTCATCTTCTTCATCGTCGGTATACCATTCGTAATCATTTGGATGAGCCTTGGCTAATTCACGCAAGGTAGCTTGTTCTTCCATTTCTTTCAATTCTTCTTCTTTATCAACTTCTTTTTCCTTTACCGATTCTTTCAATTCCTTCTTACTGTACACTGGGATAGTTGGGTAGAATGAAATTGAATATGAGATAGAACCATGGTTCATAGTTTCCTTGAAGTACAAAGTCTTGGAAACAACCTTGGAACTACCTTCGTAGACCAAATAGTTACCATTGTCATTTGTCTTGATGTATTTACCTAAAGAAATAACAGTGGAACCAATTACTCTATCCTTGCTGGCTTGTTCAACATCCATACAATCCAATGTTAGCTCTTGATTTTCGGAAACGATTGGAATATATGCAACACTGTTGTAAACAGGATTCAAAGTGGAATCAGCAACTAAAGTCTTGTGTGCATAATGACCACCAGTTAAGACTCTAACGTATGGGTCAACAGTACCAATGGTTTCCAAGTTCTTCAAATTATTACAGGATCTAATGTGTAATCTTAGACAACCCATTGGTGCAACAAAAGCTGCACCTTCGGTACCTGATAAGGCAACTGATTTCCAAATAGCACTGACTCTCAATTTACCAATTGGGGCAATCGAGATGTAATCAGAACGTTGCATTAAGATATCGTTAAGAGAACCATTGAATTCACCGATTTGAGTGATACCATATGATGAAGTATCTTTGATAATGATCTTGAATGGAGTAGTTGATTTAGAAAGTAAAAGTTTTTCAAATTTGACATCATAAACTGGTTCATTTGAACCTTTAACCACACGTGATTTGGTGATCAATTCATCGCCACAATAGATTTCAGCGAATGTAGATAGTTTGTCCAACATAGATTGTGATCTATCCAAGTTTTCACCAGAGTGTAAGGTAAATTTCAAGATACCAGATTCACTATCTGGAGCAGCTTCAGTGGTACCATCACCAAGGGTTTTACCTTGTAATACTGGTAACCAGTTCAAATCGTACACAACTTTTCCGACAGATTTATTAGAGCTTGTCAACTTACCTATGATATTGGTTTGAGTGGCTTTTTGTAAAAGATCCATTAATTCAAAAGTAGTCTCACCTAATTCAATATGTTCACCATCTTTGAAATCCATCAATGTCAATTTCAAACGTTGTTGGACCGAGTTGATTAGCATGTTATGTTTTTCATTGAAAACAGGAACATTGGTGGAAGCTTTTATATCTGTCTTAACACTAACGGTAGTATCATTTTCTGGGGTAATGACAAAATATGGATTGATGTCGGTTTTTTTAGAGTATTCGGCACCTTTAACATTAATGGAAAGACAACCAATAGCTTCAGGGATAGCACCTTCCATGATTTCTTCGACGTTAATATCGAGGGAATTTGGTGCATATAACATTGGAGCTAAATTGGAATGAATTAAACCATTAACAAATGAGGACAAACCTGGAATCAGAGACATGATATCGAGACCAAAGGTGTTACCACCAACTGGTTTCAAAGCATAATCAATTGAAGGAGGTTCTAAAAATGAAACAGAAACCATATTAATATGTGGGAAATTATTACCCAACTTGAAAGTGATTCTCATACGACCTTTGAATGACATATCTTCGACTAAGATTGGTAAACTTGCACCAACAAAACCTTTACCAACTCTAATACCAAGGGCAACTTTTGGGTCTATTTTCTTTTTCAATTCATTTTTAGTCATATCATCGGTATCATTTGGAGTAAAACCAAAATCCCAATCCATTTGATAGGTATCTTTACCTAATTTGGTGAATGATTTAATACTTTCAATTTTTGGTGCTTTTGTACCAAGGGTGAATTCATCCAATGATAATTTATCAATTGGGGTTGGAGGAGCAACATCCTTCAAAACATTGGTGGCTTGGGTAATAACCATTTCAGATAAAGCGGGCATATAGATGACCCAGAATTTAGCCAAAAAGGAGTTTAACCATTCCATTGTTTCGAGTCTATCGTCCAATGATTCATAAGTTCCTGCTCTTGTCATATCATCACGTAAGTTTCTGTTGAATCTTCTAAATTCGGTACGATACACAGCAGAACTGCAAATCAAGACGAAGATCAATGAAAACACCGAACCTCCAAATCTGGCCAAGAGCCATGCAAAGAAACAAGTACTAAACATCAAAGAACAATTCCAATAGATATCAGAGTAATACTTGTCGAAGACATAATGTTGTAAAGTCTTTCTTGTTTCAGAGACATTTGTCTTCAATTCATTGACATTTGGAGGATTATTTGGATCGATATAATTACCAATACTTCTCCAGGGAAAATCCTTAGCTGGATTATCACCAAAGCTGGCTTTTTTGGTAGTCTTAACATCAGCCTTCTCGTTTATGGATCCATTGGTTGTGGCAGAAGAGTCGGATACAGATGCTACCTTTGTGGTCTGGCCATTTGATTCAGAAATTGGATGTGAAAGATCTCTTGGGTCACCTTTAACTGTAGTCTTTGATGTGGAGACAGTAGGATCAGCTGTCTTGACAGCGTTAGTCCCGTTAATCAATGGAGCCTTCAAATTTGCCTGTGACATGGAAAGATAGATAAGTTAGTACACGATTATATATATATGGCTCACAATTGACTTCAGAGAGACGATTAATTATGTTCAATTTCTTATACCTCATATATGTCATATGTAGGTATAAGTACCGCAATCGAGGGAAATGAAACAGCGGCAGGAGATCAATGGGGGCAGGGAATTGAAAGCGAGACGTTGAATTAAAGGACACATACCTCAGACATAGTGATGATTGGACACGATGAGTGAACTTGTATACAACGCCAATTGAGTGATGTATAGTACGATAAAATGTGATATACCAGTGGTATAAGTACACACACAGGGGAGTTACACAGAACGCAAGCAGGCATCAAAGCACAATTAGCCAAATTTCACCTCTTTTTACAGGGGGCTGCGTAACCGTAATTTCAGTGGGTCTACCTTGGTTTTAGTCTTTTTTCATCTTTATCATCTATTAATTATCGTTTATCATTTATCAATTTATTTACTGGTTTATTACCTGTTACAATGGGAGATGTCTATTACGTATATATATATATATATATCAGTTCCTTGGCTTGGTCTTGGAGAGAGATTTGATCAGCTCCTTTTGCTTCTTGAGCACGCTGAACCACTCTTGCTTCGTCAACACACCTTTGCTTCCCAGGTGATCGAGGATCATGACACTGAAGTTACCTCCTGTTCTGCTCAAACTCTGTGAACAATACACCAATTGCAAAAGCAACCCATTTTTGACAGATGGCTCTGTGATCTGTGGTAAGCATTCTGTTAGTATCCCGCACAGGTGTAAGATTGTAGCCTTGATGAACGAATATAACAGAGTATTCGTGATTTTCTTATTGTGCGATTCTTCTGATAAGAAGATGGATTCATAAGTCATAATAGTACCAAAACAATGTTCTCTTATAACTTCAAGACATCTCTTCAAGTATCTATCGATCGAGTTGGATCTCTTGAGTGGTATCAATACCTCCAATTCATTGATGATGAACTGGTATCTCGACTTCAAATATATCTTTTTCAGCAATTCATTGCTCTTACTCGAATTATTTGAGTTCTCAATACTACTGAAGGGACCAATTCTTTTCAAATATGAAACTATTTTGATAATACTCGATTGCTTCAGGTCTGTATTTAGTAATCTGATTAAGCCTGAGATCATTTCTCTAATTTCATACTTGACTCTTTTCTCCACTTCTGCTATCAAAGGGATATCGGAATACCTAATGGCCAATCTTCTAACGTGTGATGCTATTTCAACACACTCAGCATAGTGTCCTTGTTTGACACATGCATTGGTTAAAGTTGCCAATTCCAATATATCCATGATACTATCCATATTTCTCAATATGACCGATGATGAAGTGATTCCCACGTCATTTTCGTTGTCAGTATACGAAGCATCGTTACCATCAACGAATACCCTTCCAGATTTATCCTTTGACTCCTTTGAAAGTTTCTGACTACTCAAGATTATATTTTTCCAGTTACTGACTTCGTCTGTGAGTCTAACGTTTGGCTGTTTGATAACACTCGAGTCACTTGCGGCATCATTATCTTCGTTATCATTGTTCTCGTCATCTTCATCTGGGCCAACAAAATTGCTCAAGAGGTAGTCTACATCTTCGTTAAAGTCGTTGATGAATATATCAGAGACTTCGTCCAGCACTTTTGTAGAGTTGAGACTCTTATCTAAACTGACGACCAGCTTGTTCCTCAGTTGAGTTTCGAGGTTCCTTTGTTGACTATCCAATTCGGCGACTTGTTCGATCAAAGTATGCGAAGCCTTATTGGTGTCCAATGAAGGTTGTAGTGAGGTACTGAGCAATAGCTCCGAGCTATCGTTCGAACTCTGTAAGAACTCACTCAAAAATGACAATGCTTCCTGCTTGTAATTGGGATTAGATTGGATCAATTGATGTACATCCTTCGGAAGCTGACTCGATAAGGTGTCGAGCAGCACGTCAGCATTGGCGTTCTCCACTATGGAAGTCATTGTGTATGTGTGATTAGCCCCTGCTTCGTGAATTATCCTAATCCATATACACACGTAGATACATACATACATACATACACACCTACTCATCCATATACATACACATCCCTACAGGTAAACCGTTCCAATTCCACCAACTGACGAAGAGACGATCGACGTCTACAATCAGCCGAGAGCCGATCGACGCCTCTTAATGAGAAACGGTGCTGCATAACCGCGGGGAGCTGCTGCTTTCCTGAGCCAGGCAGGTACTTTACTTATCAAGATATATACATCAATTGAGCCATGCTCCACGGTGATCAACAGGACATCCACTATTGATAGTATTCATTTTCGCCTGTTTGCAACACAATTGGTACTTTACATATACTCTAGTCATTCCATCGCCTCCAATACGAGCTCCATTTTAAAGGGATTTGTATATATATAGTGTGATTATCTTTGCAGTAATAGGACTCGACTCGCCCATTTGGTATTTTATACAGTTTAAAACAACCAGAACAATCTGTTTTTTTTCTTTATTGCACAAAATGGAAGGCTTATTTTTCAACATCGAAAATGGTTATATTGAAGGGTTAGTACGTGGTTATAAATCAGGTTTATTAACCTCTGCTCAATACGTCAATTTAACCCAATGTGATACATTGGATGATTTAAAATTACAATTATCTGCAACAGATTATGGTAATTTCCTTTCAAATGTTCCATCCCCATTGGCAACATCGGTTATCGAATCCAAGGCATCAGACAAATTATACGAAGAATTCCATTATATCAGGGCACAAGCTACTGAACCTTTATCCAAATTTTTGGACTATATAACGTATGGTTATATGATTGATAACGTTGCATTAATGATTACAGGTACTATCCATGAAAGAGATCGTTCTGAAATCTTAGAAAGATGTCATCCTTTAGGTTGGTTTGATACTTTACCTACTTTATCAGTAGCTACTGATATTGATTCCTTATATCAAACGGTATTAATCGATACTCCTTTGGCTCCATATTTCAAAGATTGTTTAAGTGCTAATGATCTCGATGATTTAAATATTGAAATCATTAGAAATAAATTATACAAGGCTTATCTTGAAGATTTTGCCAAGTTTTGTTCTACTTTACCATCTCCATCAAATGAAATCATGGAAAGGTTATTGAATTTCGAAGCTGATAAGAGAACGATAAATATCGTGGTTAATTCATTAGATACAGATATTTCACCAGAGATAAAATTAAGTTTATTACCAGAATTGGGTAAATTATATCCTACTTATCATCATGAATTATCAAGATGTGATGACTCTGAATCTTTGAAGAATATCTTTACTTCGATTGGTGAATTTAAAGATTTCTTTGATAATTCAAACGATAAGACTTTGGAAGATCATTTTTATGAACATGAAATGTACCTCTGTAGAGATGCATTCACCCAACAATTCACCATATCTACAATCTGGGCATTGATCAAATCAAAAGAGCAAGAAGTGAGAAATATAACTTGGATTGCTGAATGTATTGCTCAAAATCAAAAAAATAGAATCAACAACTATATCTCAGCCTATTAAAATCGTACATCCATTCATCCTTCTACACATGTATACACACTTCATCATTTATAATTCAACCTATTTCTATATCTTTTTAACCCATATTATATATTGTTATTAATATAATACGAAACCCAATTCATCGTATATTGAACAAATTCTTAAAAGAAAACCCATAATTTCCAGTCAACTATAACTTTTTCAAAAATTTAAATTTTGCGAAAAAGCAAGATACAACAAACCCCTCCAGGAATCACAACAATTCTCAATCCTTTCGAACATGATTGGCATATTAAAATGATAGAACGTTACTTGATGGAATTACTATTACTATTACTGTATAAAACAAGTTTTGAAACCGTGAAACATAAAAATATTCGAATTAGTATATATGAACAAAAAATATGAAACCAAAATAAAGGAAAGGCACCGTTGAACCCAAAAACAGACAACGGTATCGGAGAATAAAACATAATGTGAATAACCCTGTAATAAATAAAATAAATAAACAATCAAAAAAACAATAAGAATACTGATAATGATAATAATAATAATGATGAAATGAGAATAAAGTTTTCATTGACCCGGAAATGAAAGAGGGTCAACAAGAAAAAAATTAGTTGTGGAAATAAAAAAAAACAAAAGACATAAAATAGATTTAAATCAAAGAACAACTTTGACAATTCTTTCAGAAGATGATACTTTCAAAAAAGCATGCTTTGTACCTGGTTTCTTCTCGAATGGTTCCACTGGAGATCCCTGGAAGGTATTAACCCTTGGACACTGGGATAGATCCAAATAGCTAAGATTTTTAGAGTTACTCAACAGGGAATCAACGCCTTGTCTTGTAACTCTAATACAACCCGTAATTGACAATCTCTCCAAATAGGGCAATCTCGAGACTGAAATCAACGAATTATCACTAACTGCCGAACCACAGAATGATAAATTTAACGATTTCAAATACTTGCAACACAAGTATAGGATAGCCAATGAGTTATCCGTCAAGACACAACAGAATGTTAGATCTAATTCTTGTAAATTAGGACATGAACCAGCCAATGAAGTGATTGCATTATCGGATAAGAAAGTACAATCCCTTAGGATTAATTTCTTAAGGTTGGGGAATTCACTAGAAGCCCAGAATGCAAATCCATTATCTGTAATGGTAGTACATCTTGTAATATTTAACGATTCTAATCTATAATTTGCATTTTGTGCAATATAAGCCATAGTCTTATCCGTTAAATATTTACAATATGATAGGTTAAATTCACTCAATTTAGGACATCCGATTGCATTTGTCTTACTTTCCATGTTATGTAAAAGATTAGGATTCAAACCAATCAACCTTTCAATAACGTTGTCTTTAACCTTTCTACAATTTGATAGATCAATTGACATCAAATCGTGTCCAACACTAGGAACGGCTAAATCCATAATGGCCATTGCTGAAATATTCCAATTATCCTTCATGATTAATTTCCTTATACAACCTCTGATACCAATCTCGTTGATCAAATATGAAAATGATTCATCTGTAATATGATAACAATTGGAGATATCGATAACTTGAGGTCTATTACCTACGAAATTCGTGATTTGAATCAATCCTTGATCATCCAAATCTCTACTCCAAGGTTTCAAATCCAATGTCTTGAATAAATCACCTCCAAGGTAAATCAATTGCTTCCATCTCATACAAACGGTGGAAATTCTCATAAGATTTGGTAAATCCAAGTATTTGAAAATCTCCAAGAAGATAGAATCAGGTAATGGTCCATTGACCAAGACTGATGAACGACGACGTCCATGACTGACACTGTTCATTCTTAATCTCTGTGCATGATTTGTATATTGGAAAGGTGCCCTTGGTGGATTGGTAAATCTATAGATTGAATCAGAAGGAGGATTCATCTGAGGATGAGTTATAATTTGAGAAGTAACAGCAGCAGCGGTATTGTTGTTACCGTTATTACTCTGAGTAGGGTTTGGTTCTTGGAATCCGTTGAATTGACTCTTGAATGCAACACCATTGGTTGAAACAGAACTGATCGAGGAACCGTTGGAAAAAGCAGATGAAAAAGTAGATGATGATTGAGAAGAAACAGAACCAGATTGAGTCTGTGGAGGTGCCTTGTATAATGGATCATTGACATCCAACGGAGCAGAAGGATCAGATGATTCGGCATCATTGTTATTCTGCCAATTGATACTCTTAAAAGGTGCCAAATCGTTGATATCGGATTTTGGCTCTTCATGTCTAACGACATTACTAACAGAGTTATTATCCCTCAACCTATCACGAGCAGTGGCTCTCATATCTTCGGCCACTAATGGGTATTTACGACATATATCATCCAACACGTTTGATTTGACGATTAAAACCTCACAATCAACAACGGCTCTGATATCGGCACTTCTGGAAGAACTGACCTTTTTGGAATGTTCAGGGGATAGAGTTGATAAAAATGCCATCTCACCAAAGTATTTCCCCGTACCCAATCTTGCAAAAATCTTATGTGGGAAACGAGAATCAAATACTTCAACTTCACCAATAACGACAAAGTAAATATCTCTACCATAATCACCTTTCTTGAATACAAAATCCATCGATTCAAAATGACGGATTTCAACACTTAATGCTAATTCATGGAATACATCGAGTGGTAAAGTCTTGAATAGATCTAAACTTCTTAAAAATTCTCTTGTCGAGATTGAATTGTCGATATTGTCTGATAACAAATGGTTTTGAGTTTGCATAGGTGGGATTATAGGCAATACGCTTTTAACTAAGGTATTTTCAGCAGTGAACGGATTAGTAGTCTTGAAGACTCCACCATCATTTCTCATATGAGTAGGATGGATTGCATTCTGTTGTTGTTGCTGTTGTTGTTGTTGTTGCTGTTGATACTGTTGTTGTTGAAGTTGCTGTTGCTGTTGTTGGTATTGAAGGAAGTGCTGTTGTTGTTGCTGTTGGAGTTGCATAGGCATCATCTGATTTTGGAAAGGTTGGTTGAACATAGGAGGTTGTTGATTCATTTGATATGGGAATGGCCCTTGAGGTTGTTGCATTTGCATAGCTTGATAATGTCCATTGAATTGCGGGCCGTGAGGATCAGGTATGAATTGCGGGTTGAAAACAGGAGCTGCATGTTGTTGAACTTGTGATGGAGCAGGGTATACTGGTTGTATATGGCCATATGGAGGAACTTGTTGGAAACCTGACAAGCCATGTTGCTGTTGTTGCAACGGCATGCCGATTTGCATTTGGGGTGGAGCGTGGAGTTGTTGCTGTTGCTGTTGCTGTTGTTGTTGTTGTTGTTGTTGTTGTTGTTGCTGCTGTTGCTGCTGCTGTTGCATATGTTGTTCCATTTGCTGTTGTTGACGAGCTTGGAATTGTTGATGTTGCAATTGTATCTGTTGAGCTAATTGTTGATCGGAGATATTACTCTCTGTCAAATCACTATTGTTAATAACAAATGGTGTTAAATTAGGTGAGATATCGGTACCTCTCCTAGGTAATTGTCTAGCCAATCTTTTTCTCTTTTCTTGCATTGCTAGTCTTTCTTGACCTTCATCTCTAATGATTCTTTCAATGACTGGGAAATCGGATAAAACAACACTCAAGGCATCTTTAGTCAAGACACCCAAGAGTACTTTCGTTCTAGCTACAACGGTAGCGGTACGTGGTCTATTGAATAGGATACCAATTTCACCAAAGAAACTACCTGCAGCCAATTCAGCATAGACGGCTTCACCATCAGTCGATGTAACACCAACGGTACCTTTTAAGATCCAGTACATGGCCTTTGCAGGTTCACCATACTTGACAATATATTGTTGAGGATAAACTTGTAATAATCTCAAAGATCTACCCAATGCAGTAAAGAAAGCTCTTGGAGCATTCTGGAAAAGTGGGAAATTTTGAAACCTACTAAGTAATTCGGGAGGTATTGTCTTTGAATGAGAATAACGATCATCTTCATCCGAATCTTCTGGGTCTTCATCAACATCACCATCTGTGCTTCCTTCCATACTGCTTTCATCATAATCACCATTTTCCGAGGTGATATCACGAGTTTCTTCGGCTGTCATAACGTCCTTTTCTGTATTGACGATCTCTTGAGCCAAATTGGAAGGTTCATTGTGGGATTCTTCTGTCGTTTCATCATTTGTGGTCTCAGATACTTCGGTGGTACCGTTGCTCGCTACTTCTGGGATTGAATTCAATATTATCAAGTCCTTCGATATATTGCTATCTATACTTCTCTTCAATTTTCTTTTTTTGTTTGAGAAATTAGAATCATCACCATTTTTTTCCGATGGTATATCAGTTGGAGATACTGTAACATCAACATCTTCATCGTCTTCATCCAAATCTTTCAAATCTATTATCTTGTTTTGATTTTCAACAAATGGAGAATGTACATGGTGTAACATAGCAGAGTTATTTGAATGGCTGTATTCGATTTTACCAAAACTTCTCTTCTTCATCTTTTCACTATATTCATCTAATTGATAACTATCTATGTTATCATTTTCTATCGTCTCCTGATCTAACTCGATGAGGTTTTTCAAAGAATGACGGGAATGTGAGATGGATGACGAATGAGATGAAGAAGTAGAAGGAGAAGAAGGAGAAGAAGGTGATACTGCGGCTGTTGGTGCAGTAGAAGAAGATGGAGATGAAAGTAGAGAAGATGTGATATGTTCATCAATAGATGCTCTATGTGGGAGAGGAGAATTCTTTGGATAAACAACGACTAATGAACCTCTTGGTGATACGGAACCTTGTTCGATTGCTATAGAAACCCTTGGAGATTTCCTTATTATTATATTATCATCTTTCACACTTATTATCGAATTTCTTGGTGTTACCGAAGTTCTTCTTATCTGTTGTTGCTGTTGCTGTTGCTGTTGCTGTTGACCGTGCTGTTGTTGTTGTTGCTGTTGCTGTGTATCTTCTTTCTTTGGGGAATCACAGTCGGAATCTTCAGTATCTAAAGGTGATGGAGATTGAGTTAAAGATGATTTTCTCTTTGTATCATTACCGGAGGGTCTTCTTAAAGTCGACCTTATTCTCGAAGGTTTTATTATGATCGTATCTTCATCATCGGAGAGTGGTGAACTCCTAGAAGGTTTGAAATCCAGCAAGGACTTCTTTTTATTTGTAGTTGGGTTCATGCTTTCGATATTGGCAATTTTAGTTCTAATTTCAATTTCAGTTCAGTGTATATATTGTATTGTATTGTGTATCGAGAAAAAATTTGCATGAATATTGATGGGTTGAGCAATCAATATTAGAAGAAGTAGTAGTATAGTTTTTTTCCTCCTTTGTGTTTGATCCCTTGTTTAAATGTTGGGTAGTTAAAATAACCCAGCGTGTAGTTTATGATACCAATATACGGGATTAATAAAAGTGAAAGACACCGGCTTAGTTGAAGAATATAGCCCTATTTTCCCTTTTAAAAAATTGACGACGCACGCTCTTTCCCTCTAAGTTGCTTGATATGACTATAATGGTATGACTGTAGGGATGAAATGATGGTAAGGGGTAAAATGTTATTTCCTAAGATATAGTGCGATCGATTAATCGCACGGATATATATATATGGGACCTTCTTATGTTGGGCTGATAGCGGTTAATAGAGACCAGAGATAGAGGTTCTTTAAGTTGGGTAATAGAAGGAATAAAGGAAGGAAAGAAGGGGGTGGGTAGGATGTGCCTTTTGAGATATTGAAGAGAAAAGAAGGATAAGGAAAGGTGTATTGAATAATGAGATGGTGTTATTATTTGTTTTGTTACATTTACATTTTTCACCATTTCCAGTAGATAGATTTCCATTGTGTCTCAAGTTAAGTGACCGTCGCCGGCGCAGCTTAAAGTGCTAGGGATGTGCTGCAAAGGGAAACTTCTTGCTGTGTCCTCACGTTTTCCACACGTTTTTTTTCTTTTTTTGGCTTGCGCAGACTTTTCGATTGGTCACCTGTGCGCGGATGAGATCCTGCGTGGAGAGTTAAAATACGCCGTCGTGGTCTCGTTCCAGGCAGCGATCTCCCCACTGGCAGCGCGGAGAGAATCGCAGGTTGGCAGCGGCAGTGGACTCTGTGCCCTTACTTATTTCAGCGCCGTCCTCCACTTTATTTGCCGCCTCCTCTTTACTTCGTAAAATAAATGTAGTAACTAGTCTCTCTATAATTATATACTAATATTGATATATACATTTATGTTTGTATATATATATATATATATATATATATTTATAAGGTCCCTATAGGGTGGAATTGCGGACAACCATACAGGTGAATTGATATATATATGTCCTGTCAGAGCAATCGCTGGAGATCCATAGGTGGCACACCGAGAGGAACGCCTATCAAAAATCCCAAAACTTCTCACCCTGCGGCATGATATCACCCCAAATGCGACGAGTGCCGCACAGGGAGACTAGCCGTGTTTGGCATTAATTTCCTTCACTCGCTTCTCCAGAACAAAGAAGGTTTTGCGTTGCTTGTTTCATCTGTCAAGCGATCTATTTCCACGATTTGTTGATTTACTCACCTTGGAATTATGATGAAGTGGGTTAAATAAGCACAACTTCTTTATTTAAAACTACTCTACAATACCAAGGGAAGATTTTTAAAGCGTATCCTCTAAAATCATTCCATGTTGCT
This sequence comes from Wenyingozyma nitratophila, assembly GCA_030567875.1. Classification (NCBI taxonomy): domain Eukaryota; kingdom Fungi; phylum Ascomycota; class Pichiomycetes; order Pichiales; family Pichiaceae; genus Wenyingozyma; species Wenyingozyma nitratophila. The sequence goes on from JAJLSW010000014.1 coordinate 253,954, forward strand.
GTCTTTCCATGGCCCGGATCTGATGTATCGAACATTCTCTTAGGCCGAAGAAGCTGTCTCGTATATATTGATTGTTCATCAATTCGTTCTAGTATAGTATATAGATATAAATATATATACAAGTAAAAACCTATAAACCAAAATAATAGACCCAATAGAACCCCCCAACAACCAACAGCCAACAACCAACATCTTAGAGGTACCCATAAACCCCCGTATATGAAACACCAGATAACAACAACCGGTCAACTAGATTATTTCCCCATTCAGAGCTTACCGTACGTACCTCCTCCATTAAATTCCACGTTACCCTTCTCTTCTCTCTTGCTGAAAAAGAAAAAAACGCCAGAAGACCACGCACGGCATAGACTTTTGATTTTTAGCTTACGGTGCCTATTTTGACACTAAAGACAAAACAAAAACAAATTGTCTCGTAACATTTTATTCCATGCAATAATCATTACATAATTGCCAATTCTACACATTAATTTACGTATACCACATTTCCATTCCAAGCACTTCTGGAAAGGAAGAGAGGGTAGAATAGAATATAATAGAATTAACACGTACTAATTTATACCAATTTAGCCATTTTTCTTAATTGCTCTATACTATATAAATATAATCCCCATATTATTTTTAGCCATAGCAACTTATAACCCACATTCCAGATAAGGCTACTGTACTATGATTTCACATTTAGTCTTCTTTATTATCTTTTAAATCCATTCTAAAAAACTATTATCAATCTACATAGATACATCGTTTCACATCAACATTTAAACATTCTCCTCATACCTCAATGCTACCTACTAAAACATCTCCTTTTTTTTTAACTTATGAATGAAGGCAATGTACTAATATAATTGTCAACGCTTTCAATAAATACAGGATTAGAAATTACCTCATTGCTTCTAAATTCTACTTGCATCAGTGGATTCCTAACGACGTAATTCAAATAAAATTTATTGTATATCTCCATCAATACAAATTGTAAACTATCAATATTTGGATCACTTAATAGTACAAAATTTAGTCCATTTAATGATTCGTAAAAATGACATTTGTACTTTAAAGTGGAGAAACTCTTCAATTCGTTGAATTTATTTAAACTACCCCTGTTAAAATCGGTGATATCATCATTCCGTACATTGTCACTATTACCATTGCTATTATCAGATGCTAAACTCATCGCTATCTTCCTTATACTAAACAAAGTACCAAATAAAAGTTTAGCTTCATGATCTTCATTCTTCAAATTAACCGTCCCAGATAGAGAAATCTCAAGTGCCTTAGGGTTAACCGGTGTTGCTGTAACGTTGTTCAAATTGGTTCCAATCGTTACATTGCTACCAATTGATCCTCTATTCGTAGCACTACCGCCTCCAACCGACGATGATGATGGTGTTCCTTGGATATTATTATTATTACTATTATTATTGCTTCCAAAATGTGCCCATTCCCTGGTATATATGCAATTACAGTGCCTATCGTATATCCAAAATGAGTATATGGCCATTATTTATATGTGTGATTCCTACCGCGATCCCTATCAAGTTTGGCACAACCAACATCCCACCACCACGTACCAGTAAATATACCAATATACATATATATACCAATATTTATCAAAGCCCACGAACCAAATGAGACAGCGACGGTTAGATCGACTCGATTTCTAGAATAATCCTCAGATGCGACGCGTCGACGCCCCCTGCCCACCGATACTCTTTTCTCCAGAGATCGTTTTTGGCCATCAAAGTTGGTATGGGATGGCTTCGTGTGAATCTATTTATTGGAAGGCGAATCGTATATTTTGAATTTAAACTTGGAAGAGCATATTTCTGTATATAAAGACACTTCGGATTAGACTACAAATATCTACAAAGTACTTATAATGTCATCATATTCAAACCAAGAGTTAGCCTCTTTAGTTATAAAGTTCCTCAAAGATTCTTTATCTACCAATGCCATCCCAGAAGATAACCGTGAATCGATTGATTTCGCAGTAGAAAGTATTGCCGATGCATTCAGCGTTGACGCTGAAAAAGTTGATTCAACAATTGACTCCAAATTCAATGGTAAATCACTCTCTCAGTTGTTATCTACTTTATCTACCGTTGAAAGTACCACTACTTCTAAATCTTCTTCATCTTCTACCGAAGTCGAAGTACCAGTTCATGTCGACTCGGACGATGCGGAAAAGAAAGAATCTGCCGAAGCCTTGAAATTAGAAGGAAACAGAGCTATGTCCAAGAGAGATTTCGATACAGCTATTGCTAAATATACAGAAGCAATCACTTTACTCCCAAGCAATGCCGTTTATCTTTCCAATAGAGCAGCTGCTTATTCGTCAGTTAGAAAACATGAATTGGCTTTATCCGATGCTGAAAAGGCCGTTGAAGTACAACCATCTTATGCCAAGGCTTGGTCAAGAATGGGTCTTGCCAAGTATGCCTTGGGTGATGCTGAAGGTGCCATGAAGGCCTACGAAAAAGGTTTAGAAATGGAAGGTGATAAAGCCAGTGATGCCATGAAAAAAGGTTATGAAACCGCTAAGCAAAGAGTTGCCGACAACTTGGCAAGTGGATTAGGCGATTCTTCTAATTCCGTTACCCCTACTGCCTCTGCTTCTGCTTCTTCAACTAGAAATGCCGGTGGTAATGCTAGCGCCAACGCTTCTGCAGGTGCAGGCTCAGGTGCAGGTGCTGGTGGATTACCAGATTTATCCAGTTTAGCCGGTATGTTTGGTGGTGGTGCTGGAGCCGGTGGTGCCGCTGGTGGACTAGCCGGGTTGATGAACAACCCTCAAGTAATGCAAGCTGCTCAACAATTCATGCAAAACCCAGAAGCTTTAAATGGTCTTATGAATAACCCTCAACTTAGACAAATGGCTCAAAACTTTGGCCTTGGTGGTGGTGCAGGTGCTGGATCTGACGGCGCTGAGTCAAGCAGTGGTAGTGGTAGTGGCAGTGGTCCAAACTTTGATGATTTGATGAATAACCCAATGTTACAAAACTTGGCCAACCAATTCATGGGTGGTAACAATAACAACAATAGTTCTTAAATATCTAAATATCTATATATCCGTTTATAATTCTATCTTAATTTTTTCTCTTCTCTATATTTTCATATAATCAATCAACTAAACTCTCTTTTAAGGAGACTTGACTTACTTAAAATATACAATATATAGTTATAATACTGATCTATAGTCAAATTTTTTTTAATATTTGCGATTAGGCAAACAGACATCCATATGCCTGTATTTATACCTGTCTAAACCTCTAGTCAATATACCCAACCCAGTTCTCAACTCTCTTAATTGTAAACTTGTATATTGCCTGAATATAAATTTGGTGAAATTCTTCTTAAAACTGATGAAATTACTAATCTCCACAGCAAGATTCTCATAGTTTATCTTGATCTCCAGGTTCAACCTGATGATATCTGACCTTAATGCAAGCATCCTATTCACCAGCTTCTGCGTATAGACAAGCCTTCTGCTCTCGACCACCCCTGTGAAATACGAAGATGCACCACCAAGGGACCTATCCACTCGAATTGTACTAGGAACCAATTCACGAGCAGATACTTGGGATATCTCATCTGATCCACTCGACAAATCGTTGATCAAGAAATCTTTACTCAAACTTGATACCGATTCACCTTGTTGTTGTTGTCCACCACCACTGGTATTGGGACTCAACGAACTGATCTCTTCATTGGTATCATCACCTTCATCTCCATTCCCAGAAAGACCACTAAGGTAGCTCTTTGCCTCGTTTAACTTCTCCAAATCAGATGCGTTCAAATTGGTGGCATTTCCAGTAACCCTTGCAATATCGACCAATGCATCATCGATGAGTTTCAAAATTTCAGAGTCCTTCTGTTTGGAGAGCTCAATGGTTTTCAACCTTTCCAATTCGTCGTGAATCAAAATGATTTCACCGTATAGTTCCCACCACGTTCCAATCTTGAGATTCACGAATGAATCTATGGCCTTGATGATCTCATTGGTGGAATTCTTGAGTAATTTGATCTGCTCCGCAAACCTATCTCTTGCCTGGACCGTATTTGTCGGATCTGCATCTTTGGCCAATTGAACATAAGCTTCTTCTAATAGTTGTATAGGTTCAATTGGTAGTTGATCTAAATGTTTAGGGATCTTGTCCGGGTTTATCGTGCCTGCAATGAGTCTACTTTGATTCATCAAGATATATTGAAGGTCTTGTTCTTTCAACTGGTTAAAACATATATACCTGTAAAATCTATCCAGTGACTTGTTTAAGCTTGTAAAATCATTAACCGAAAATTGAACAAAAGTCTTCATGTTCCCAATATCTTCTGGTTTCAAACTTATAAATTGATGTTCTGATTCATCACAATAGTCATTCTTGATGCTTTCTAGTTTAAGATTAATTCTCTTTAGATCCTTCATCTCATTCAAAGGTTGAGGAATGATATTGAATTCCCATATCAACTCATGATTCACAAGGTTCTCGTTGAACATTATACCAGTCATAAAGACATTGAACATCAATAATTGCTTATTAAGTTTAACCTTGTTCAAATAATCGATATTTGCCTTCCCTTGTATATCCAACACTTTTGGAAACCAATTCTCCTCATCACAGTTGAAAAAAGAATTGGGAAACTCTATCTTTAGGAGCTTGATCATTTTCTTGAAATCTTCAATGGTATGAGTTGTATTAGTCCATGTCTTTTCACCGTTTGTATTTATGAACAAAGTACGAACGTAAAGACTAAGCTCATGGGCCGCATTGTACCTCAATCTTGTAATACCAAAACTCTTATTTTCAACAACGGGCATATACCTTTGAATCACTTCACTATCAACCATATCCATGATCAATACATTTGGATCCTCATCTTGGCTTCCTCCTAAGTTCGCCTCTTTCTGGATCTTATCGATCTTGACGTAATCCATGGCATTAAGATAATAACTAGAGTCACACCTGAAGAGATCGAGTCTTCTATCTTTTAAAATCACCTTGATATTATCTATCTTATTATACTTGATGAATTGCATCAAAGGTGTTAATTTTGTGGAATTGATGGCATTCAAATTTATATCATCAAAAGTAGTCAGAAATAAAGCCAACGATTTACCAGTCTTGATTGAATGGATTAAAGTATTACCTTTGCTATCTATATGGTCAAGAACGTTGAATTTTCTTTTATTAGCTTTATACCAACTCTTGACAGCCTTCAAAGTGATTTGAAATAGCTCGTCGTATTCAGGGTGATCATAACATCTGACCATAGAAAAAAATGGTGTTTGTTTGTTATTATCCTGTTTTGTCCAATCAACATACGGAGCAAGAGCTTCGACGCTATGATAATGGTTGAACAAATAGTGTCCCACATTCTTCCCATATATATCAGTAGCATCACAGTATTTTTTGATTTCCTCAAACGATGCTTGAATAATTATATCCGAAAGATCCTCAATGATATCACAGCTCTTCAATTGAAGTGCCTCCGACAGTAGATTGCTACCAGAAATATCTTTATCTTCTAGTATATCATCCAAAGTGAATATTTTGTCGAAATTGGCAATCGTGGCAAACAAATTCTGGTTACCTTGTCTCAATGCAAGCATTAAACATGATTCACCTTGAAGTGTTCTACTCCTTATAAAAGATTCACGGGTTATATTATCCCCATCTGCATGCATTTGCAAAACGTTGTTGATTTTGGATATAGCTAAATTATCCCTGTTGATCTCTTTTTGTATACTACTGTTGGGACTGCTTTTTATGCTACTGGACTCGTAAATCTCATCAGTATCCTTAGATACAGACGCTATAAGGTTCCAAAACCTCGTATTTTCTGTCGATAGCTTAAGTAATTGATTCAAGTTTTCTGGATCGTTGAAATAGTTGAGAACAGCTTCAAAAGTTGAAAATATATATCCTCTATACCCAGATCCAATCTCTTCAAATCCATGAGAAAAGAAGTTTATATATTCAAAATGTTTATTCAAGTGTTTTACCCTAGCATGAACGACGACCATGATAAGCAGCGAGACTAACGTATCTGCATCCATCAGATATCCATTATCCTCGTCAGTCAATATCTTGAATGTATTCAACAGTATAGTACATTTACTGGCGGACGTATTGGTGAATTCAAATTGCTTAAACTCTTCAATGGCTAAGTTCACACGTTTCTCTAGTAATATGAAAAAATCTGGATCTTGCCAGTATTGTTTGGGCAAAGACACTTGATTTAGACTCAAGCCCCTCAATGCCTCATAATTTCTATTGAGTGGTTCATCTGGATGATCTGTGAATTGCTCTCTAACTTTAACGAATTGTACCCAAAATTTATCATAAATATTCATTTCAATATAAGAGTGCAGTAGGTAGTTGAAATTGGCCATGGGGTAGGAGGCCCGAAGCTCCTGTAATAATTCGGGTGGTAAAGATGAGAAAAGCTTGTCTGCTTCTCTCATAGTGTTATCAAACTTTTCTGACAGCAAGCTATCATCCAGTAAAGTCTTGACACTGAATTCATGTGAAAGGTCTTTGAATTTTCCTGATATCATCTCTGACACAATTGGCTTCTCTCTGAGTATTTGACTGAACGAGATTGCTACAGTTGGAGTGATGCCTTCATCATCGGATTGATTATTTTCTATATCATCTGCTGTGTCATCGACAGGAATTGGCTTATCAAAACTGATCGATCTTATAGATCTTTCCTGTGGAAGACCAGTCATGGCATATTCAATGTACAACACCTGAAAACATGAACCAAACGGTATATACGAGCTAAAGCTCTTTACCATTTCTTTACGAACAATCTTGATTGAAAAGTTATGTCTGAAACCTTTTCCAGGCATAATGACGTCTTTTTGTATTATGATTTCTTTACCATTCATTGTTCGAAGCCTCTTGAAATTTGCAACTCCTGGTATACCTTTAATGTTAACAACGTGTGACTGAATGAAATCGGCTCTATGGCAGAGATCCTTATATCCTTCCGAGGCCTCTGTATCAAAATGTAACCATAAGAACTTGGCTTCTGGGACAAGAAGAACATGATTCTCAGGGTCTTCTGCTATTGTTTTAATCGTGGATTTGAGTGAACTATCGTTTGCATATGGGTTGTTAAACAAGGCATTTAGAAATGGATTGAATAATCTTGGTAGGTGGGTTCGACTAGGTGTCGGTCTAGTCCGCTTCTCCATTGTTCCACTTGCCTGCGAGTAACTATTCAATGAATCCCTTGGTAAACACGGTGACCTCTGTACTTGACAATAAAGTTAAACAGATCCTGCAAACTTCAAAGTAAGCAAGAGATTCCGATAACGCAACGGTGGATGCGCAATGGTCAATGATGCCTGCCTGCCTCTCGGTACTATCTTTTTTTGGTAAAAGGTGAGATGAGACTAGAAAAAAAAAAGTTTCAAATATTTTTATCTGGAGTTTTATCTATATCCGACTCTTCTGCTGCTTCCAAAAGTGCAATACTACACACAAGCGACGAACGTACTACACCATGGGCAAAGGAAAGAATAAGGATAAGTTGGATAGACCTTCGGCGGCCAAGACTACGAGAGGGTCAAATGGTCACCGTTCCAAATCAACTCACAAGAAAGGATACCAGGAAGTTAAATACTCTTCTTTGAATAAAGATTCAAATTTCCCCACCAAATTGGCCATGTGGGATTTCGACCACTGTGATCCAAAAAGGTGTAGTGGAAAGAAGTTAGAAAGATTAGGTTTGATTAGAAACTTAAGAATCGGGCAAAAATTTCAAGGTATAGTGGTTTCACCAAACGGTAAAGGTTACGTTTGTCCAGAGGATTTAGAAATTGTAGAGCAACAGGGTGCCGCTGTGGTTGAGTGTTCATGGGCAAGAATTGGCGAAATTCCTTTCAATAAGATTGGTGGTAAGAATGAAAGACTTCTTCCATACCTTGTAGCTGCAAACCCTGTCAACTATGGACGTCCAATGAGATTGAACTGTGTAGAAGCATTAGCTGCCTGTTTCTCTATTGTGGGCCACGATGACTGGGCAGAACTTTTACTAGAACATTTCTCCTGGGGACCCACATTTTTGAGAATCAATAGAGAGATTTTGGACATCTACCAAACCTGTACAGATGCCGAATCAGTGACAGAAGCAGAACAAAAATATATTGCACAAGCTGAGAAAGAAAAACAGGAGAGAAAAGAAATGAAAGTCAACCCTGAAGTATGGGACTTGGGAAATCCAAACAGAGAAGAAGAATACAGTGATGATGATGAAGATGATGATGATGAAAAGGAAGGCGAAATCCACCATAAAAAGAAGGTTGATGCCCTAGGAAATGTTCTTGAAGACAGCGAGGAAGACGAAGATAGCGAAGAAGAAGATGCAAGTGAAGAAGATAGTGACTACAGTGGGGAAGAAGAAGAAGATGATGACAGCGAGGACGAAGATACAGACGATGTTGACACATTGGAGAAAAAAGTAGGGTCTATCTCTATCAATTAAATGTAAATAGTTTAAATAGAATACTTTTGGGCCAGATAGTGGCACGCAAATAGTCTCGGATAAATACACTTGGCACCCACTGTAATTTTTTTAAATGTAATTGAAGATTTGATAGTGGTGATAAAGAACTAGATGCATATTACTCCCGTTTTTAACCCATAATACAATTACAACACTATTAATTGACAAAATGGATAGAGCTGATGTGCGAGCTGACAATATCTACAAGGGTACTGTTGCAAGTCTTAAGAATTTTGGTGCTTTCATCAGATTAAACGTGCCGAATAATCCAAGAAGTAGGGCATCGGGCCTCTGCCATATTAGCCAAATCTCATCCTCAAGAATCAACGATCCCTCAGATGTACTGAAACAAGATCAGGAGGTGTATGTTAGAGTACTGGATGTGAAGCAAGATGGCAAAATCTCCCTTACTATGAAGAATATCGACCAAACAACGGGTGAAGAAACATATCAAAATTCAAGTAATGGATCTGGTAACTTTGATCGTGGAAGAACACAGGACAGACGTGATGACCGAGGAAGACCACAGAAGAGAAAAGCGTCACCAGACATGTGGGAGATGAGTGTTATGAATAAAGCATTTGGAGCCAAGAAAGTGATGCCACTGAACGACAAAGAAGATCCCTTCGCAGAAGTAGATTCTGATGTAGAACCATCGGATGAAGAAGGTGATTTGGAGATTGAGATAACTAACGAAGAACCTCCCTTCTTGAAAGGAAAAACTTCAAAGAGTGGAAGAGAACTCTCACCTATTAGACTGATAAAGAATCCTGAAGGATCGTTGAACAGAAGTGCAGTAGGGGGTTCTAGATTCATGAAGAACTCGAAGGAACTCAAAATGAAGAAAAAACAAGCAGAAGAAGATGCAAAGAGAAAAGAAAAGAAGAAAGTTCAAACTGAAGACCCAATACTAAATGGATATGGAGCAAAGATATCTGACGATGCATACGAAAGTTCGGCGTACTCTGAGTGGAGAAAACAAACTAAGAATGCTTCATACGGTAAGAGATCGGAGCTGAGTATCACCGAACAAAGAGAATCCTTACCTGTCTTCCAACTTCGAGAGAGATTACTTGAGTCTGTGAGAGAAAATGATTTCTTAGTTATTGTTGGTGAAACCGGTTCCGGTAAGACTACTCAAATTACACAGTACTTGGCAGAAGATGGATTTGGTGATACTGGTATCATTGGTTGTACCCAACCCCGTAGAGTTGCCGCTACAAGTGTTGCTAAGAGAGTCGCCGAAGAGGTTGGTTGTAAAGTTGGGGAAGAAGTGGGTTACACTATCCGTTTCGAAGATGTCACTAGTGATAAAACTCAAATTAAATACATGACTGATGGTATGTTGGAGAGAGAAGCATTGATTGACGCAGATATGAATAAGTACTCCGTTATTATGTTAGATGAAGCGCACGAAAGAACCATTGCAACCGATGTTCTGTTTGCTCTATTGAAAAAAGCCGTCATGAGAAGAAAGGGAACTTTGAAGGTGATTGTTACTTCAGCTACTTTAGATGCTGAAAAATTCTCCAAATATTTTAATGGTTGTCCTGTTGTTACCATTCCAGGTAGAACTTTCCCTGTCGAGATATTTTACTCTGTTAAGCCAGAAATGGATTACATCGCTGCATGTTTAGAATCGATTCTACATATTCATATCAACAACCCAGCTGGTGATATACTGGTGTTCTTAACTGGTAAAGAAGAAATTGATACTTGTTGTGAAACGTTAGTCGACAGAATAAAAATCATTGGAGACCAGGATCCAAGTATACCTGAACTTATTATACTACCTATTTACTCCTCGTTACCTTCGGAGATGCAAAGTAAGATTTTCGAACCCACTCCAGAAGGTAAGAGAAAAGTCATCTTGGCTACCAATATTGCCGAAACTTCAGTCACCATTGATGGTATATTTTATGTCATTGATCCCGGTTTCGTCAAGGTTAATGCCTATGATCCAAAACTTGGAATGGATTCATTAATTGTCTCTCCCATTTCCAAAGCCCAGGCTAACCAGAGAGCTGGTAGAGCTGGTAGAACAGGTCCGGGCCAGTGCTACCGGTTATATACCAAATCATCTTATGAATTTGAAATGATGGCTAATACAATCCCTGAAATCCAAAGGCAAAATCTTTCACATACTATCTTGATGTTGAAAGCTATGGGTATAAACGATTTACTTGATTTTGAGTTTATGGATCCTCCTACAGAGAATGCCATGGTGACTGCATTGGAAGAGTTATATATCTTGGATGCATTGGACGAAAATGGATATCTGACAACAGTGGGAAAATATATGGCTTACTTCCCTATGGAACCTCTATTAGCTAAGACGCTGATTAAGTCAATTGAGTTTACCTGTTCTTATGAAGTTCTTACCATTGTTTCAATGCTATCTGTTCCCGATGTCTTTTATAGACCCAGGGAGAAGAAAGAAGTAGCAGATAAGATGAAAGCTAAATTCAATGATTACAATGGAGACCATCTTACCCTGTTGAATGTTTATGAAAAATGGGAAGAAAATAACTGTTCTAAGACATGGTGCCAGGATAATTTCATTCATGAAAAATCGCTACGTAGGGCTAGAGATGTTAGAAAGCAACTTCTTAGAATTATGCATCAATTAGACAAACAAGAGAGGAGAAAAGATTCATCTATTAAATCTTGTCGTGGGAATTTAGATTTAATTAGAAAGGCTTTTGTTTCTGGTTTCTTCAAAAACTGCGCCAAGCGTTCATCCGAGGAGTCCTCTTTCAAGACTGTCATTGAAGGTACCTCTGTTCATATTCATCCTTCATCTTCACTTTTCAAAAAGAGTCAAATAGATTACGTCATATACCATACACTGGTGTTGACGACTCAAGAATATATGCACTGTGTGACGAAGATTGATCCAAAATGGTTGGTCCAATACGCTCCACGTTTCTTCAAGAACGCAGATCCAAACCAATTGAGTAGTCGTAAAAAGGCTATTAAAATTCAACCATTGTTTGATAGGTTCGACGCCAAACAAAGTTGGAGAATCAGTAAAGGTCGTAGATAGAGTTTGGTCCCTTTCATATTTTACTTTAAGTAATTTACATACATATAATAATATTTTCACGAATCGCTAATCGTTTTTTTTTCAATTATACACAGGCTATTGAACACTAATAAATACAAAGCATGATGGTTCTTGCTTACTCTCTCTGATATTATCCCAATGTGACGCTATAAAAGGTTTTCTAACCTTTTGATGGAATCGCTTTTATTAGCGGATAATTCTAATGAAATTGGCTTACCTAGCACTACTTCTCCTTGTAAAAACCTAACTGCAAGAGCAGCATCAGATGCATCAGACATAGTAACCCACGCCTGACCTCTGAGCTTGCCTTTGTTAGGATAGTTGAGTGATATCACATCACCATAAGTCATGAATAGCGTCAGAAGATTCTCCAAAACCAGACTATTATTGAGCTTGTTATCGATATTCTTGACATAGACGGTTTGATTACTTATCTGACTCTTTTCAGTTGATTCATTCTTGGCCTTTTTGACGATATTACTTTCAGCTAGCAACTCATTGCTTCTCTTCTCTGTTTTCTTATTTTCTATTTCGGTTGACATTATGGTGTGCCAATTAATCAGTTGTTAAGGTAGGATCTTGAACAGTTTTAATGAAGATCAATAAATACTATATGGCTTCTATAAAAAAATCGATTTCCATATTTCTCTCGCATTTTTCGAGGCAGCGAAATTTTGAAACATTTATAATTTGAGATGAGCAAGTAATGGTTTATCGTACAACGTTAATTTAATATATTTTCAGAAGATTATCTATATACTTACATAAATTTTTGAATTCTATTCTCTAATTTTTTGACGAACCTTCTAACTTTTTCACCGTTTCGTCAAAGTTTGGGGTGCTTCTGAAAGACACCTTTCCATCAACAACAGTAGCGTAACTTAAAAAATCCCCAGATTTTAATGCTGGTTTTTTGAAGTCCTTGATGTCAGTTATGAACTTTTCGACTTTGGAAATACCCTGGGAAGATTCGGAGCCCATGACAAATTTGTCAAGACCTCCATTAGATTGTATCAATACAACTCTTGGACCAGCTACGCGGATATATGTTCCATTACCTACAACCGTTTCGTAGACAACGTCTTTAGTGACTTTGAGTGTTTCCAAGACCGGCTTCAAGTATGCAGATACTTTTGATGCAAATGATTCCTTTGAAGGGATTTCGTCAGGATTGATAAAAATCTCAGATTGTGGACTGTTTCCACTGAAATTGTGGTGTAGTGAGGTGGCGAGGAAGGAACCATCTTGAAGGTCAGTAGCACCATTTGTTGTGGTTGCTAGAATATTGGAACGCTTGAGCAAGATTTCTTCTCCTTCCTCAAGTGAAAGTCTAAATATGGAACCAGTTCCCAACAATGATACAGATCCTCTTCCCGAGATAAGGTTGTAGCCAGGGTTAACCCAGCTGAACAAACCAGTAGTGGATCCCCTTGGAATATTGAACTTTCTTGACCCCTCTTTAGAAATTGTCGATGGAAGCATATTGGATTTAATGGAAAGTGCTTCACCCGAATAGCAGTGAAGGGCATTAGATGGTAGTACAGCCCAATCTATGGTACCGTCTAGTGAAATGTTGGCGAATGTCTTGCTTGAGTTTTCTCTGTATGGGAAATAAGATCTGAGAGTGGATCTTGGGGTGTATGCGGAAATCAAAAGATCGAGTTGCACGGTAGAAATGATTCTCTGATAACTAGAAGTAATTCTTCCAAGAAAGAATCTGCGGAAAGGTGATCTGACTTCCAATTGAGCAGTTGTAGAAGATATAGCATTTTCCGACGAAGAACCGGTGAATAATGAAATCAGTGATCCACGTTTTATGGAAATTGGGACAGAAGGGGGAACCTTAATTGCCAGAGTAGATTGCGGAGTCCCTATTGTATCAAATATCACTTTCTCTAAGTTAGCTTGGGTGTCTTGTGAGGATTGAGTAGATCTGGGAAACTCGGAGAGTTCCCTTGGAACATTAACATTGGATGGGGAAATAGAATGAGGAATTGTAGCCGTGGGGGCCTGAGAGATGGATATCCCACGGGCAAAATACGTCAGCCTCACAACGTTGTTAAATCTTCCTTGTTGAAGCATATTGATACCTACGTCTTTACAAAGGAAAACGTCTAAAAAAGAGAAGAAATCATTGCTTTATTTACAGTATCGAATTAAAGTCAAAGCTCACCACCGCTTTCTTTCACCTCGAAAAATAAAATCGTAACAATCGACGGGTCGACGAAAGTGAGCATCTTAGCTATACACCTACTTATAATATATATGCAGTATACCAAGCTTATCTTCGGTTAAAGTTTCTAGAACACTTAGACAACCTTGTAAGATACAGCGTCTACCAACACTCCTTCTTCGATAGATTTTGCAACAAATTCAGGAGTCACAAATCGTGGAATTTTTGATTTGAAATGCGACACTTTGTTTCTCAAACATTCAACTTTTGGAGAAACTTGTAAATTGTCTTCAGCATCCTTATAACGGCTCACTACCACGAAAGAACAATTATCTACTGAATCAGTCAGTATACCGCTATGTAATTGGATTCTTGTACTTAGAAGGTACTCTGGGTCATCATCTTTGTGGACTAGAAAAAACTTGATATTTTCGAATAGTTTGAATAGCAGAGGTCTAAACTCCAGATTATCGGCCACACTTGCCTCTGGTGCTGCAGGCATTCTTTCAATGATGCGATCCAAGGTCTCGCTAGTCACTGGCATTGTAAAACTATCACCATACCTATCAACCGAAAAACTGGCCATTGCTCTCTTCAGATCTGACACATTTAAACAATGAGATGGCTCAACTGGTATTCTCTGGTTCACTTTGATACAATCAAAAATCCAACCAAAAGAGAGAATATCGTATCCAAGATTTGCCAACTCAATAACTTCACGAGTGGTTTTCTGACTGAGTATCACTAGATCTTTTCGATCGACGTTTGAGCCTTTTGCACTAGCTGTAATACTGCCTCCGTGGTTTTTGATAATCCTCATCAAATCAGATTTGCTGTACCTTTGTTGGTTATCAACATAATCCGAAAGTACATAAAAAGTCAAATTATCAAACAATAGCGACGTGATTGTTGTTGTAGAAGGGATATTTTCATTCAACCTTTCCTGGTAGTATTCCTTTTGGGTAAGTCTCAACTTCTTCCGCTTAACACCCGTTACCGTATGTGGAGCAACTTTGTGTTTATGAAATGCAGATTTTTCATTAAACTCTTCAAGAGTGGAAGCCACCTTCCAATCCTTATCTTCTCTTATCTTCACACAATAAGCGTTGAACAAAGTAGTACCTACACCGAAGTGATTGAGTTTTGTTTCTGGATCTACAGAACGGGACTTTACCTCAATGACAACAGAATCACGGGGATCAATCCATGATTCGGGGAGAAAAGTCCCAAATTTGATCAAATCTTCGGAGGGTAGTTTAGCCACCGACCTCCACTTTCCTGCGGTCACAGCCTCTATTTTTTTGTAATCATCATAGGAGAACCCATTTGCGACCCTACATAAAGTGATAAATCTGCAGTCAGCATCATTAAGAAGGTTTTCTAATTTTTCACGGTCATCCTCATCATCCTCATCATCAGTGTGGTCCTTTGCTGTATCGTTGTCTTCTTCATCAGAAACAACCGTGTCCTCCTTAACGTGGTTCCGAAGAGCACAAACATAAGTAGTCTTGATAGCTGGTGTTTTGCCAACAATGATCAGATCCAAGTTCTCCCCAAACTCTTCAAGATATTCAGGTTTAACTTTAACCCAATCCTTTGAGACAGTACCCACATTATACCTGGAATTAGGGTCTTTGACCATAATACCTTCGGAGTCCATTCTAATAGCCTCAGATAAGGCTTGTTCGACTTCTTTCCCGGTTGTACTTCTCTTGAATCCTGCTACTTCAAATCTTGTGGGGACTGAGTTCGGTATAATTCCTCTCAAAAGTTTTTTTCTATCTCTGAGTGGTTTGCTTTCTACGCTGATTCCATTACAGTATAGTATATCGAAGACAACAAACATGGGATAACATTCTGTCGTTTCTATTTCCGTCTTTTGTTGGGCAAGCATATCCAGTGCAGCTGATTTCACTGTAGAAAATGGCAGCGTCCTTTTTCTTATAGGATCGTAACTAATCATCTCACCATCCAATACACAACTTTTCAGCCCAGGCTTGAATGCATTAGTTATGAAAGGAGATATACATCCAGCAGATTTAGAGGTTTCACCATACAAAAAACTGAACTCATTTGCATTACGGGTAAAATACTTGTATTTGATGGTATTATCAGGCTGCGTCTCCATATGCATTTGAAATCTTTCTCCATCATATTTCTCTTCAATGTAAAAATCATTTTGAAACAGGGCCGCTATTTCATCGTAGGTCTTTCTTATTCTTTCAGATCTCTGTGGAGTAAAGGGTTTCATCAATTGAACAAT
The DNA here is from genome assembly GCA_030567875.1 of Wenyingozyma nitratophila. NCBI lineage: Eukaryota > Fungi > Ascomycota > Pichiomycetes > Pichiales > Pichiaceae > Wenyingozyma > Wenyingozyma nitratophila. The sequence goes on from JAJLSW010000014.1 coordinate 269,989, forward strand.
TCTCTCATAATCGGGAAGTCTTTTGTCCTTATTCGCAAGTTTCCAGAATGCATACTTTAAGTTATTCGTAAGATTTATCAGCTTCAGCATGTCAGGGTTCCAATTATACAAAAACGATTTTTCCATACCACCCATTGGATTACGTTTCATTAAGATTCTAAAGAAAAACCTGACCTCGTCATAACCCAATTGACCGCACAATTCTTTAATCAAAGGGACTTTTTCTCTATCTGCAGATGTAGCTAGCTTCTGTAAGTAATCATTGAAATCCGATAACAGTAGTTTGCCTCCCCCTTCGGAGCGGCAAATACCTTTTACCATCACAATACTTGCAGCTATATCTTCAAAAGATCTTTCCGCCTGTACTTTATTCTGGTTACGTCTTTTCCATTGTTTTAGACTATTCCAATCATCCGAGCCTTTCTTTATATGCGCAACTTTACTCAATATGGAGATAAACCTATCTTCCTTCATGTTGTACATAGTTCTATCTCTTTGAGCCATAATTGATATCACAGCAGGATATATATCATCACCGACATGTTGTCTCCATAGTGATATGAAACGCTTAATGACTTGCTCTTTGGCAAATGTTTTGGAAGTTCTATTCGTTTTATCATGAGAGATCTTATTAATAGGTACAAATAGTTCCCTCACCAGGTAATTAAACTCAGGAAGTTGACCATGATTAATCGGGCGAAGTTGTTCTATATCATCCACTGTATTCATCGCCGTGTATCATGCTAACATTGATAAGTTGTGGTATGGTCGAAATAGGCAACTAGCACGTAATGATGATTAGATTATGGATCATGTAGATAAATATATATATATATATACATCTAAATAACATAAAACCGTTTCTCAGTGTGCACGGGTGTGAGAGTTTACCCCAAGATTTACCAAAAATGTTAGTCGTAGTTGGCAGGATATATGTCTATTGTACAGGATTTCTAGTAAGATATATAAATAAGTATATAGAATGATTCTTGAGGGGATTAACCACTTAAAGATTTGGTAATTCTGGCGTTAGAGTCAAGTCTATCCAGTATCAATTCAACGAATTGTAACTTATTTGGAGACTTGAATGCCTTGGTTTCGACGAGGGCGCTCAGCCTATCAGCGGTTTCGATTTTAGTACTCGAGCTCTTCTCACCCGAGAGGTCGCCAAATGTCTTCATAAGATTACACCATTGCCAATTTGGAGCAACATCGTTATAGGATCTGGTAGCACCCTTGATAACCCTTTCAATAGTGTAACCTTCGTTATTCATAAGGAAAAAAATTGGAGTCAGGTCTTGTCTAATAATGGTGGCAAGTTCTTGAATTGTCATTTGGGCAGATCCATCTCCCTCCATAGTGATAACCCTACCTGGTAGATTGTTATCCCTTAATGCAAGACCGGCACCTAAAGTTGCAGGGAGAGCGAACCCAATAGAGTTGTAGCAGTGCTGAGCGATACATTTAGCGCCTCTGAGTTGTAAATCAGGGGATGCAAAAAGAAATGCAGAAGTTTCTACTATAACAATATCATTTGGTCTTAGCATGGATTGCAATGAATCATACACATTCTTTGCTGTCAATGGAGCTTCAAACTTGTAATTATCGGTGGCTTCTTGGATAGTGTATCTTTTAGCAGAGGGAACCAAAGTCGACTGAATTTTCTTGGAAAGTAGAGGTAAGACGTCCATCATGTTGACAGTTGGGTAAACTTGACCGAATATACTAATGTAATCTTGATTCATTTCGATAACGTTGGATTGAGCCAATCTACTCTGGTACATACCTGAATTAACCTCGTTATTACAAGTACCAATATTCAAGACGCAATCAGACTCGGCGATGAACTTATGAGTTGAAGCGTTCGAACCGTCATTACCCCAAAAAGTCCCAAGGAATCTCTTTTCGTCTTCGTGAATGAGACCCTTACCCATGAAGGTATCGTAAAGGTTCATGTTATTCTTCACTTTCTCAACTATCAAATTAAATTCCTTCTCCATTCTGAAATTTTTGACATAACAGTCAGCAATTAAAGCAGGGTTCTCAGATTTATATATAGCTTCTAAGATTCTGTCAGTAACTTCTTCAGTCAATGCGGGATAGAGACATTTATTTTCTAGATTGAGTGGAACGTATAATCTATCGACTGGAATCATAGCATCCGCTAAGTCACATGGTAAGAACAAGTAACCAGGTCTTGATTTCTTGAAAGTTATTTCTATTGCACGATCAACCTTCTCACAAGCGTCTCTAACCGATGTGATTGATTGACAGGTTGAACTAACCGATTCTGCCATTTTTTCGTAGATGTAGTGATCTGGAAAATTCAAAGTATTTGGAGCGCCAATCAAGTGATGAGGATTCTCAACGATACCACGGTTGATTTTCTTTTGTGTTGCTGAAGTACCAACGATATGCAATATTGGATTGTATTCACAATAGGCACCGGCTATACCATTGATGGCACTCAATTCACCGACACCGTAAGTTGTTACCAGTACAGAAAGACCATTGGTAACTTTTGAGTAAGATTGAGCGGCGTAGGCGGCATTTAATTCATTACAACATCCAACCCAGTTTACTTGGTCGACATCGTAGATATGTTCTAAGAGATTTAAATTGAAGTCACCGGGAACACCAAATATACTCTTGATACCCAATTGAGCAATTCTTAAGAAGATATACTCAGATATAGATATCTCATTTGCAGACTTTTCGTGTAATGAGAGGTTGATTTGCTCTCTATTGGAGTTTTCAAAGTGTTGTGCGATTGGAGCCATTTCTCGGAAAAGTATTTATATTATAGACTTATGTTTTGAAACGAGTGTAAAGTATAGCTGTACTAGTTTGACAGTTTATCCGAAAACCACTGTAGTGGAAATAGGGGTATCTTCCCCCAATTATATACAATTAGGAACAGAAACGGCTATACCCGGTTATGCTCGGTTATGTCAATTTTTCAATTTTTCAATTTTTTGCAATTTTTTTTTAAATAGAGGGCCCGGTCTCCTGCTTTTACCTCGATTTACCGCAGTTACTGGGATGTTCCGTGATTCCCCTAGAGGCCTTCAAAGCCGTATGTTACCTACCCCTTTCATTGATCTGTGGCTTTACAGGGACGGAATGTATATATGTCATGTACCTACTGTTATCAACATTACTTGGCTCAAGTAACGTGGCATTGCATGTTAATGTTGTGTAAATATATCTATAAAAACAATCTACTATTAGTGTAAATCTAAAAAGTGTCAACTCTTTGTTCTAGAGGATCTATCTTGAAAATCTTATCAGGATTCAATAATCTCAATGGATCAAGAGCAAGTTTCAGCTTCCTCATGGTATTCACGGTCTCGATTCCCAATTCATGTTCTAAGAAATCCCTTTTACCGATCCCGACACCGTGTTCACCACTTACCGATCCTTCATTGTCAATAGCTCTCTTTACCATTCTCTTCATAACGGCTTCAGCTATCTCAATCTTTTCAGCAGGGAATATAATCAGAGCATGAATATTACCATCACCAAGATGACCAACGACTGTCGTCATCAGACCATTGCTTTCAATGTCATTAACAGTCTCCGTTATCACTTTTGGAAGCTTAGAGACAGGAACTGTAACATCTGTAGGCCATGCACGAGCATTAGGCATGATTGCCTTAGCCCAATCGATCGTTGTCCATAATTGTGTCTTTCTAACTCTCCAGATACTCTCCTTCTCTTCCTCTGATGTTGCAACTTGCATATTGAAACCTCCATTGGCTTTACATATATCAGAGACAGACTTAATGGTATCTTTTAATGCATTTTTGGAACCTCCAAGTTTGAACAGTAGTAAATTCTTATCGCTCCATTCTCTTCCACCGGTGCCTTCAGTCATCTCCTTGATACATTTCATCTGTCTATCATCCATCAGTTCAACAGCATTTACTACAATTCCCTTACGGAAGATATCAGTCACAGTCTTTGCAGCTTCACCCAAACTGTTGAAATTCATAATAGCAACAACCTCATTCTCTGGCTTAACATTTAATTTCAATGTTGCTTCGACAACAATACCCAATGTACCTTCACTTCCTACAAATAAGTTGGTCAAATTATAACCATTTGACGATTTTCTAGGTCTATTTTTCGTCTTGATAATGGTACCATCAGCTAAGACAACTTTCAATGAAATAACATTGTCTTTCATGGTTCCATACCTTGAAGCATTTGTTCCTGAACAACTTGTAGCTACCATACCACCTATCATGGCACCAGGACCAGGATCTGGTCCAAACATTAGTCCATATGGTTGTAAATATTCGCCTAAATCTTGCCATCCAACCCCAGGTTGAACAACAACATCTAAATCTTCTTCATGTAACGCTAAAACTTTGTTCATACGACTCACGTCGATACATATACCTCTTCTTGTGGGGATGAAGTGTCCTTCGATGGAAGTACCACCAGAGAATGGAACCATGGGGATCTTATAAGAGTGACAGATCTTAGCCACTTGACTAACTTCTTCAATGGTTTCGGGATAAACAACAATATCTGGTCGCTCGTTCTCGTTTGGCTTGTGGAAATTTGCAGAATTATCAGAATGATTCAATAATTCACCCGAAGAACTTGTGATTCTATCTTCACCCAGCAGTTTTGTAATTTCCACGATTGCCTGTTCTACTTCATTCTTCTTTGCATAAACAGGCGAACCAATCTCAGATAGAGCGGTGGTAGACCTAACTGAGACCCTTTCTTTACCGTAGTAAGTTGTCAATGCCCAACCACCAACGGCACCCACCAATACAGCCAAGGTTGATTTATAGTCTCTTGGAGATGGAGCAGGAGTGGAATAAGCTCTGCCAGGCTTCAATTTGAAGGAAACATTTTTCCCGTGTCTGACAGCACCTCTTAACGAAACGAACATACTTCGACAGATGTGTGCAAACTATGGATTTGTATCTCTATCGGACTAATTGAAGCCTGAAAAGAATACAGCGTGGCGATGGTGGACAGAGATAGATAGGAGATAAGCTCGATTTGACAGGCAGCGCACGATAAGAAAAGATGCTCGACGGGGACCATCTCTAGCGTCGATCAGCGTCACAAATAGAGCGATGTTCCTCGCCAGTGCAATTTACGCGGAACACGACAAAGAAGTGGGAACGAAGTAGCGGACTATGTCTTTTAGATTTATTTATCTATCTATTTACATATGGTCGATCCAATACTTACCGCTGGCTACAAAATATCTGCGAGGCTAAAATATTAATATAACTAATACTCTCACAATGGCATCGGTATGGTATACGCCAAGTGCCATCCAAGGTTTCATGGACAAATTTCCCCTGGTATCTTATCCTGCAGTGAGTAATCATTCGAACGAAGATCGATTGATTTCGAAGCGTCAGTTTAAATTTAGACCTTTGAATGATGTACATAATCGTGGTATGACCCCCGATAGTTCATTTTCATCTTCCTTTGTCAGTGACTCAAATACGAACTCTAGATTTCAACTAGGTATCTACAATGCTGTTCCTTTATCATATAACAAAGACGTTTTAGGCTCGCTAGATCCGTTATGTCTCTGCTCAATGTTGATCATAGCTCATAAAGGTGGATTTAGATTACCCCTCATGAAAAAAGAATACAATAAACGAGCAAGCAGAGGAGGTGGAAACATGGGTGAGGATATAGAAGGTTTTTGCTCCTTGTTATCTTATCATAGTTCTACTGATGGTGAACTACCAATCTTAGTCGAAGATGAAGATAATAGAAAGCAAAAGAAATACAAGAGAAAGATACGGTCTACCACCATCATCAATGAAATGAATATGTCAAACGTCAAAGATCCGAAGGAATCGATGTTGATAGAGTTATTGGACACTGTGATATATGATTTCTTCTTGACTGTTATCTTGACTGAGCTAGACGACGTTGATAAGGTGAAATTATTTTTACTCAATAAAGAGGATGAAACCAGCAATCCTGACAAACTTGATTTATTTGACAGGGCTACATTACCTGGAGCTCTCGGCTCTTTGGTGAAAAGATATAATTATCATATTAGAAACCCTTTAATCGGTGAGAAGTATGTAAATTACAGTTCTAAGATCACCCCAGACTTTCAATGGAAATCTGTAGATTCGGAAAGAAAGTTCGTCATAGAAGAAGGGCTAGACAAGATCAAGGAATTGGAAGTTTTACTTGGTGAGAAGATATTGAAGAGTAACGACGGTGATGATTCTCCAGTGACCGTTTTTGAATCTCCTGCTGGAGAAGTGAGTCTGTTTGATTTGAAGCTAGCCAGTTATGTCTATTGTATCTTGAACATCGAAGGCAGTGTCACATTTGATGACATCAAGAGTTCATGTCCCAAACTTGCATCCCATTGTGAAGCAGTGATCAGAGGCGTCATATAAACACAGAGCCCTGAAATCACGTAGACATAGATAAACTACGCATAAATATACATACTACATAGATATACATAGTAGACATATATATATACATTCCCATGGAATAGACTACTCATTATAACATCAAAGTGCACGTTTCTGGAAGGAATTGAACCGCTCGCGCGCAAGGCAGTAGAAGGATTATCTTTCTCTTGTCTGACTCCTCCATTTCCCTCTCCCCAGTTTATACCTGGAGTCATTGGATAGATTCACCATTTATAAGATTACGCCTTGACCGTTTTCGAACTCATATATATAAGATTACTTCAATCCACCGTGTTAATCATGAATGGAACCTCTGAGGGATTTGCAAATGAGAGTTATGAAAGAATAGACTCGGCATCCTCCACTCTGGCTTTTTTGCCAGCAGATGCAACCAGATTGGATGTCGGTCCAACTACAAATGATGATAGCACACTACCACCAATTGATATCGACGATAGAAGTATAGATGAAGATCCAGTAGAGGATAACTTTGAAGAGAATCTTCTACAAATATTAGACCTTGATACCATTGTGAAACTGCAAGAAAAGGAAAATGAATACAAGAAAAACTTTAGCCCATATGAGAACTTTAATATATTTAAACAGTGGTTCAAAGAGGGGGTTCCTCTATCTGAGTTTGAGAAGATTGTCCTTTTCAAGGAACCAAACGACTGTTCTTTAGTAGCCAAGTACTCGAAATTAGAGGAATTTGAACTGACAAAACACAAGAGTATCAAACATGTAATACTCAGCACATTGCAAATAGCACATCCTCTACGAGTTTATCATGAGAGAAATACCGAAGATATAGAGTCAAAAGAGGCACTTCAATTCATATCCAAACTGGACGAGCTTCCAGTGATTGTCTTTATCCATGGTTTGGGTGGACAGATGTCTCAGTTTGAACCAATTATGGCTCTTTTCTCACAGTGTGCTGATATCTTCAGTCTGGATCTCCCAGGGTTTGGTAATTCAAAACCTATTGTCGTAGATTCAGGTATCAAATATAACATGCTTTCTAAATTCGACGAGGAAACATTTAGGAGAATGCAAAAGTTAATTGGCGACTTGACCTGGGAGGATCTCACTACTCATTCAATTGTAGATTTGGTATTCGAAATCCTACAGATAAAATACCCTAATAGGAGATTTATTTTCATTGGACATTCCATGGGCACGCATATAATAGCCAAATTGGTCAATAAGTTTGATAAGAATGTGGTGGAGTCATTTGTGATACTTTGTCCACCTTCATTCTCTACGGATACAGATGCTACAAAGTCTACAAATATGAAATCAAATCTACCATGGCATCAAAGATTGTTCTTCGATGTTAGTAACTATATTCCATCGGTGTTCGATTACTATAGGTATTGTGATAGAATTGGTGCTCTGTTCTCCAAATCTGTTCAATCATATATATTCATAGATGAGGATAGCGCACATGATGACCCACATTTAATATTCAAGAGGTTGAGACAGCTAAGGTGGAATCTAGATACCAATTCAAAGATTTTCTTGAAGTATCTCAATGGGTTTGAAAGAGCGACGTCCAAGGAGTTATTAAGTGCAATTGGTAATTTGCCAAACGATAGTTACTCTAGATTTATGGTTATTGGTGGTGATAATGATAAAGTGACATCCATCAAATATTGCGAGCAGATTAAATCGTTTGTTCAAGATAAGGATATTACTTTTCATACAATCAAGAATGCTAACCATTCAATATTCTTAGATAAACCAGAACTGACAAGTGGGCTAATACTACAGTTCATCGATACCATCAAACCTTTGAACATCAGCATACCTTGGTGTTTACAAGTCAAAGCTTTGATCAATGGGGATAAATGGGGGATGAAAAATTTAATCAAATGGTCCAAGATCAAGGCTATTTCTTCGAGTATAGTTAACCCTACAACTGGGCAAGAATCACCATTGTTGGGAATGAAAACTTTGAGAGAATCAGACGAGATTCATAACCCGCTAGATTTTGAACAGTCACACCCTGAAGTATATGCCATTATCAATATTGGATCCGATCTTCCCTCATATAATACCCAAAATTTCCAAAGAATTAAATATGTCAAATTTCCTACGGTTTCAAAGATTATACCAGATAACGTCACAGTGAGGAAGTTCATTGCTTTGGTGGATCAATTATTTGCTGAGAGGATAGACAAGGAGCAAAAAGTCGTCGTTCATTGCCATTACGGATTCAATAGAACCGGTTATTTGATCTGTTGTTACAATATTGAGAAATTGAAATGGAAAGTTAGTGATAGTGTGGAAGCTTTCAAGGTAGCCAAAGAGCCCGGCATAAAGCACCCACATTTTATCGATGGGTTGTATATAAGGTACGAGAAATAAAACTGGACAATAAGGAGGAAAACTGTATATACTCAGCTTGGCTTTTCTTTCCAATAATTAGTAATCGATGTATCCTTTAGTAGGTAATAGGGTTCAATAATTACACAATTGGCATACCCTATAGACTAAATCTGACTCCAACTGTGGAGTCTGCGGCTGTGGCAAAATATGAATTCTCAAAGAAAACCGCTTTTCATTTACACGGCGGGGGGCGTACGTAAATAAATGATAAGGAGTAGGTAGAAATATACAAAATAAAAAAAAACTTACGATTTTACAGATGATGAAAAATATACTCCAAATTGGAACAGATTATGATATGTATTAAAACTCACCAATCCAGTCGGTGGTATGAGTTGAGTGAAACCCCAGTATAATTATTTAAAGTAAAAAAGGAAAAAAAATTAATGGTAAAGTGAAATAAAGATAGAATTGTGATATGAACACAGGAAAAAGATAGTGAAGTGTTCTCCGAGAAACCAAGAGGTAATAATAGTGATACGTGTAACAGAAAAAGATAGGGAGGTCGTTAAGTTCGTTAAAAGGTTTTGAGCTGAATGGATGTAATTTATGGTAAATTAACAAATCATGCTCTGATAAATAACTTATCAATTGGTTATATCATCATGCCTACATCGTCCCATGCCCATGTATATTGAATTATTGGATTGGATAATAAAAAGGACGATAATAACCATTTAAGTATGATTTACTCATAATCTTGAGAATGATCTAAGATGAATAACACCAATTGAATCGGCTAATGAGTTGGATTCTTCATCCTCAGTAACTGCATATTTAAGAGGTAAAATGAAAGGTAAAGTTAATCCAAATGTCAAGTAACCTAAATTTATCAACGAACTTGATCTAGAACCTGTTGATCTATAGTGGTGATGTCTAGTAAATTGTCTAGATAGTATGGCGGCATTCATGTTGTTCAATTATTTAGGTAATCGATTGATGTATGAGAATTAATTAAGTTGATCGACAAAATCCGAAAAATGAAGACTTTTGAATAATTTGATGTAATGAATAAAGTGGGATTTGATTGAATATTTATAAAGATGATATTCAATGCAATATGTCTAGAATATGAATAATGATAATAATACCGTGGTTTTTTTTTATTTGAAGTATACAGCCTTGAAATTAAAAATGGCCTTTGGAATGAGAAACACGAACAAAAACAATGATACGATTTGAAACACGGTAATGAACAAAATGAACGAATAAACGAAATAAACGATAAATGCAATAGACTCAAATCAGATCACAAAGGAAAGTAATTAAGCCTTGGTTTGAATCTAAGAAAAATGTTGAGTTTCGTAAATAAAAGAGAATCTGTTGATGTTAAATATAAAGACTTTCTAAAAAATCGTCTGATTTTATCGGAGTTCAAAAAGAAAAATAGTGGCACCTATTATGTAATCTGTGAGCCTGCGTTGTGCGGTGGAGTTTCTGTTCTGATGTGTACAGTTGAGAAGAGGCGTGATGTGTATAGCGTGTCTTGGGGGACTAAAGAGTAGGCTATGTGAAACGAAAACTACGATAATACTACAATGTGTTAAACAGGATAGTAGGTGTTATATCTAGAAGGGAGACTAGTGTTTATATATATATACTTATACAATTTAAGTTCAAAGTAAATGGCATAATTGATGGCGGAAATCATCCTCCGCCATAGTAAACTGTGGGGGCCCCGGTGGCTCTCGGCGCGTTCTCCTGCTTTTTTCGTAATCGCTTTCCTCTGCCCGCGAGTTAAAAAAGCTGAAATCGGAAGGCTATTACAGATTCTTCAGGTCTACCGGATCGGGGAGGCTGTTAAGCGTGACAGCTATCCCACTTGGGAACTTTTATTTTACCAGATGAATTTGTTGCTTGTGGCATTCACTATGTTCATTAAGGTATTTTAATCATCACATATCAATATCAGTATCTCTATTGTGAGAACATAACCCCATCGGGATACTAAGATTGCATACTCCGGGAAGACCACCAAAAAAATCTGCTAACGAGCTCACCCGATCGGGTGCATCCGCTGTCGCGAGTGGGTGCAATATCCCCTGCCTGCCAGCCGGTCTCAGATCAAAAATTATTCTTAGGTCGGAGTACCCGCATACCAGTGCATTGAGACAAACTCGGATGGAAGCGTATTCACGATCGGCTGGCCCTTGCTGTCAAATTTGATACAGCCCCATTGAACATAATAACAACCTTGCGTGTTTTGTTTAGGGGACGATGATATAATAAAGATTACGCAGGTACTTTAGCTTCACTTGTTGAGTCTATTTGCTTCTTGTGCTTTGATTGGGGGAGCGACATTTGTTCTTGGTATTCTTTTAAATTATACTAGAACATATCGGATTTTAATTATGAAACTGTACGTTTTGGGTTTGGTAATTTAATGTCCTTTTAAGACAAGTGTATTCTATATATATAAACAATTCACGTAATTCATTACAGATTTTTTAATTGATGCGGTAGTAGTATTTTGTTGTTGATGGTTTTATTTGAATTTGGTAGCGTTCAAATTATTTCTTTTATTTTTCAAGTTCCTTTTCCAAACTCTCAAGTTCACTCAGGTTCTTCTTCAAGGACTCAACGTTGTCATAGCTGTCGTTAATTCTATCGTATGTTGATTTCATTCTGTCTTTAATCTTCACGTGCAATAACTGGGAGCAACTATCTATAGTTTGTCTGATTCTATCGACATACCAACTCTTGAAATCTTGAAGATATTTAATCGAACCTTTACTAATATTATTGAAACTGATAGCAAAACTCAATATCACAAATGCAACACTTGTCTCAAGATCCATGTAACCAAAGATATTCATTACTGAAACAACTGTAAATGTGGGGAAATTGACGTTAATAAGGTTTCTAGTTACCAAATCGTGGATTTGATGTTGCACAGCTGGTAACTTGTCATTGACTATTTCTAACTGTAGATCCTTGATTGGCTTGTTCAATACAATCTGATTGCTCTCCTCTTTCAATTCCGACAGGATAGTATTGCTATTATCGCCGATAATTCTGTTCAGTTCACTGTCTATCTTACCATTTAAATAATTTAATTCTTCGTTTGAATTTTTCAGTGAACCGTGTGACTTGTCTCCATCGTTAGGTTTTCTTCTGGGCAGCAAACCAAACAACCTTCTTGATTTAAGATCGACATCATTGTTTGCAAAGAGGAAATTACCAACGACTAAATCGTAATCATCGATATTCAAGATAATTTCATTGATCTTACTGAATTTATTGATCAATACTTGGTTTAAGAATGGTATGATCTTACTCTGTAATTCGAAATGCGACAACTGGGACCATTTTTCAATTTCCTTGCTCAAGATTTCTTCCTTGTCCTTGAGTTCAAGTAATGCAGCTTCTCTATCGTTATTAACAATGGCAATATCATCAAACAAAGATTTTAGACCTTTAACTAAAGGTATATATCCACTTGTTTCTTTGTCGATAGTGTATATAAGTTCGCTAATGTTTGATGCACTATTAAGTTCTTGGTACTTGTTCACATTGTTGAACGATTTTAAAAGCAATTCATTTGCTTGGTTGGCCTTGCCAATATCTATGTTCAAGCTATTGTTGCTACTTTTACCGTCTTTATCGCTCACGCTGAGAAATCCGGGTCCTTTATCCTCACTGTTGATAACTTCCAATATGGGGTAACCTCTATATTTATCAGGTATCATCTCATGTGCGTCGTTCTTAACGTATATGTAAAAATGACATTGGTCTTCGTTGAATTTGGCTCTTCTTACACCTAATTCAATCTTTTCAATACCTTTGATCTTGGATCTATCAGCATTAGACTCCTTATAGTTCTCGCCAATCTCAACAAATTCAATATCATTAAATAGCTCCCTGTTGACTCCAAATGATTCGTTTGCTGTACTTTTATCCGAACCCTTTTGTAATACTCTTAATTCTCTATTCAACATTGGAGATGGAATACCAAAATGAAGAGTATTGGCATCAAGATATTCGTTCAGGAATACAGGAGAATAACTAAGTATGCTTAAAGTCGTATCTCTATGTGAACCGCTTCTCTCTTGTTGGATACTCTTGTACCAAAATTGGTTAGAGTCGTAAGGGTCGCATAATAATGCGTTCAGTAGTGATGGTTGATTTTTTTCAACGATGGATTTTGACTCTATAACACCAATTCTTACGGTATATGGCTGAAATTTGGATTCACTTTCCTCTTCACTCCAACTTCTAAGCGATTCTTTTTGCTTTTTGGGATTGGGTATCAAGTCTAGCAAATTGTTGATCTTGAGTGAAATCTTGGTGTTATTTTCGTATTGGATCTTGGCTCGTTGAAGTTGGGTTTTGAGACTGCTCAGATTGGAGTTGGACCTACTCACGACTTTGGTGAGATTGGGAATTCTCAGGCCACCAGATACATTGGAAACCCTGCGAGACAGCATTTTTCAGACAGTGAACAACTTAATGGCACTTCAATGGATATTTCCGTATACCTTCCTATATTCCGTCATATGTTGACTACCGTTTAAACGAATCAGCTTTATTTCAATTCTTTTCATCAACAAAGTGGAAATCGACGACTCGTCGCGTCGCTAGAAATAAATCTTTGCACTGCCTATTGCTGGTGTGCTTCTCAATTACCGTGCGAGTTAATAGTGGGGTAGACACATGTATTGTAACTAGCAGCTATTGGTACCTTTGAGAGTTGAATGAATCCATAGTCCAACGTACAATTGAGTATCCAGTTTTGTTAAGGTCTTTTAGAAGGTGGTTGGTTGACTATTTCCTGGTACCTACATTATGCTGACTACCATTAGTCGAATAATTCCCCGCTTGACACGCATAAAAGATATCAGCTATAGAACCATACATACATCCTCTCGCCTTTATATGCATGACAATCCTTTAGTAAGTATTGAATCACCGTAATTGACTGTAACAGTACAATTTACTAACCAGCTAATTTATCAGCGTCTTCCGAAAAAGAACACATTCCCCATTCCAAAGTCAAAACATGGTGTCCCCGTGAAACAAATGATTCCAGGGGTCAAGAATATCATCATGGTGGCTTCTGGAAAAGGAGGTGTTGGTAAATCAACCGTTTCTACCAACCTATCCATTGCATTGCGGCATCTCGACTTGAAAGTAGGGTTATTAGATGCCGATATATATGGGCCCAGTATACCTAAGATGATGAACTTAACTGGTGAGCCCCGCTTATCATCTACAGGCTCCCTATTGCCAATGAATAATTATGGTGTTAAGACGATGTCAATGGGTTACTTGATCCCCGATGATAACTCTGCAGTGGTTTGGAGAGGTCTATTGGTTCAAAAAGTTATAGAGCAATTACTGTTCGACGTTGAATGGAGTCCGCTAGATGTATTGGTTATTGACATGCCGCCTGGGACCGGAGATGCACAATTGGCAATTACACAGTTAGCAGAGATCACAGGATGTGTCATAGTATCTACAAGTCAGGATATTGCACTTATAGATGCCATGAAATGTATGACGATGTTAGATAAGGTCAAAGTTCCAATATTGGGTTTGATCGAAAATATGAGCTATTTTGTCTGTCCCAATTGCAATCATAAGGAGCATGTATTTGGATCTTTGGGAGTGGATGCAGAAGCAAGGAAACGAGGTATCGATGTGCTAGGTTCTATTCCTTTGAATAGGCAGATATGCGAACGTTCCGATAATGGAACTCCTATAACCATGAGCCAAGATTCCTTGGATGTGGAACTAGCAGCGCCATTTGCATTGGTTGCTGAAAAAATTAAAGAGAAGCTTGTGCTGTAATTTATAGCTAGGTAATTGGAATATAATGAATAACTTAGCCCCCCGTAAAAAATGTAAAGTCCTTTCCATTGACATATCTGTAGTTTTAATCTGACGAAAAAATTCACGAAGAAAAAAAGAAGCACCATTAGGTTGGCGCTTAAAAAAGTCGAACGCTTGTTTTTTTGTATGGATCACAAAGATATCTTTTGCTTTTATGGTATTCATTCTTGTAAGCCTGATCATCTCTTTTTCCTTAATATTCATTTGTAAAAATAGTAATATTATAATACTGTACTAGGTAATAAAAGTTTTTGGCTTATACACCGTTACTTACTACTATACTTAAGATGATTCCAAAGAGTCTTAATTGTTTAACTCTCCTTCTCGTTTGTTTCATTCAAACAATTTCCATTTGTAGTGCAATCAATATCTTCACAGATGGAAATCAAGAATTAAGAGCCAAAGTATTCAGGGAAATCGAAGCATTTACCAATATCGAAGGTCAAAATACCACTTTTGAGCAATGGAAATCACCAGAAGGTGAAGAGTATATCATCCCATTGACAAATGGGAGTGTTGGAAGTGGTTTCAAATTGATAGATGCTACTGCAATCGACAGATCTAAAGTTTTTGAAACATTGGCAGACGAATTACAAACTGGGAAGATTCACTATTATTTACAAGAAGAATCCGTCACTACTGCAGGATGGCCTTTCTTTTGGGAAAGGTTGTTTTCTTCAGACGATTGTGATGATGATGATGGTTACGAAGGGAAGATGGAGGCCAATTTCCCATTTGGCGCTAGAAAGTTTCTCCTTGTTGGTGTTAAAGAAGAGTCATTGCCCAACTCCGACGGAACAGAAGATGAAATCATTCCAATTGTTGATAGCAAAGGTTTACTGTTCAGAAGGAAGAAGTACGATGATGACTGTGACGATGATGATGTCAATGCTGGTAGAAAACTATTCGACACAGATAAGTTCTTCTTTGTTGGAATTGGAAGTGTTAATGGAACAAACTCAACTGAAGAAATTGAAGAAATGCGTTCCACTAGTGGTATTGCTATTGCAACAACTGTGTTACAATTGAAGCCCACTACTACTAGTTCAACTAAAGCAACAAGTTCATTTATCTCTACAACACAAATTGAAAAGACTCCAGTTCATGTTACCAAAACCATTTATTTCACCTCAACTTCTACCATTACCCCAAACTCAAACTTCCATCCTGGAACCATCATTACACATGGCCCACATACCTCTCGTAATTCAAACAATCGTCCAACATTGAAAGACTACAAGACAAAACTCAATGAGTATCTGGAGACTTTACCAGCTTTCAAAAGTTACATGAGTGCAAAACCTACCATGACTATGCCTACACCAACGGCACATTTTACAACACCTACTAATGGAACCACTCTAAAGACAAAGATGATGACATCAACTGCTGGTACAATTGTAGTACCAACTTCTTCCCTTAGATCTAATATGTCTGCCGATATTTTCTCTGAATTCTATCAACAAGTACACTGGAATACGTCGAGTCCATATGCCTTGGTTAATAACAGTTACATCAATGGTGGGCCTGTCAATTCTCCCGTTGTTACGTGCCAATGGTCTGTATTATCGGCTTTGGTTCTAGTTGGGATCTCGGTCATAATCTTTTGATTAATATTTTTTTAAAGCGAATGGTTTATATACGATTAATTTAATGAGACTTCTTTAATACAAACTTTCGTTTTGAATATTGTATTATATAAATAGTATATTAATAAATAAAAACTCTAATTGAATTGTATAATCCCATTATTATATGTTGAAATTCTAGACGAAACAAAGATATATGAATGCAGAAAAGAAAGATACACACTACTCTTGTAGGGCCTTCAGCCTCTCTCTCATGTTGTGTATGAGATCTTCGTCTTCTTCTTCTTCTGCGGCTTGCTTTGCTGGTTCGTTGGAAAGTACAGGTTCTGGCATGTTGACCTCCGGTTCTTTTTTAGTTTGATCACCCAAGATGTTTTTCAACAATTCGTCAATTTGTTCATCTTCTTCGTCTTCCATCATCATATCATCATATTCTGAGTTATCCATCATATCTTCAACCATTTCGTCGATGATCCCACTTCTCATCAACTCTCTACTCAATTCTTGAACTGTGCGACTGATTTCAGGGAGTTTAACCAAAGAACTCACCTCTTTCATTATTTCTGTGGATTTTTGCATTGAGCCTTGAAGTTTCAACATCTGTTGCTGCTCATTTAGTTTCATGCCAATGGAATCTATGGTGGCCCTTGATTGGTATAGTCTGGATCTTTGCTTATTTATATTTCTTAGCTCACGGGCATATAATTTGGCTGTCTTCATATCTCCTTTCTTGGCTGCTTGTTTGATAAGGTTTGTGGTTTTTTTCTCCACGGGACTTAAATCACTCAAGGATCTGTCCAACTGTCTCTTGTTCTTACGTATTAACGATTGGCATTTTCTCATCTATATAATGGATTGAGTTAGTAATCATGTTCTTTCAAAACTTATAAGACAGGGCGAAATGAAAGCAGACATACCTGTTCCTTGGGATCGGGTCCCCATATGGCTTTCTTGATATAATCCATAGTTAATGTTGATCTGCGCGTGTGATGTGAACGTGGATTATGGATTATATATATCGATCAGTTTGTTGGAATGGGCAGTTGGAAGTAGAAGATAAATGGATGTTCTGTATCAGCTAGCAGATGAAGCCTCCCCTCTGCTCTCTCTCTCTCTCTTTCTTTCTCTCCCGTTGCCTTTTCTTTTTCCTCACTCCGTGTTCCCTGCGTGTGCGGCGTGCCGGTTACCGGATCTGGGAGCACGATCCTTTATCGCCAGAAAAAAGTTTATAGCTGGCCTCGGGTGCTAACATTTCTAGTGCTATTAGTCACCCTCGGGATTCTTATGGGGTTCTTCAATGCTACTGAAGAAGAGCCATTGACGGGGACATATATACATTTGAAAGAAAGGAGATATAAGTAAGTTATGTCATCTGTGCTAGTAACAGATACGTCATTGGATATGGGCAGTTCCCCTGTGGGCACCCAGATCTCTGTTAGAAAACCCAGCGAGTGTCACCCATCGGCAAGCAGAGAAAGTTTCATGTTACAAACTATTGGGCTTCACCTTCAAGATGATACCAATGATCCCCCATACGAGAGTGCAGTTGCAGAAGAAGAGGAAGAAGAAAGAGAGCTGGTGGCCCATTGGGAACCAGAGAAAGCCGGGTGGAGAGCTTGGCTGGTTGTATTTGGATCATTTATGGGCGCTACAGGAAATTTTGGTATGATCAATTCCGTTGGTGCCATTCAGTCATATATTGGTACACATCAACTCAATGATACATCTACGTCTACTACGGGTTGGATTTTCAGTATATTTTTGGGTATGTGTTATGTTCTCTGTGTGTTTTCGGGTGATTTGTTCGATAGAATCGGTCCTAGAATCCCCAACGCAATTGGTACACTTTTACAATTTGCAGGTTTGATTGCCACTGCCAATTGTACCACTGTTTACCAATTCATTCTAGCGTATGGTATATTGACCGCGCTGGGAAGTGCACTATCGACTTGTGCCATCATTGGTAGTGTACCAGATTGGTTTCCAAGAAATCAAAGGGGTTTTGCACTTTCTATTGCTACGTTAGGTTCTTCTATTGGAGGTATAGCTTTCCCCGCTATGCTCAGTAAACTGTATACATCAGTTGGGTTTGAATGGGCAATTAGAATATTTGCCTTTATATGCTTGGGATGTCTCACTACTGCTACAATTTTGAACGTTGGGAATCCAGATAAGCCCAAGGTTAACAGGGTACGTAGGCAGTCTATTGTTTCAACGCCAGATAACCGTATTACTGCTTCGAGTATTTGGTATGGGCTATTGACCTATCTAAAAGGAATGTTTGATTTCAGTTGTTTGACTGATCTGCCCTTCTTATTCTTGACGATAGGTATATCATTTGCTGAAGTTTCTCTATTTTCAGGTACAACCTATTTACCATCTTATGCCGTAGCTCAAGGAATATCCAGTCAATCTTCATTGACAATGCTTACCGTGTCAAATGCTGCAGGTATGGTTGGTAGATTAATCCAAGGATATATATCGGATAGGTTAGGACCATTCAATACCGCATTGGTCTCTTATGCTTGTGTCACGGTGGTTGTATTTACCCTATGGCTAGGATTTGGGTATTCCGAAAGGGTATTGTATGCCTTTTCTGCGCTTTATGGATTCTTTAGCGCTTCTGTATTTGGGTTGACACCCGTTTGTGTATCGGCAATCTCACCAGCAAGGGAATTTGGTAAAAGATATGCGATTGTTAGTTTGATCGGTGGGATTGCCATGTTTGTCGTTATGGCTATAGCTGGTATTGTTGCTGCTAAGAGTTACAAGTATTTTGTTGTCTTTGTTGGTTTACTCTCAGCCTTTGGAACTGCCAATCTTTGTATTAGTAGATACTTGATTGTTGGAAGAAATTTCAATAAGAAGATTTAAGGTGGTTCGTTTATATTGGGGCACTTTAGTTTTCAATCGCCTGCTTTATGATAGATATTTGAATTTTTTATATATATATATAGACTTCTTGTTACATAGTACGAATAAACGAAACAGTGGGTTTTTTTTTTGAAATATAATAATATTATTTTTTTGTATATACGTATTTATATAAACAGATATTTATGAACAACCAAAACAAAGGATTTTAAAAAAAATTAAAAATATATACTCTTCTCTATTATTATTCCCCAATAAGTGTAAAAGATTGTAAATTCACAAAAAAAAAAGTTATAATAATAATAATAAATGTTGATAAAAAATATTAGATGTAATAATGCAAATTGAAAATGCAAAACTTTTTTTTGTAAACCCAGACCATTAAAAAACAATAATAATAAAATGAGAAGATAATGTACAATAATTTAAAAGTCTAAATTAATGTAACAAAAATCAGACTTCTTTTTGATGTAAGAGAGAAAAAAAGACAAAAGATATACTGAAAAAGAAAACTGCTATGGATAAAAGCATCCCTTGTTGTTTGTAAAGAGGAAAAAAAAAAAGGATAATAAAATTTTCATGAAAAGAAAATAAAATTTAAATGCAAAGTGAATGTGGAAATAATTTCTAAATGATATGATATGATTTGAATATGTAAAACCACCATGCAAATAATCTAACAAATTGTCTATTAGCAATAAAAAGAATTATAAGAGCTCAGCTCCAATTCTATAATGAAAAAGCAAACTTTCTAATTGTAAGAAAAAAAAGGGTCATTCAATTTATCTTTATAATAAATAAGTGAATCCCTTTTATAAAATTCAATAAAATTAGAGCATAACAAAATTGGAAATGAATATTGGTAAAAAAAATTCTATTTCTTCTTTTCAGTGCACTGATTGATTGTGTGTAAAATTTTCTTTTCTTGAATAAATAATGAGTAAAACATCATCTCCATAACATGAAAAATGAATGTTTCTGTTGTTCTATAACTGTGAAAAATTTGTGTGTGTGTGATAAAAAGCAAGGATAATAAAAAAGGAAGAAAAGTGGAGGCAGAACAAAAGGGAACTAAATGTAAGATAGTAAAAAACAAAAAGAATTACTTTAGCCCCTTTCTTTAACCCTAAATAAACAATTTAACAATACCTTTTTTTTTGTCAATAAAAAATCAACAAAAAAAGGGTAACTTGTTAAACCATTTACCACCATTGAGATCCACCAGATCCACCAGAAGCACCACCGTTACTACCACTGTTACTGTTGTTGTAACCACCACCATATTGACCATATGAGGTGTTGTTACTTCTTTGTGGTTGGTAACCAAAGTTGTTGTTGTTGGCGGCACCACCATATTGACCACCGTAAGATGGAGCACTATTGTAGTTGGAAGATTTTCTGTAATCTCTTGAAGCACCCATTCTGTTACCTCTACCTCTACCTCTCATTTGTTGACCTTCTCTGTCAATGGAGATAAGCCAGTCTGGAACTTCTTGTTTAGCTTCACCTAAGATTTCAACTAAATCTTTGATAACATTCTTGTTACCACGGTTGACAAAAGCAGTGGCAATACCGACATTACCGGCACGACCGGTACGACCAATACGATGGACGTAATCATCGATATCAGATGGTAAATCGTAGTTGATAACGTGAGTAACGTTTGGAATATCTAAACCTCTAGCAGCAACGGCAGTGGCAACTAAGATTGGGGCGGAACCTCTTCTGAAGGCTTCTAAAGCTCTCTCTCTTTCGAATTGAGATCTATCACCATGAATAGAGGTGGCCTTGAAATCTTGAATGATTAAGAACTCACATAAGGTATCGGCCATCTTCTTAGTTTCGACGAAGATTAAAGTTAAACCATTATCGGCTTCTTCTGGAGTGGCAAGGATATCGAGTAAAGAAGATTTCTTATCTTCTTCTTCAACGTATAAGACTCTTTGAGTAATATTTTCGGAGGTAGAACCAACACGACCAACGGATAAGAAAACATAATTCTGTAAGAAATCCTTGGCCATAATTTGAATATCTCTTGGGAAAGTAGCAGAGAACATGAGGGTTTGACGACCATCAACAGTTGGCATGTCACAACCTTCAACAATGTGTCTGATTTGAGGTTCAAAACCCATATCCAACATTCTATCGGCTTCATCTAAGACTAAATATTTAATTTTTCTTAATGAGACTCTTCCTCTTTCTAATAAATCGTTTAATCTACCTGGGGTGGCGACTAATAAATCACAACCTCTTTCCAAGTTTCTAATTTGAGTGTTGATATCGGCACCACCGTAAGCAACACATGGTTTCATCCATGATCTGTAGGCGAATTTCTTAGCTTCTTCGTAAATTTGGGAGACTAATTCTCTGGTTGGGGCTAAGACTAAAGCGGTTGGGGTGGCCTTACCTCTTGAGAAAGTGTTACCAGCATCTTCGGCATCTGGAGCTGGACCAACTTTGAAAGATTCGGATAAGACTGGGAATAAGAAACCACCAGTTTTACCGGAACCAGTTTGGGCACAAGCCATTAAATCTCTACCGGCTGAAACAACTGGAACAGAGTATTTTTGAACTGGGGTTGGTTTAGTGAATCTTGATAAGACAATGTTTTCTACTAATAATGGATCTAAAGGAGGAGCAGTGAATGCATCGATTGGATCTGGGATATCTTCACCAGAGACTTCAACTGGAATATCATCGTAGTTATCAAAATTAATACCTGAAGATTGGAAAGTTGGATCATCTTGGACACCGAATAATTCGATTTCTAATCTTTCATCCTTTTCAGCTGGGTGATGGACACCATCAACCCATTTACCTTCACCTCTTCTTTGTTGGAAACCACCTCTGGCGTTATTGTTATTGTAACCACCTCTGTTTCCTCCACCAAAACCTCTGTTGTTGTTGTAACCAAAGTTTCTGTTACCTCCACCGTTACCACCGTAACCACTGTTGTAGCCACCTCTTGATCTGTAACCACCGTTGTTGTTGTTATAACCACCTCTGTTTCCACCGAAGTCATTGTTGTAACCACCCTCGTTGGCAAATGAAGAGCCACCGGAGTTTCTGTGGTGAGGAGGGACGTATCTCTTTGGTTGATCTGATTGTCCTGAAGACTGTGTTTGTTCTGCAGACATCTTGTTAATTTATAAGTAATATCTTTTCAATATAGAAGAAAAAAAAAACAATACTAGGTAATAATACAAAGGGGGGCAAAAAAAAGATAATAGGTACCTAGGTATCTTATGTAAAAATATTGGAAAATTTACCTATCTTATCAAAAGAAAAAGAACCAGAGAGCCACCATCGCCTTCCAGCAAGAGAGCGTAGAAAATTTTTTGTAAAAAAGAAAAATTTGCGTGTTTTGTTACCCGGCAAACGCTAAAGCCACGACAATAGGTTGTAGTGCAGCCACGACATATTTGTCATGGTTGACATATATATAATTTTACCGCTTTGGGGAAGTAATAATTAAACAGTTGATAGATTGAAAGGGGACACAATTATGTAATAGATAAATTAAGTAAATAAGCATATATATAAATAAAATGGATCTTTAAATTCTCTCCACCAGATATTAATCACTAAGGTTTTAAGAAGGTTGGGAAAATTAAATCAAAGAATTAATTTAGTTTTCTAAGTCCTTCTTTAAAGTACCTAAGAAAGCGTGCTTTTCAGCTGGGGTTTGGAATCTACCCTTACCGAATTTAGAAGCAGTATCAATCCATTTAAGGTTAACTTCTTCTAAAGCTCTTCTGTTGGTTGGGTTGTATAAGGATTTTCTTAAAGTGATAACTCTCTTAACTGGACCTGGAATAGAACCCTTTAATAATAAGAAATCGTTGTTAACGTAACCGTATCTAACGAAACCACCCATTGGGGTAATAGTCTTCTTGGTTCTATCGAATTCGGTAGCACCGGAAGCTTCATCACCAGCCTTACCAACTCTGTAAACCTTGTGGTTGATGGAGGTTCTGTGATGGTAACCATTTTGACCAGCTCTGGCAACAGTCCATTGGACGTGGGATGGATGCCAAGCACCAATACAAGCAACCTTTCTGACACCTCTATGGGTCTTTCTTGGTAATTTCTTGGTACCCCATCTGTGGGTAACACCTTCAAAACCGTGACCTTGGGTAACAGCAATGACATCAATCATTTCAGATTCTTCGAAAACAGAGTCGATACCGACGGTTTTTTCGAAATGTTCTTTAGCCCAGTCAACTTTATCGGAGACGGAACCACCGTTAACTTGGATTTCAGCTAAATGAGCCTTCTTTTGGGATAATGGGGTGTTTCTGATTTGGGTGTGAACTAAAACTCTGACAACTGAACAGTATTTCTTGATTCTGGCTAATTCTCTTTCGATATCAGCAGCACCGTTTTCGTATTTAGCAGAATATTTGGTGAAAGCTCTCTTCTTGGATTTGTACCAGTTCTTGTAGAATCTTCTCTTAATTTCATCGGATAAGTGTTCAGCCCAAACGGTGGTTAATGATCTTAAACCTCTTGGGGTGTCAACGTAACCGACAACACCAACAATGACGATTTCTGGAGTATCAACAACAGTAGCGGCTTCAACAACTTCTCTCTTGTGCATCTTGGAACCTGGTCTGTTTAAGTCTCTGACAATGGTGGTCATACCAGCCTTGTAACCTAAGAAAGCGGTTAAAGCAACTGGCTTAGATTTGAGATCCTTTGGGAAGGACTTACATCTACCTCTTTGCTTGACAGCTCTCTTTCTTGGTAAGAAACCTAAGGAACCATGTCTTGGTTCTTCGTACTTTCTGTGAGACATTTTATTTGTATTTAATTAAGTAACTAGTGTTATTAATAACTAAAGAAAGGAAAAGATCAAAAAAGAGTTAATAAAAAAAAGTATGGTATAATATAGAGGATGAAAAATTTTAAACCTCTGTCCCTGCTTGCGAGAAAAGAACTTCCAAGAGTGAAATTTTTTCTCGCTACTTTCTATAATGCTAGTACTGAGGATTACGCTGGGGTAACATACTTTGTCATACTGTAATATACGCGCAAATATATCTCTTGGAGAGGGTAACCTGTAGAACAACTAAAAGCGAGTTACTGGTATTTGCCTTAGTACGGGTAACTGTAGTGTGGCCGAATCGGGTAATTTCTCTTAGCGCGCTCTCCTGCGAAATTTGTTGAAAGAATTCGTTGCAATTTTTCATGTCTCTTTTGAGTGACTCAGTTTCGAAAATTTTTATTAGTTTAATAATATCTGGAGACTAGCAACTGAGTGTACTGTTTAGACTTAATTTTAGAAACTCATTGATTCTGACTTCTTCTTCTTCTTTCTTCAATCGAACTCGCATCTTTCCCACAAAGATATATCTCTTTTATTCTTATTAGATTAAAAAGAATTTCCATATAAATAATATCCATTAATTGAATTAGTTGGTATATCGATTTTATTCATCTCTATTTATAATTCACACAATGAGTTTCTTATCCAGTTCAATTAGAAACATCGCTAGAGCTTCTCTTTACTCCCAAGTCAAGGCTTCTGCTATTCGTCAATCATCCACAAAGACTTTGGATAGAGCCACTTTAACCCTTAGAGATGGTCCTGTCTTTAGTGGTTACTCCTTTGGTGCCGATAAAAACATCAGTGGTGAAGCCGTCTTTACCACATCTTTAGTCGGTTACCCAGAATCAATGACTGATCCTTCTTATAGAGGTCAAATCATTTGTTTTACCCAACCTTTAATCGGTAACTATGGTGTACCTTCTGGTACCGCCAGAGATGAATTCAATTTATTAAAATATTTTGAATCTCCACATATTCAATGTATCGGTATCGTTGTATCCGATGTCGCTATGCAATACTCTCATTGGACTGCTGTTGAAAGTTTAAGTCAGTGGTGTAAAAGAGAAGGTGTTGCCGCAGTTACAGGTGTTGATACCAGAGCTTTAGTTACATATTTAAGAGAACAAGGTTCTTCTTTAGCAAGAGTGACAATTGGTGAAACTTATGATGCCGATGAAGATGCTGCATTTGATGATCCAGGTGCTGTCAATTTAGTTCATAAAGTCTCTACTAAAGCTCCATTCCATATCCCATCTCCTAATGGTAAATATCATGTTGCCGTTCTTGATTGTGGTGTTAAGGAAAATATCTTAAGATCATTAGTCTCAAGAGGTGCTTCAGTTACCGTTTTACCATACAATTACCCAGTTCATAAGATTGCCGATAAATTCGACGGTATCTTTATCTCTAACGGTCCTGGTGATCCAACCCATTGTTCATCTACTGTTCAAAACTTAAAAGAAACTATGCAAGATAACCCAGATTTACCAATCTTTGGTATCTGTTTAGGTCATCAATTATTAGCCTTAGCTTCTGGTGCTAAGACTGTTAAATTGAAATATGGTAACAGAGCCCATAACATTCCAGCTTTAGATTTAACCACCGGTAAATGTCATATCACTTCTCAAAATCACGGTTACGCCGTCGATGCTACAACTTTACCATCTGATTTCCAAGAATATTTCATCAATTTGAACGATCAATCAAACGAAGGTATGATACATAAGACTAAACCAATCTTTTCCACGCAATTCCATCCCGAAGCTAAAGGTGGTCCATTAGATTCAAGTTATTTATTCGATAAATACTTCGATTTATTAGCCGAATATAAGACAAAGAGTGGTATCCCAGATTTTACAAAGGATGCTTTATTAGTCGATATCTTACCAAAGGAAAGAGTCTTATAAGTATAAGTCCCTATTCTACGACCATAAAATATCATGACCATAATACGTTCCATTCTATATAATATTTACTAATAACAACAACTATCTGATATAATAAAATTACATTAAAATAAATGGAAATTTCAATTTTCACCGCCTCGAATAGAAGAGAAAGAAAGCGTGCGATTCAAAAAATTTATTAAGAGAAAGAGAGAAAGAGAGAGAGAGAGGGAGCCACATGTTATATAACAGAAGAGATTATTCGTGGGCTACTTCTTTCTAATTATACACTGTTTCATATCGTATCATATCATATCAATTCAGTTTAATAATATAGAAATATGACGATTCGTGTGTTGTTAACGAATGACGACGGTCCTCCAAATGACCTTGCTTCTCCATATGTCAAATATCTAGTAGAAGCAATTCACAAGTATACAGATTGGAAATTGACGATATGTGTTCCGTCATCTCAAAAATCATGGATTGGTAAAGCCCATTTTGCAGGAAGAGATTTAACCGCATCTTATGTATACTCTAAGATCAATGAACCAGAGGACAATTCATGCCATGGTCCATTTCCTTCTCCTAATAAAAAATACTCCGATGACAGTTCATTACAAGAATGGTGCTTAGTCGATGGTACCCCTGCTTCATGTACCGATATTGGTATCCATCATATCTCACCTGAGCCTGTTGATTTGGTTATAAGTGGACCAAACGTCGGCCGTAACTCATCGGCAATATATATTACATCCAGTGGTACCGTTGGTGCAGCAATGGAAGGTGCCTTGATGAATAAAAAATCTATTGGTTTATCATATGCGTATGATAAGACATCGGCTACGGAGCCAAGGATCTTGAAAGAAGCTTCCTTGATTTCGATAAAGATTATTGATAAATTATACAAGTCATGGAATAAAGAAGCCGATTTATATACTGTGAATATCCCATTGTTAGAAAGTCTTAAATTAGGTGAAACCAAAATGTTAATGGCACCAATTTTGGAAAATCGTTGGGGAACATTATTTAGATCGATTGCTTCTTCTAATTTGGGTAAAGACGACGAAGAAGAAACCGTCAGTGACATAGTCGATGGATCTGTTTCATCGGGGGCTAAGTTCAAATGGAGCCCTGATTTCGCCACCGTTCATAAGAACGTTTCTCAAACCACCGAACTTACGGATGGTAAAGTTATTTCATTAGGACATATCAGGTATGTTTTTTACTTATTTTAGTTCATTTGTTCTTGTATTTGTGATGTTGGGTTTCCAAATTTTTCAATTTACTAACTTATATTTATATTATTATAGTATTACTGCTATGAAAGCCGTTTTCAAGCAAGCAGATGAGCTCAATTCGGGAGAGTTCTTATTAGAGTAAGTGATCCTTGTTTCTATTTTTTTGTTTGTTCTATTTTATTATAATTTACGTATAGTGAGTGCAAGAAGAGTAGAGAAATGGAATCTGCAATACCAAGAATTTTCAGGTTAAAATGATTGTATCTTTGCAGATATTGATTGATTTGATTGATTATCTATTCCATATATCTTTATCGGAGCATGTTTCTCTGTCTGTGTGTTTTTTGTTATTACTCTTCTTTACACTTTACCTTTCGGATTTAGTAAAGACACAAGAATATATATTAATAAATTTATCCTTCTTTTAATTTAGCGATGACAACAATTTACCAAATTTACAAGAACTCAAAGTGACATCACCCGGCAAAGAGAATTCCATAGTCATATCATACCCTGAATCGATGTACATCCATGATCCAATCAAAAGGGCGATTGATAAGTTCATTCCAAGTGAGACATACCAATTATACTCGGATTTAGACTCGGCTCCATTGAGTTCCAAGATCTTCCACTATGCAGAATATGAAGATTTGGATCACGAAAAGATCCTAAGTATGGGTACGGGGGAAATTGACAACTATATGGCCAATTCATATACTTATAGAAAGGGATTGATTAGAAAGCATTATTTGGCAAATACCATCAAGATCCATACATCCAAGAACCCTAAATCGATCTTGAAAAGGGCATTTCCAGAGACTTATCAATTACAATTGGACTATGCTGAATTTTTAGACGATTCATTGGATGAAGAGTATGATTTACGTTGTGAATTGATGGAGAACGAGGAAAATGGGTGTCCAAAGACATATATCCTTAAACCAAGTATGAGTGATAAAGGTCAAGGTATTCGTATCTTCAAAACAATCGATCAATTACAAGCTGTTTTCGACTCATTTGAAGAAGATGCAACGGATGACGAATATGATGACGATGACGATGAGACTGTGAATGCTGATAATGATGAGTCTGATCTGGTGGGTTCAAGAGGTAATAACGATACCGGTATCATAACTTCTCAATTGAGGCATTTCATCGTCCAGGAGTATATCGATAAACCTTTGTTGTTGAAAGAATACGAGAATAGGAAGTTTCATATCAGAACCTATGTGTTGTGTAAAGGATCATTGGAAGTGTTTGTTTATCAACGTATGTTGATGCTATTCTCCGAGAATGAGTACAGAACTCCTTCTTCTTTTTCTTCTTCTACCAATGAAGAGGACGAAGGAGGTTTGGATGAGGATGATTTGTTCGATATGACGGGTCATTTGACAAACACATGTCTTCAAGAAGATACAGACAAGCAAATCGTCATTGAATTCGACAAGTCTATTCTAGAATCACAAGTCAAATCTGAGATTCTCAGTTCGATAAATTCAATAGTTGGTGAGTTGTTCTCAGCAGCTACTAAAGTCGACAAGATCAATTTCCAGCCAATGAAAGGATCATTTGAAGTGTTTGGATTGGATTTCTTGGTGGATGATGAATTAAACGTTAGTTTGTTAGAAGTCAATTCATACCCTGATTTCAAGCAGACTGGAGATGATTTGAAAGATATGATTTACGAATTATTCGAAGGTGTCGTTGAAGAATGTGTCGTTCCATATTTCCATCCAAGTGGTGAAACCACCACCCCTAAAATTAAAAACCTTGAGAAGGTATTGGATATCTCTACTAATTCTTGGTAAGATCTTACTAATTAAGTGATTAACTATTAATTTATAGTCTTAGAGTTCTTTTTTTTTTTTGATAAAAAAATAAAATACAGATATACATATAGTAATAATTAGGGAGTAAAATCGTGAAGACGTGTTAGCACACACACAATGAAAGCCTGCTCTCATGTTGTAACTTTTTTTAAGTGTTGATGTTATTGTTTATCGTACTGTTACTATTGACGCTGGTGCTATTGATATTGTTGTTGCTACTGCTCGACTCCTGCTGTTGTTGTTGTTGCTGATGTTGTTGTTCTCTTTCATCGTTTATCTCTTTACACCAATTGTAAATCTTTCCCTTGAGTCGATCGGCACGTATGAACCCATTTCTGATATTTGTCAAGGATCTGATAAATTCTTCGTTTCTCTGCAAGGCAATTTGAATCAATTGTCTTGATTCTTCGGCGTCTTCAGGTTTTGATATACCATAGTTGAAATCCTTGACATATTGCGGTAGTTGGAAAAATGGATCTTTTACCATTTCATTTGGGTTCGAAAGTGGTGCTTGACTGCTTTGATCGATTGATTTAGCCCTCGTTATTCTTCTATCTTCGAATTCTGTATTATTATTGTTATTGTTATTGTTATTATTATTATTACTGTCATTGTTGTTGTTATCTTCTACTTTTATATCACCATCTTCAGTGGTATCCATGTTATCATTATCATTTGTTGTTTCATCTTCGTTTTTCTTCATTTCCTTTTCTAAATCCAAATGATGATCGTAATATGGTAATTTCAAATTATCTGCCAATAAATCTAATGCATCATCGCCTAAAAAGACGTTCATCAATTTACTAAGTTGATTGACATTATCCTGTTCTTTTTGAATCACTTCTATTGTTTCTTCTGCTAATTTGGATAGATGACCAGATAGGTAAACGGATCTATGGGCAGATTTATTGACTATATCAGATGGATCGGTGATTGGACCTAGTATATTGGCAATATCAATCGATGTAAGAATATTTTCAGGATCTGCGATTTCATCATACATATCTTTGTCCTCACCATCAACGGCACCAAACTCTTCGTCTAGTTCTCTTTTCAACAATTGATCAAAATTTGAGATCTTATTGGTAATGACCATTCTCTCTCTTGTAGTTTGATTATCGGGTAGGACTTCGGTAACATTGATAACTTTGAAATCGTCTCTCTTTGAAGTCATCTTAGTGACATCGACGTCATCTGAATTGTATAACAGTTTGTTACCCCTATTGGAGAACTGTGATATGGTATTATCATCATCATTCAATAATTTCCCAATGCTCCCATCGTTGAAAGTAAGACTCGAGATAGGAGGATAGGAATCTCTATGCAAAGAATATTTGAGACGTAAAATGTCTTCTTTCAGGCTAGGTGTAGTCATGTGTAGTAGGTGTGATGTTCAAGACAAGTTATAAGGGGAATAACTAATTAACTTTGGTAAATAGAGTAAGTACTTCAAAGGAGATATAAAATAACCAACCCTGTGCAATAAATGTCTCTTTCTGGCTTCTCCTGTCTTGTCTGAACCCAAAAAGACTTGAAGAGTCGTGTCTGGAATACCAAATTACTCGGAGCTGTGACGGCTGTGCTCTTGCCGTCTATCGTCGCGACATTTTGCGTGGCTGATCGCAACATTTGATCTGCCATGTACGTTAAACTTACTGTTTCAGGTGCGGGTTTATGAGTTTATTGGTTCTCTGTGCTAGTTGATACTGTTCATATGCAGGTTTTATATCTTCAACACAAGTCACCGAAGTTATACAAATTATCACTATACTTTCCTTTTATGCTTATCAAGGGTTTGAAATTTAAATTTACAAAATATAATGTTCTTTTATTAAAAGGTTTAGACCAACCAACTCTATTTTGATCTGTAAATGAGCTGTAAGCTCTGTGTTATCAGTGTTAGCTACCCGAACAGACGAGGTTTAAATGTAACAGATGAATACATACTTTGTTTGCAACCTGAATAAATATAAAAAGAAAAATGTATACCCAAATTTGGGTATAGGAAAAAAAAAGGGAAGCTTTATTGGAATATATTGATCAGTTAATCTCTTTACCAACTTGTTTAACATTCTCTTCTACTTCCACATACATACTTGAATAACTTACTCTATCACCCTAAATTTCCCTATATTATACACCGACAGATACCAATAGATACGACATTATTGGGAAACACGCACCCGTGCACACGGCAAAAAAACT
Source organism: Wenyingozyma nitratophila (assembly GCA_030567875.1). Classification (NCBI taxonomy): domain Eukaryota; kingdom Fungi; phylum Ascomycota; class Pichiomycetes; order Pichiales; family Pichiaceae; genus Wenyingozyma; species Wenyingozyma nitratophila. The sequence goes on from JAJLSW010000014.1 coordinate 301,089, forward strand.
GACACGCTCTTTGCTCGAGGCAAACGCGTCTCCAAATTTCAAAACTGCTCTATACTTTCCTCTTTATATCATACTTCTTCACGCTTTTATACCATATCTACTATCCCCTCTCTCTATTGTAACCAATAAACATACACACAACACACACTCACAATGTTAGAAGGTAAATTCGAAGAAGCTTCTCTTTTCAAAAAGGTATGTCAATATTGCAAGAAGAATTCAAGGTACTGACGATATATATATATAATATCGATTGTCTCTTTTCCCACGGATTGTTTGTCTCAATTATACTAACTTCTTCCTTATTCAAAACAAATAGATTATTGAATCCATTAAAGATTCCGTCAAGATATGTAACCTTAACTGTGACGAAGAAGGTCTTAACCTTCAAGCCATTGATGATTCAAGAGTTTTACTTATCTCTTTATTCATCGGTAAGGATTGTTTCCAAGAATATAGATGTGATAAACCAATGACTTTAGGTTTAGATTTACCTTCTTTAAATTTGATCTTAAAGCAAGGTAATAACGAAGATTTCTTAACCATTATTGGTGAACCAGATCAAGATACCGTTTTAATTGCATTTGAAGATAAACATAAGGAAAGAATTTCAGAATTTAACTTGAAATTAATGGATCTTGAAACCGAATTATTAAACGTTGAAGATATGGAACACGATGCTATTGTACTCTTGGCTTCCTCAGAATTCTCCAAGATTTGTAGAGATATGAGAAATTTAAGTGAATCTTTAGAAATCACAGTTACTAAAGATGCCGTTAAATTTGGTGCCGAAGGTTCAATTGGTAGAGGTTCTGTTGTCTTGAAGGCAAATACCGATATGGATAAACCTGAAAATACCGTTAAAATCGATTTATCACAACCTGTAGATTTGAAATTCGGTTCCAAATATTTAAACGATATCGTTAAATCGACTTCTTTATCAAGTTCTTGTTCTTTGAAATTATCAGATGGTGCTCCAGCTTTATTCGAATATAAACTTCCTAGTGGTTATTTGAGATTCTATTTAGCTCCAAAATTCGAAGAAGAAGAAGGTGGAGATAACTAGATTACTGGTTAATAGTATAGTTATATAAAAAACCCCCTTAAATATTTTTTTTTTTTACTTCCAACAATAAATATAATCGATCAAAAAAAAAAAACTCACACACATACACTTTTTCATTGTCAAATTAAGTAGACATTTATACATATTCTCAACATTAATACTTAGAGACAACCAATGAACCTTCTTTCAATTGAGGTAAGAATTTCGATCTTTGTAAAGCCCTTTCAGTAACGGGTAAGATCAATCTATATGCATCATGTTTATTGAGATAATACCTAAACAATCTCTTTGTCCTCAAAAACCCAAAATTCTCGTACAATTTCAAAGCAGCTTTATTCACAACTTCAGTCTCCAATATGATCTCATCTGCTTTATATCCATCTATCATAGAATCTATATTTCTACCGATCAATTCTTTTGCTATCCCTTTACCTCGATATTCTTCATCGACGGCTAGCATCCCAATGTAACCTCTCAATCGCACGTCCCTATGACCTTCAATCTTAGATATGATACAACCAATCATCTTACCACCTCGGGACATGTCCCTGGCTACAAGGCATAAATCTGGCCAGTTGTTGAGGAAAAAGCGATACACAAACAAGGAATAAGGCTCACTTAGGTATTTGTTAACCATCCCCATCACATCGTCGATCTGGGAGTCTATCTCTTCCCTGGTCAGCGCTGTTGTATCCAGAGACAGCCCTGTATATACGATATTTCCACCAGACATATCTCTAAAAGCAAACCCACTCTACTTGAGCCACCAGGACCACCTGAACCACCACTGCTCCCCTCCCCAGCCCACTGAAAAAAGACCACTTTGAAGGGAAAGCTCGAGGAGATGTCCCGGCAGGCTCTCGGTGGTGCACGGGGGCAGGGCGCCAGACCCTACACAGCCAGAATACGGGGGCCACATAATATTTATCTTAGAGAGAGATAAAGAGAGTCACTTGCACTACTTTCCTGCCATATATAGGCGTGCCCTACAATTGTGACCTATCATATCTTCTACCAGCCACCGTTACTCCACGGCTGCACTTCCATTACCAAGTTATAACAACCTATCCCTTGGATCCCATCTTTTTGCATATACGGTTTTTGATCTTCCCCTCTGTATCTCTCTGCGATTAGAGATAGCTATTGAGGCAAAAAAAGACCCCAAAGGCTATTTACTTTATCTGATTAAAAGTTTCTAGCTTGAAGCAATCAAAACCCAAATATTCACGAATAACAAGAATAATAACAACGACATACAATTTTAGATAGCGGAGACAAAGTATTTAGTTAGGTCACATATATCCAAATCAAGATGAACTACTCCACTATAGCCCAGAAGAATCCGTTATCTATGATCTCCTCTGCTTATAGGAATAGCACGGGTCAAAGTACGATCAGAGATAAATTACCCGATTCTTTGGTTATTTTCAACTCGATGACAGGTGGAAAGATCGAAACTAGTCTCTATGCATTTAATACAATGGATATATTGAAAAACTTCATCGCTGATTCATTCGATATCCCCATTGAGAATCTGTTTTTACTTACCCCATATGGTATAAAGTTGAAATTTTCAATGGTTGTCAATGAAGAGATATCGGAAATTTACGTTTACGATAGGAAATTCTTCAACACGAATAATTTGAAATATCCTAGAGATGAAATCAATAAGAATACAAAAGTGTTTTTAGAAGAACTTAACAAGAAGGAGTTGATCAGTATGATCAAGCCCATGACGTCACCTATTGTATCCGATGAATTATCCAAATTTGTAAGTTCATTGGATACATTGTTAAATTCAAAGGAAAACATACAATCATCGGAGATAGACTTGAATTCACTGCGATTATTGTTGAATAGTCTGAGGAGAAACTCAGGTTGGGCCGCTGCTTTACTATCTGATTTCAAAAAGACTTTATCGCAGGATCAAAGTTTGTTAGAAAACGGTGAGAGTAGCACAAGTCTTATATTCAACAATGAAGATATTCAGATAATGATATCGTCTCTCAATGTACTCATCCAACATATTGATCTTGCCTTCAAAGCCTTGGAGAAAAAATACAACAGCTCCATAGACTCCTTGATTCATTTGGAGTCCAATAGTATGATCGATAGCTGGAAAGAACATTACACAAAACTTAAGAGGATAAACTTTGAATACTCTAAACCTGGGGGTGGGTTAGAGTCATTAAGACTATCCGACTTGATCGATGAAAAATTGTTTGAAGCCTTTGCATTAGATTCAAGGACTTTGGCCGATCAAATCCATGCCAATCTGTTACCCATTAGAGAAAGGGTCGAGAAGGAAGTCATTGTTTTGAAATATGAACTGGCGGTACAGTACGATACCTTTAGGAATGATTTTCTCAATATCTCCTCCGATGACGATCCTGCTGATCAATCCAATCTAAACCAAAATTCAGATGTCCACAATAAGATAAAAGCACAACAGGAGCTCATCACCAAATCGAGAGATATCGTTGCCGATCTAGAAGATTATGTTCAACAAGTGGTTAAAGGCACAAGAGATTTACCATCCTTTGAAGACTTAATCACTACAACGGGCCAGAACGCAGGTCAATTATCGACATCTTCTATTGAAAACACCAAAAAACTGGTGGACATCTATAAATTCCAAGGATCAATAATAGTCCCCAAGATTTCAAAACTTGCTAATGAACTATATGAGATTCAAATTTCGAAATTAAACGCACGACAAGAACTACAGACTAAACTGATCTCTGAAACCTTGGTGCTGATCACTAGGATCCAATCAAATAGTGGGATGATCAACAGGACTATCAACAACGAACTCGATAAAAATCTCAAGACTTTGGAAGATAATGAATTACAACTATCGATTGTCTCGGACCTTCCTTTACTATTCGGTATATGGTCAATAGCCAATCTCAACAATGTCAAATGGGGAACAGGACTTACAAGACTAGCACAGAGAACAAATGAGATATTAGAGATGATGAAATTTGTGGAGACTGGTAATCGGTCTAAATGGCTATCCAAGTTTCTCGAGAACTCATTCATCCCCGATACAAATACTCAGTTGACCGATATTGAATTCTTGAATCTGACCGATATTGAAAAGCAGAGCTTTATACATAGCCATATTAGCAACATCCAATTCATAATCGACAATAACCTCGATCCCACAAACCCCGATGCACATCACCCCAACAACACCTCCAACAACAACACCTCTAACAATAATAACAACAACAATAGCAACTCAACTACCACTACACCTACTAGAAGATTGACTTCTGGATATACAGGGAGTGGAAGCCAAGCTGTTGGTCATATTATTTCCCCTTTAAATAAGTTGATCCAGAATATAAACGGCATTCCTGGGAAATATGGTCAGGTGACAACAACTTCAAACAATAACACTGCATCGTCGGAGGCAAGCCCTGCAATCAACCAAAAGAAGGATTTCCTCGCAAACATGGGGAAATACATTACCCTAGATGATGTATCCAGATATATCAAGTCACTGCGAGATGCAGGCATTGACGAGAAGATTGTGATGCAATTGGAAAGTAATGTCTCCGATTATGGCGTATCTGGTGCTCTGCAACAAACCTCAAAGACAAGGAGAAAATCAGACGATAGCGAAGGTGAAGAAGAAGAGGAACAGATTGTCATCAAGAAGAACAACCTCCAGGGCCTAGGTAGTTTCGATGCCTCAGACTTGAGTTTCATGAGACTCTTTGAAAAGTTTCTAAAGAGCTTTCAAATTGATGGAGTCGATATAACGATCAGTGTCACTACGAACGACAATGAGGTGAAAAACGAAACGAAAGAAGAGCTAATCAAAGGCTACGAGACGAGAATCAAGAAACTGGAGAACTTGCTACATCAGCAAAAATTTAGGGGTTTCAATGACCAATGGTCTCAGAATGTACCTGCTGCATCACCAAACTCATCTCCTAATATGAACGAAGGCAAGAATGTATCAGCTTCAGTAGGGCATAATACAGTCTTGTTTTCCGACGCAGAGATCGGAACCGGTCGAAAGATGATAAATCTTCCTCCTAGTCATTTGGGTGAAAAAGTCAAGGAATTAACCAAGGCTAACAATGAGTTGACAGAGGAGATTAGAAGTTTGAAAGAGCAATTGGATAATCAGGAAAATGGCAATTATCCTACACGAAAGGCCTTGAATGATGATGTAGAGTCTTTCAAACAGGAGTTGAAAGATATGAAGAAGAAATACGACAATGATATGAAGAAGAAAGATTCTCAGATCAAGCAATTGGAGCAGCAGCTCGAGTCTTCATCCAATAACAGAAGAGATATTAAAGAAGACAATGCCAAACTAGAAAAGGAAAACAAAGATTTGACTTTTATGAAATCCGATCTATTGGCAAACATGTCTGAAAAGGAGCGTGAATTCAACAAAGAATCTGAGATGAATCAAAAGGAGATCAATGAATTGAAATTACGAGTCGAAGAATTAGAAGAGGATGAATCGAATTTGATCGAGACTGCTAGATCTTTGGGTGAACGAATTGCAGTCAAGGATCAATTGTTGATGGACCTATACGAATTGACTCAATGCATGTACCATAAGTTGAATAGCTTGAGTAAAGAGATTTTCAGCAACTTGACAAGATGCTGCTTACTCTTGGAATCCATTGGGCTGTTACTAATTAGAGAAACACCTTCTTTGAAAGGCAACCCAGGTTTCCTAACTATCAAAAGAGTTAAAGGTCTAAGAAGCAAGAAAAAGGCCATCAAATTGCAAGAAGGTGTTAGCAGTATTGTCGATGCTAGTGCTACAATTGATGAAGATACCGAACAGCCAATGGACAATGCGTTATTGGAAGTTGTTTCTTCAGAAGTTGTTCCCGAGGCTGAACATTATCTCCACTGGTTAGATACAAACGTCGTTGATGGGTTCACTCTGTCTTCCGATTTTGGAATTGAGGATAGTAAACCAGCTACCGAAGATGATCCATCCTCGGCTATCAATAACTGCGATAAGACAAATTGTGAAGAGTCTCAAGTCGAAAAGAAGATCAAGAAATTGCTCAATAATTATACCCGTCTTAATATTGAGGAAGGGTTTTCAAATTTCATCAATTATAATCGTATTGATAATCAACTTGTTGTTGAGAAGGTATACCGTAGATTTAATGACGTGGAATCACTGGCCAGAAAGTTACAAAAGGAGAAGAACTTCACCAAGAGCGAGTTGAAGATGACAAGGTCCGATTTATCTACACGTGTTGTATTAAGAAACTTCAAGGTTGGAGATTTGGCTTTGTTCTTGAAGACTTTAGGAAATAACAACAACTCCAATTTATCTGAGTTGAACAATCAATCGGGCGGTAATAGTGGTAATGGTGACGGAGTAGGATCAAGATCGAAGCCTAACTCACCATCGAGTAAATCACTGATACATCAACCTTGGGCTGCATTCAATGTCGGTGCTCCAAATTATTATCTTTCCAACAACAGATTTTCTGATGCTGATAGAATGAGATTGAACGAAAGTTACATCGATTTAGGCGGTAGAGACTGGATGCTTGCTCGTATAGTTAAGATAGAGAGTAAGAATGTGACCGACCATAATTTCAACAATGTCAAGGAAAACCCATATGGAGTAATGAAAGGTTCCACATGGTATTTGGTCGAAGCGATTGAAGAGAATTTGTTTGGTCAAGAGGATTGAAGGCCAATAATGTTTTCATCTACATATATATAATGATCTTTTTTGTTTTGTATTTTGTTTTAATGAGTTTAATGAATTTTATTTAATTTGTATTTATTTTTATAGGGTTATATAGGGAGATTTGTTTATCTAAATTGTCATCGGTTAAAAGAGTAAAACCATAAAAGGGTCAAATCGAGACACCATCTCACAGAAAATGTCGTAGCGGCGGCAGACGCCACAAATTCTCAAGGCACACTGAAAAATCAACGCGTCTCTCAAACTGATCTCAAATATCAAATTTATCAATTAGATGATGATCTTATCCTATTCATTTGTAACAATCTTTTCAAAATCAATTGATATACATAACCACACATTGACTCTCCCATAATACAGAGATCCCATTGAAATCATGTCACTCTGGGCAGATAAATATAGACCAACGTCACTTGCTCAATTGGATTTCCACGATGATGTATCCAAGAGACTCGAAGCCCTTGCATCTTCGGGTGATTTCCCACATCTTCTTTTATATGGGCCATCAGGAGCAGGTAAGAAGACTAGAGTATTGGCTACGTTGAAAGAACTATACGGCTCAAGTGTCGAGAAATTAAAAGTCGATATCAAAACCTTCACAACATCTTCTAATCGTAAGTTAGAATTCAATGTCATTTCATCGCCACATCATTTTGAAATCACACCAAGTGATATGGGTAATAACGATAGAGTTGTGATTCAAGACCTCTTGAAGGAAATTGCACAGGCTCAAAGTATAGACCTTGGTGGGTTTATCAAGAACACCAATACGGCACAGGAAAACACAAAATTGAAGAAGAATAAATTCAAAGTTGTTATCATCAATGAAGCTGAATTGTTAACCAGAGATGCACAGGCTGCCTTGAGAAGAACCATGGAAAAGTATTCTGCTAACATTAGATTGATCTTGATCTGTAATTCCACTTCTAATATAATAGGCCCCATCAAGTCGAGAACATTGTTGATTCGTATCCCTACCCCAACGGCTCAAGAGATTGGCAAGGTTTTCAATAAGATATTAACAAAGGAACCAGATGCATTAAAGACATATCCATCGTCTGAATCCGAATGTGAGATTCTTTTCAACAACATATCAAAGGCAGCAGATAGAAATCTGAGAATGTCAATCATGATTTTGGAGACTTTGTACATGGACAATGATAAGATTACTTCGGCTACTCCACCGGTGGTTCCAGATTGGGCAGTTGTGATTAAAGATATAGCCAGAGGAATAGCTAGAGAAAGAACCGTTGGTAAATTACAAAGTATAAGAACTACACTCTATGAATTGCTAGCACATGCCATACCTGCAAAACTTATCCTTAAGAGATTGACATATGAATTATGGTCACTTATAGATGAAGCTGGGTTTGGATTCAGAAATAAGAGTCAAATCAAGTTAGACATGCTGAATGCTTCTGCTCTTTTCGACGAGAGATTAAGTCTTGGGTCTAAGGATATCTTCCATCTTGAAGGGTTCATCACTAAATGTATGGTGATATTTGAAGAAGATTTAAATAAATAGTCCTTTATATAATCCCTAACCAAATCTAAATATAATTTATTTTATTTTACTGTGTATAAGTGGACTTTTTTTCTCTGTTTCTACAAGGAAACTTTTATTATGATATATAGTGTAATAATATGTACAGTATTGTGTGTTTTTGTTGTTCGTCAAGTATGCCTGTTTTACATTTAACGTCCTTTACGTCCAGTGAACATGGCATATTCAGGTTTTTTAGAGTCCAAAAGGTTCTTGAACTTCTTTGTGGGATTCTTTTTCAATTCTTCCAAGTAGTTTACCTTTTCGTCAGATAACACTTCAAAACCCTTGAAACCAACTCTAGCTGGAGAATCTTTTGTAACGAATTCCCAAACACCTGGTAATTTAGCACAAGCTCTTCTCAATGCATCTTTAGCGATATGTTCATCTAAAGATCCACCACCAACTTCGTAAACGACTTTACCGGTTGGAACTCTCATCATCCAATGATCAAAAGCACCTTTACCTTTACCCATACGTGTTGCATTACCTTTAACACACACGGCAATATTGGTACAGAATCTCTTATAAGTCTCGGCACCTGCATTTTTCATTGGTCTAAACATAACGGCATCTGCAGCTTTTAATTGACCAGCCGTTATTCTAAGACCTTCTGATTTAAGTCTGGCACCAAATTCACCGAATTTTAATGTGGTACCCTTTGATGAGTTACCTGTTCTAACGGTAACTCTACCCTTTTGTTTCTTTTGTTGTTGCTTGAATCTTGGTGCAAGTTCATGAGAAAATCTCTTACCAAAGCTTGAATTCAAGCCTAATGAGGAGAATCCAACAACTGGACGATTGAAACCCAATATTCTTCCAAACATTATCAACAGGTAATCTGGTTTTATCTACACTGATGTACGACCAAAACACTGCTCCCACAACCCTTTTCAAAGATCACACTGCTCTTTTGAAACATGTTCCCTCTCTGCCCTCTCCGTAATTGGTGGTCTCGAAGGTTGGGAAAAAAATCACCAAACCGGTGGGGTTACCCGCGCGTCTATCGTCTAGGTGAACATCTGCGGAGGTTCACTATTAGAGATATATCTATGATTGATACGTACAGTTGGCTCAATTATACACTCTGACTCTGTTGGTGTTATAGTAGAAAGCAAGCCATGTATTCAAGGGTACTCCCAGCGAAAGGTGCACTCAGAAGCCGAGTCGCTACTGGTTCATTTGCCAGAGCAATGACTACTTGTACGTGAAATATTTATATAATGATTCAACATTGCAGAGACATTATATAATATGTCAAAGACTTGGGATATACTAACTTACTTTTTTCATCGATAGCTAAACCCACTGCAATAACATTAGGGGACGAAACATTCAAGACCGACGAATGGACAAATGCCACGCCGAGAATTTTAGATATGGTTGGGAGAAATTTACATCTGAACTCAAATCACCCAATTGGTATCCTACGTGAACTTATAGAGAAGCAGTTTAAAGGCATGGGTTATACTTTTTACAATGAATTCAAAGCTCCCGTCTCGGTGTTTGATAATTTTGACGTCCTTGGGTTTCCACCAGATCATCCAGGTAGATCCAAGTCAGATACTTATTACTTGAACAAAGATACATTATTGAGAACTCATACCTCTGCTCATGAACATGCATGTTTTGTCAATTGTAAGACTCCAGGGTATTTCATCTCTGGCGATGTTTACCGTCGTGATGAAATCGACAGAACTCATTATCCTGCCTTCCATCAACTTGAAGGTGCTAGAATCTGGTCGAGAAAGGAACATGGAGATGACTTGTTGACTCAGATCAGAAAGGATATCGATGCTATACCCAAGGCAGATCTTATCGTTGAAGATACCAATCCTCCATACGATCGAGTTGAAAACCCCAAGCAGGATTACATGACTCACGAAGAAGCTGAACTAGTCGGTGAACATTTGAAAAGAACCATGGAATTATTAGTCAGTCAAGTTTTCAATGAAGCTAAAAGAGCTGCCAAGTTAGCAGGAAGTGAAGAAGAATACCTCAATGAACCCTTAAAAGTCAGATGGCTTGAAGATTACTTCCCATGGACAGCACCAAGTTGGCAAATCGAAGTCTGGTGGAAAGGCGAATGGTTAGAGTGCTGTGGTTCTGGTGTTGTGAGACAACAAGTATTAACCAATTCGGGTCTTGATGATACCATTGGTTGGGCTTTTGGTGTTGGCTTAGATAGAATTGCCATGCTATTATTCGGTATCCCAGATATCAGATTATTTTGGACTTTAGATGAAAGATTTACCGGTCAATTCTCCAAGGGAACCATCTCCACGTTCAAGCCTTACTCCAAATACCCCGGTACTACAAGAGACGTCTCCTTTTGGTTACCAATAGAAGATGACTCATTTGTACCATTACATGAAAATGACCTGATGGAAATTGTCGGTGATACTGCTGGAGACTTAGCTGAAAGTGTTAAGTTAATCGACGAGTTTATTCATCCAAAGACGGGCAAGAAATCTCAATGTTATAGAGTCAACTACCAGTCGATGGATCGTTCCTTGACCAATGAGGAAATCAACACCATCCATGACAAGGCTAGAGACATTCTTGTTGATCGTTTCCAAGTCACCCTACGTTAGATTGACTAGATACCACTTGTACATAATATACGTATACATATATCTTCATATATATATAAGAACATATAAATAGACACCTAATAGAATCAAGGCCGTGCACATACACAGTCGCGTCGCTGGGTATACTTTTACTGAGTAAGGAAATTACTAACCATCTGCATAATCGTACGAAGATTGGCAGTAATGACGACGACATCTTTCCTCAAAGGTATATATATTTTGATATACATACTTACTACTAAGGCCAAAGCCAGAGAAAAAGCCAGGTTTACTTACATTTATATACATACACACATACCATGAGTTCTTCAAGCCGATCTGTTACTATCCTATATGGATCCGAGACTGGTAACGCACAGGACTTCAGTTACATATTGGCCCGCAGATGCAAATATCTTAGATTTGACCCTATAGTATCATCTTTGGACGACTATGATTTGAAAAAACTACTGGATGTAAAGCTCCTAGTGGTGATATGTTCCACTACTGGACAAGGTGATCTTCCTCGTAATGCTAAAAAGTTTTGGAAATTTATGATGAAGAAGAAGCTACCAAAGGATCTATTTGGTCATCTAAAATTTACAACTTTTGGACTTGGAGATTCATCGTATCCCAAGTTTAATTTTGCTATCAAGAAGATTCACGCCAGATTTTTACAGCTTGGTGCCTCTGAGTTCTGTGGTAGAGCTGAAAGTGATGAAATGTCGGCGGAAGGTACCGAAGCCTTCTACGGAGCATGGGAAAAAGAGTTTATAGATGCATTAGGTAGAAGTTCTCCTCTCCCCGATGGTATGTTGGAGATCGATACCGATACTTTGTTACCACCCTCAAATGAGTTGACTCTTTCCAAATCAACTTTCAAAAGGCTGACTATCGACCCTAAAGCAGTTGCTTTGAACAGAAAAGATAAATCGTTGATCACCGTAGAAATTATGAAAAACGATAGAATCACCCAAGAAGACCATTTCCAAGATGTTAGACATCTTGTATTGAAAGACCCAACTGGGTCTTTGGAATATCAACCTGGTGATACTGTGGCGTTATACCCGTCTAATAATCCTTCTGACGTTCAGGCGTTGTTAGATTGCCAAGGTTGGCAGGATATCGCCGATGTATCGATCAGCATCGAAGAACCTATTCCAAACGTTGATGGTGGGTTTGTTAAACCATTGACTCTTAGATCCTTATTTACACATCATCTGGATATCATGTCTATCCCCAGGAGAAGTTTCTTTATGCTAGCATGGCATTTCTCCGACGATGAAAGAGAACAAGAAAAGTTAAAAGAGTTCTCTACCATCGAAGAGAGCGAGCAGCTGTATGATTACGCAAACAGACCTAGGAGATCCATCCTTGAGGTGATTCAAGAATTTTTCTCCTTGAAAATCCCATTTAAATATATCTTTGATATATTCCCATTGTTAAAACCAAGATTATTCTCCATTGCGTCGAAACCTGATCCATACACCGTTGAACTTGCAATTGCAATAGTCGAGTACAAAACCATCCTGAAGAGAATTAGAAGGGGTGTGTGTACCAGTTGGATCAAAACACTGAAACAAGGCGATATGACTTGTATATCCTTACACGAAGGTGGCTTGAACTTTGATGGTAACTCACCAATAGTATTAGTTGCACCAGGGACTGGCATTGCACCAATGAAATCACTAGTCGAAAAATATGAAAATTCAGGAAGACAGATAGTCTTATTTTTTGGCTGTAGATACAAAGAGAAGGATTTCTTATTTGGCGATTACTGGAGTCAGCTGAACAGACAGGGAAAGCTTCAACTTATTGCCTCGTATTCTAGAGATGAAGAGAATAAGAAGAATGGAAAATACGTCCAAGATGGATTATATATCCATAAAAAACTAGTCAATGATTTGATAGTGAATCAAAATGCTATGGTTTATTTGTGTGGCTCCTCTGGTAAGATGCCAACACAGGTAAGAATTACACTGGAGACTATTTTCACCGAGATGAATGAATGGAGTGAAGAAGAATCGTCAAAGTACTTGTTAAATATGGAGAATACGAAGAAGTATATTCAAGAAACATGGTAATGATAAAGAAGAGTAATGATAGAATAGAGCATATCTTCCTTATATTTCCCGGTTCTCTATCTATATGTATGTAATATCACTTTTACAATTCAATCATTTAATTTTATTCCTTTTTACAGTCACTATTTGTTTTTTCAACTTTTGAGATTAAATTGAGATACAATCCTACAAATATGTATATGTAAATGACTAATAAATATGATGGGCTTAATATACAAGTGACAGATAACTTAAGTACATTGAAGCAAGCAGGAACCAAATCGCAAGAAGAAGGAAGAGGCTCAACAGACTATGAAAAGGGCCACTTATTAGTTATCAAGTCCTCTTTATAAAGAAGATTTTAAACCAAGGGACAATCCTAATTTTTGTCTTTTGTTAGCCAAAGCAGCAATGATGGCGGCACCAACACCTGAACCATCTTGAGCATGAACGATTTGAATTGGATGTTCTTTGATTGGTAAATCTTTATCCCAACCGTAAACATCGGCTAAAGCAGCAGCAGCTCTTTCTGGGAAGTATGGGTATTTTAGGAAGACTGAACCATCAGCAGCAATGTGACAAACTTTATAATCCATTTTCTTACAAACGGCGGCAATACCACAGATTGAGAGTCTTGCAGCTCTAGTACCAATAAATTGTGAGATTCTCTTAGCAAACTTTCTTTCTTCTAAGGTGGTATCGATGAAAAGTTCAGAGGAGAATAAGTTGAGGGCTTCGTTTAAGTTTTCAGTGGTATCGGCTTCAATAATGGACAAGAAAGAGGTATCTAAACGGTATGGAGTGGATAAGAACTTGTATTGCTCTGAGGTCTTGGAATAGCTCTTGAAGAGGAGTTTCTTTTCGTAAGCTTCAAGCATAATCTTTCTTATGATTTCTCCCAAGTAGTAACCAGATGTCATCTTTTCGAAAGATTGTTGACCAGGTCTTGGAGATTCAGCATCAATAGATAGATCGTATTTGGTTCTTGGTAAAACTTCATGTGCGTTATCAAATGAACCATATTCACAGTTGATCAACATTGGAGAATCAAGTGGAATATCACTTTCTAACTTACCAAGGACTTTCTTGATGTTTTGATGACGGTCATAATAAGCACCATTAACACCGGTACCAAAGATACAACCCATTTCGGTTAATGGATCAGTATATCTAGAGGCAACTAAAGTTCCGGAAGTATCGTTAATCAAAGCAACAATCTTGATTGGCAAGTTCTTCTTCTTAATGGAAGCTTCTAAGATTGGAACAACGTCATGACCTTCGACGTTTGGAATATCAAAACCTTTAGTCCAGGTTTGTAAGACACCATTGACAATGCTTGATTGAGCAGCAGGATAGGAGAATGTGAAACCTAATGGAAAAATCTTTCCCTCTGGAACACCATCTGGATTTTGACTAATGACAAAGTCTTCTAAACATTGAGCAATAAAGTCGAATAAATCATCTCTGTTCTTAGTAGTTCTGTATGGAACTGGAATATGGAACTTGCTTTGTTCGGTGGTGAATTTGTTGTCACCTAATAAGTGGACCATAACAACTCTTAAGTTTGTTCCACCTAAATCGATGGCAAGATAGTCACCGGTTTCGGACCCATCTGGGTAATCCATAACCCTAAATTAAAATGAAGAAAGTCAGTTAGTAAACAGAAACATTAAAAGAAAAAATAACTTAGCAGGCAACTGCAGTTTCAAGTCTTGTCAAAACAGACTAGATCGTGTTATTTGATGAACAGATCTCAAAAAACTCTCATTAGAACAGATCTCAAGACCTATCTAGTAGCTCTTGATATTGGAATGAAACTTATTTGATCGTTTGACTTGTTGCAGGAGGATGCAGCAGATTTTTTTTTCGACATACCAAGCAAGGTTCATTGGAATCTTTAAACTATCCTCGTTGTCATCGTAAGAAAGACCACGGTCTAATTCAGAGATGAACTTTTTAATGACGGTGTCCAAAGTTGTGGTTTCGACCCAAAATTGTTTGTTAAGTTGATCAATTTCTTGAACGAGTTCGGTTGAAACTCCGGTTAAATCAAATTGAGGTAAAGGCATCGTTGGTTGTAGATTTAATTCCTTGTAAATACGTAGCAGTAGGGATCTATGATGACGATAAGAGACTTAAGAAACTGGGGAAGCCTGTAAACAAGGTTAAAAAAGCGGGAGAAGCTGGGATATTTATATGAAATTGTTCAACCATCAGGACAGACTCCCTTGTCAACCCAGCCTTACTCCTGTTCTGTCCAACTTCCCACCCGCGGCATGCAAACTGCCATCTCGAGGTCGTGTTCAAAGTATTAAAAGACGGAAAAACTCACGGAAGAAATCTCCCCACCTGCATACTCCATCCTGTACTACCCGCTGGGGGCTTCTTCCTCTCTTTGTTTGGTAGTCATGCCACTTCTTACTGGCCAACACGCCTGCTCCTCTGGTGGTATCCCACATTCCTCCAAGTTTCTCCGGTATCTTCATGCAAAGCTGGGGAGACGCGCCATTACTTTTGTTACTACAGCTATTCGCTTTCCCTTGTATTTCTCAAGCACCTGATTTATTTAACCTTATTTGAAAGGCTTGTGGCATTTCCCGGATCAGTGATGCTTTGAACTATATGTATATATCTACTAAATACCACTTTCCAATGAATGATTTGTACTCTGTACATGTCATGACTGAACCATAAATATATAAACACATATGCACTTTCATTCATCTTGCTAGAAGTCAAGCTCGAATACCAAGAGTTTCATGTGTCTTTTTGTTTGTTTGTTTATTTACATGCACAACGTACAATTTACCGTTCCTGCTTCATATTTTTATAAAAAACCGTTTAGATATTTTTCCTATTTTGTAAACAATTATCTATATACGCTCATCGAAATGAGTTGGTGAATTCTTTGCACTTGTGATATTTAGTGAATCACCTAGTTTTTCTTGGAAAGATATCCACCATTTTCACAAAGTCCGTAAAATAATGATTTTTGGTCATTCAATAAGTTTTCTGGGGTATCAAATTCTTTGACTTCACCTTTATCAAGCACAATAATTCTGTCACTATCCATGATAGTGTCTAATCTATGAGCAATGGTTAAAATGGTCTTGTCTTTGAATTCCGATCTGATGGTCTCTTGAACAATCTTATCCGTTTGGACATCAACGGCAGCGGTAGCTTCATCCAGCACCAGCACTTTCGATGGATTGAGTAAAGCTCTGGCTAAACACATCAGTTGTCTTTGACCAGCAGATAGATTGGATCCACTTTCAGCGATGGTTGCGTTAAGTCCACTTGTTTCATCTTTGTGATTCAAGAGGGGTTGATCTTCTCCTTGATCATTGTCATTGTCAGGTTTCGCAAGACTTTCAACAAACTCTTTCAAGTGTGCTAAATCCAAAGATCTCCACAACTCTTGATCACTATATTGACCCAAGGGATCCAAATTTTCTCTGACCGTTCCTGCAACCGCTTGTGAGTCTTGTGGGATGATGTTCAAATTATGTCTTAGATTGAATAAACTAATATCACTGGTGTTAACTCCATCAATCTCAACATGTCCCGAAGTAGGCTCGATTATTCTGAAAATAGCCAGTGCCAATGTGGATTTACCAGCACCCGTTCTACCAACAATACCCACCTTTTCAGAAGGCTTAACATCAAGTGTGATATTGTTGAGAACTGGATCAAGGTTTTCCCTATATTTAGTGGTGTAGTGATCGAATTTGACAGTACCATCAGATGGCCAGTTTGCAGCGGTAGTTATCTTGTTTTTCAACTCAGGTTTTTCCTCTTGTTTCAAACTACAATACTCAAATATACGCTCACAACAGACAAGGTCAGACTCAATTTCCACAGATTTCTTAACAATAAAACTAAGAGACGAGGTCACACGCAAAGCATAACTCATCACTAAACCAATCAAACCTGGTGTCATCGGATGACTTGTAGTCAATGAGAACAGCGCACAAGAAGAAGTAGACAGAACAATAATAGATCCAATGAATTGAAGTCTTGTAGATAACCATCTGTTAACAGATTTCATACAATATGCAGAGGTCTGGTTATAATCAATATTGGCAGCGTGCTGGAAAAGGAAACGAGAATGCTGACCATATGCTCTAATGGTTTCAGCACCATGTAAGGACTCTTGGACATGGGAAAAGATAGGACTCTTGGAAATAGATACAATACGTTTCAAATCTCTAGAGGTAACAATGTAGTACTTTTGATAGTAAACATATACTACTGATAATCCCGCAATAACGACCAATACAATAGGCATGTTATACCCAATGATGAACAGCGTAAACAGCGTTTTAAGTACAGATCCAAATACAGCAGAAAAGACTTTTGGGAAAGCAGAGTCAATCTTGTTCATATCTTGAGAGAATCTGTTGATGATTCTACCCAATGGAGTAGTCTCAAAAAATGACATTGGTGCGCCCATAACAGAGGCTGCCATATCACTATGCAACTTCTTAGAACCAGGAATACTACACCATGACCACAAAATGATTGCTCTACACAAAGTAATCAATCCCGAACCGATACCAAGTGAAGCATAAACACAGACATATCCAATAACATTGTCATTTGAACCTGTTCTTTTATTAGATTCAGCCCAGTGCTTCAACCAATAGTTACCAGCAACGGATGTGGCAACGGTTAAAAACATCAAAACGGCAACTGAAACTATACCTTTAACACTACACGCCTTAGCATACTTAAGATACACCGACCATTTGACTTTACCCTTTTCTTTCTTTTCAGAACCTTGGGCAGAACGCAATTTGGAGTCGTCCGAAACAATTGGTCTTCTCTTGAATGAATCCATACTTGCTCTACGCAATGTACCACGCGATCTTGATCTCTGTAATGGAACACCAAATCTCATTGTCTCTGCTTCGGCTTCATCTTCTACCGTAATTCCAAATGGTTTAATGCCTGCCAATGCAAGTTCCTTTTCAGCATCTATCACCTCAACTTTGCTCTCATCAGCACTCTCATCACTACTTGTACCACTTGATGTTAGACTTTTAGCGTCAGGTGAAGTCCTATCAACGGATACAACAGATGCAGAGGGACTTGAAGAGGAAGGACTTGATGATGAACCAGGACCTTCTTCTTGTTCGTCTCTACCAAATTCTTTGATTAATTCGTACAATGCACCTTTTTTAGTCATCACAGAACGCATATCACCAGACTCAGCAATTTGTTGGTCTTTCAGTAAAACAATTTCGTCGGCTTCTTTCAAAACAGTTATTGAGTTAGTAGCCAAGATTCTAGTCTTGGTACCCAACAAACCAGTGTTACTCAAGACATTCGCAGTAAGACTTTTACCAACGTGGGCATCAACAGCAGAGAGGATATCGTCTAAGAGATAAATATCCGCTCTAGCATAAACAGCTCTTGCCAATGATAATCTAGCCTTCTGACCACCACTCAATGAGATACCCTTTTCACCAACTTGAGTACTATCACCATCCGGTAATATCTCCAAGTCTGGAAGTAACTCACATGATCTGATGGTTAAATTGTAAAAGTCCTCATCAAATCTGGCACCAAACAAAATATTTTCCTTAACTGTAGCATTTAAAATCCATGGAACCTGGGAACAGTATGCCACTTGCCCAGCTAATGTTATTCCACAAGGCTTGGTTGGGTCAGCTGGTATACAACCTAATTCACCCAAGGTGGAGTTCAAGAAAGTAGATTTACCGGATCCAACTCTACCAACAATACAGGACAATTGACCCTTTTTAGCAGAGAAGTTGATATTTTGCAATGCAACTTTGGATTGGGTAATTTCATTCTCCTCATCATAGTTCTTAGCTTCAGTGTTAGGTGGAGTGACCCAGATAAATGTAGAGTTTTTGATAGACACAGACACATCATTTGTGGAGTTGACTTTTGGTAATCTGGTAACAATCTTATCATTAACTTCTGGAGCCAATAAGAAAGAAGAAAGTCTGTTTAAAGAAACACCACATTCAATCAGTGCTGTCATCAACGCTGGGATAGCAAAAATTGGATCGGACAATAGATCAAATAAAGACAGCGCTGGAAAGACAATTTCAGGTGTCAATGGTATCTTTGAAGTAAAGGCAAAAATGGCGAATGTAGAACAAGAAACGAAAAATGGAACACAAGACCAAGCAAATTGAACAACTGCAGATAGTCTACCAATTTTAGCCAAGTTCTTCAATTCTTTATTATCTCTTACTTCACGTAATCTTTCCAACATTGGCTTCTCCCAGGCATATAATTTGATACTCTTTGCGTTTTGTAACATATCGGAAACCAGTTGAGTTCTTTGATCTTTCAATTTCATTTGTGTCTTGTGATTTTTACGTAATGATTTGACTAAGAATGTATTGATGGGCATCATAATGACCATCGTAACGATACCAGCCCATGTCGCATTACCCAGTAAGGAATACAATGAAAACAAACATAAAAACAAACGGGTTGGAGCCGAAAATAAAGTTTGCACGTAAGAGGTTAACTCCTGGATTCTTGAAATATCAACAGACATATGATTGACGATGTCACCTGTTGATCTGTTTAACTTGGCTTCAGGAGATAGTTTGATTGCTTTATCATAGATAAGGTTTAACAAACCAGCTTTTGCACCTAATCCAGCCTCGGAAGTCTTGATAAAGTTCTGATTGAACATAGCAGCTTCTATAATAGAAATGAAAAACATAGATAATGCAATACTGAAACCAATGATCAACGGAGGACTATCATCTCTACCAAAGAACACAATCAAAAATCTCAATAATTGTGGCTGGATGAAGGAAATCAAACTGTCCAACATGTCATAAATAGAAGCAACAAACACGGGCCAACCAAAGGTCATAGTTAATGCCCAGAGTAAGTTCGGTTTCTTCGAACTATCCTTCTTGTATTTGTCCATCTGCTTTGTCCATTCACTGGCTAATCTTGGAGCACTGTAATTGGCAGTTACGAGTAATGGAGGAGGAGGCAAGTCATCGTTCTCTAACCCCTTTTTCTTGTAACCTTTGTCAATTAATGCATTCATCCATGAAAAGGTAAGACGAGAAACTAAATTGGGAGGGTATGGGTCTAAACCTTGAGAGATGTTAGACTCTACAATTTCTTCATTAGCATGCCAGTGGCCCATTTCAATGTATGCAATGAAGAGAGCCAAGATCATAGTGACAAAAATTAGCCCTCTTTCCGGAACTAAAGTGGTATCTTGGTCATTTATAAAACCTTGTATAAATAATAGTGCCAATCCACTGATGTATAAAGGCCAGAAGAACAAGAGTGTGAAGTATTGGGATATAACTTTTGATTTTTCAATCAAATGTAATGGAGCAGCTACAAAGATCATGAAAAAATAGGAAAGACTATATCCAACGACCTTGATATCGTAAAATGGAACTCCTTTGTTTATGAATAAGGGTAATGTAGCTGTAATAAACGTGGTGATATTCAAAAATATGAGCAACATCACGATACTATCGATTGCATTTGAGTTAAACCCAATTTTCCCGTATGATTTCTTGTATATCAACGAGTTACTCAATTCAAAAGCACCTGTGACTAAGAAAAAACCTGAAACACAGGCAAATACCAAAGCAATAAAGCATGGGTTAATAGCACTGCTGTCAAGTGATAATAATGGGAACCATGATGTACAGATATTTTTGTTCAAGTAATCGCCATCGTCTGCGTTTGAATCTATCTCATTGAACAATTGGGTGTATGTTGCTTGGATTGTCTGTTGGAACGAATCCGCAAATTGCCCGTCCATAATGATTTATAAAGGCAGGGATATCTGTCACTTTAACGATACGGAACTATGTCTATAAGTTGGAAAGCTAGTGTTAACAAGAGAAACAAGATTGCGATAAATTAATTACTTAGTGTAAACAGTTCAATATTATTTTATACAGCTTCGCCTCTCGGCTTTTTACCTTTTTTGTAGCTCTCGCCACAGTCTCCATGCACTCTCACGCTTCTTTCGTTTCTGTTTCTGTATGTCATTATTATCATTATTATCATTATTATTATTATCATAATTATTATTATTATCTGTTTACGTCTAAAGCATGCCTACATAAGTATACACCCCAGTAATCTCAGATAAGATTGAAATTAAACAACCCACCGATACAAACGGTACTAATTGCGATCATGTAGTTGATACTATGAATCTGATTGGTTAAACTCGCACCAGAAGATGTCAAATCATTCTGGTCTTCCTCTAAATATATATTCCCAGTACGATATTGGAACTCTTGTGCTCTCAAGGATTCAACATCAACATAATCATCAGAATCAATCAACTCTTTTAAAATGTTTATTCTTCTTTCGGCCTTGGAGGTGAGGATTTTTTCCTCTTTTGGGGTCAAAGAGAAGCTATCAGACTTGATATCGATGGACATTGCAGACAAATCTGACTCGCCACCGGTTGACAAAATTTCATCCATTGAATACTCCTTTAAGGTTGAGTCAGTATCTGAAACCAAATCCTTGAAATTATGGAAACACGTAGTGTCATCCTGGTACTTGTGTCCATATTTGTGATTATGCTTGTGATTATGTTTGTTGTCATGCTTGTGATCATCGTGGTGATCATCATGTTGATCATCGTGTGACCAGTCGTCATGCTCGCCGTCATGATAGTGATCTTCGTCATCACAATCTTCCTTCTCTTCTTCATGCTTCTTTCTTTCCTTGATCCTTTTGATCTTTTCAAGAAAATCGAAGAACTTGCCAGATGGTGCGGTGGCTAAAAATGATGCCAACTTACATTTACCTTGATCAACGAAATCATTAACTGCTTGCTTGACCTCATCTACGTCGACTTCGTAAACCAAAGGTTGATGTTCTGGATCTCCATAGAACTGCTCATCCATTGCAACAGGTCCTTTAACTGGAACATTGATATGATGATGATCATCTTCTTCATAATCATCGTCATCATAATCTCCGTAATAATAATCTTTCTCTTGATAGTGTTCCATATGGTAATCATCGGTGTAGTCGTCATCGTAATCTGAATTTTCAGCAT
This sequence comes from Wenyingozyma nitratophila, assembly GCA_030567875.1. NCBI lineage: Eukaryota > Fungi > Ascomycota > Pichiomycetes > Pichiales > Pichiaceae > Wenyingozyma > Wenyingozyma nitratophila. The sequence continues at coordinate 323,096 of JAJLSW010000014.1, forward strand.
CTAACTCGGAGGTCTTAGCTTTAGTATCAGACTTATTCTTCTTCTTGTCCTTACTCTTGGATTTACCTTTTTTTTTGTCACCTGTCTTGCCGTTTGACTTACTGTTGTCCTTTGTGTTCACATCGCCGGATTCCTTGGTCTTCGAAAAAGTACTGCCGAAAATAGAGGCTCCATCAACCAACCCTTCTTCATCTTCAGTTTCGGCATCAAAAGAAGTGTCTTGGTCTTCTGGTAATCCACCGTCTTTGATTTCAAAATGAAGATCTCTTTTTTGATACTCATTCAAAATTACTTTAGATCCATGAGAAACGGGTGCATATTTTAATCCATGGCCACCATCAAATTCATCCTCGGTAAGATCACTCAAGTCGTTATCAAATTGACGATGGAAAGTGTAATCAGAAGTCAAGGTAGTGATTTCATTTTCTGGGATCTTTTCCATAATCGAAAAGGCCTTTTGTTCAGCTTTTCCTTGTGATTTAAACATATTCAGTTTATTTTGGTCAATGGTCAACGAAATTGCAGGGGTTGACATCAAGGATAATGATAGGACTAAGCCCACCATTTGATTCAAATGCATTTCTTTTGTCGATTGAAGCTAATATCAACTCTAATCTGGTATCTTTGACTTTCAAATTCAAAGAAAAGAAAACTAAAGGACAAATTAAAAAAGTTTGTGATTGTGTAGAGAGACCTCTTATTTAGCGCTCACTTGCATAGTCTCAAACTCTGAAAAACTAGGCACACGCACGCATAAATTATTACGCGGTGAAGTTACCGCGGGGAAACTTGAAAATCAAACACGAGCAAGAGACCGCGGGGAAGAGAGAATGGAGAGAAAATGAGAAATCAAAAAAAATATCTGCTAGGAAATTAAAATGCAGCATGAACATGATGATGTTAATAGAATACAATAAGAGCAATATAACTACACCAAGGTTTTCACGAAGCGAACCATCAAAAGAGAACATAAAGCAAAGCAACTTGTATATACAAATAGCAATGAGTTGGCAGAAGAACTCCCAATATCCTAATTCCAACAACCAAAATCTTAACCTATCAACTCCATCATTATCCACGCATCAACAACCACATCATCCACCCATTAAAGCACATCAAGATCCCAGGAAGTTGATCAAGGCCTCATATGAATGTCTCAAGAAGGTAGTAGAACTGGATACTCAATCCACGATATCGGATGTGACGATTTTAGAATCGATGAACACGTCAAATGCTATAGTATATCGTGATTTTGAATACTATTTCAATAAATTATATGAAGACACCAAAGTTTTACAGACTCAAGTCGACGTGATAAATAGCCAAGTTGGGGACTTAGATCAGATAGATTATAAGGTGGATAAATTAATCAAGCTTGCCGAACAATTGGATGAATGGTCTCTTGAATTAGAAGTGAAATCAAGGAAATACAAACTAGGCAAGTAAAAATTTTGAACGGTTACGGTATCCAATTCTCGGTCGGTGCAAGGTCCAGTTAGTGGAGACTGCAGATTACGAGATCGAGTCAGTGCTTATGATATACGATTCAAAGTAAAATTTAAATGAACGAATAAACCATACTTTCCTTAACGAATAAAAACATGATGGGGAGAGAGATGTCAAGACAAGAAGAGAAGGCCGATACGCGGAAATTATTAACCGAAATGGATAAGGGTGCGAGCAAGAAGGGGGTTTCTAGCTTTCCAGCTAAGATAACAAAAGTGTGGACTGTGGCTCCTATCGTACATAAATATGTCGCCAAATTTTCCAACACTGGAATGATTCAATAGTTTTTATATAACTATGCGTTTGTATATGTATATATATCTAAATTAGACTTTTCTATCCTTCCTCTCTTCCAATTGAGCTGCAGTCAATTGATTATATAGGTATAATTAGCATATCAAGAAGAAAAAAGAAGAATGATTGAAGGAATCAAACAGCATGTCAAATTGAACAACGGAATTGAAATCCCATTAGTGGGATTGGGTACTTGGTCACCAGAAGGTTTCGAAGATAGAAGTCTGGTTGGACCAAACGTCGAATATGCGGTATTGAAAGAAGGTTACAGACATATCGATACTGCTTATTTATATGAAAATGAAGTTGAAATCGGTGAAGCATTGAATAAGATCTTTGATGATCCAACAAATGATATCAAACGTGAAGATGTTTTCGTCACCACTAAGATCTGGCCAACTTTCCACGATCAAATCGAAAAGGGTTTCTTGAGATCGTTGAAAAATCTTAACATTGGATATATCGACATGATTTTGATTCATTACCCTGTTCCACTTCATTGTGAAGATAGAGAAACTGGTGAACCATGGTACTCATTAGATTCTGAAGGTAAAATAAGAAATGCTTTGAAAGAAGGTAGTACCCATCTTACAGTTTGGGCTCAAATGGAGAAACTGTTGGAAAAGTTTCCAACTAAATTGAAAACCATTGGTGTTTCAAATTATTCTGCATATTTCATCGATGAGTTATTAGCCAATTGTAAGATCCCACCAGCAGTCAATCAAATTGAAGTCCATCCTCAATTACCATCGGTTAAATTAGTGAAACATTGTCAGGATTTAGGCATCCAGGTTACTGCATTCAGTCCATTTGGTGGAAATGAAGCCAATGGAGGAGCACCAACATTAAAATTACCTGTTGTCAAGGAATTGGCCGAAAAATATGATTGTGGTACAGGTACCATTGTTTTGAGTTATTTGACAAGTAGAGGAATCATTGTGATTCCAAAATCATCTAAACCAAGCAGAATTGCAGTTAACAAATATCTCGTTGAGTTAAGTGAGGAAGATATTGACAAGGTTGGTAAGATCTCCGAAGAATATGGTTTGTTAAGAACAGATAAATTCGAATGGGGAATGGAGATGCATTTTGAAGATTACACCGCTGCTGGTATTTGGTGAAGACAATGTTTTCCACCAATCAAAGTCGCTCCATATATATTTCTCTATATATATAAATAAAATTTTAGTCCTCGTATAGATAGTTACATTGAAAAAAATTATATTAAAAGAACACCTGATCTTTTTATTTTCTTGTTCTCCCCACAGTAATATTTTTGATTGTTTATTTTTTGAGTAAATAAACAATGAGAGTCAATTACTGTTCAATTTCCCATTCGTTGGGAATTGTTCGTAGCTTTATTATCATTTCACAGATCAACAATAAACTATGTACTTAGTCGTCTGTCCGGAGTCGGCGCACGTAGAAAAATCAACTCAAAACTATCCCGATGTATATACAGGGTGGATGATAAGCGATACCTAATATATTGCTCGAGTTCTAACCCCTGACTAATAAACAACCACTGAGGAGCTGGGCAAGATTGGGGAGAAAGAGGCTTTGAAGTTGGTAAGGAAGATGCGATAATATGCTCAAACAAGGATAATCCAGCAATACTAGGCAGTGAACCCCCTAGACGAATGAGAGTGTAATATAAAATGCTCAATTGGCCCAAGAGCCCACACAGCTAAGATCTGCCTCGAGAAATTACCCTGAGCGGCTGTGCGGTTTTAGCCCATTTCTGCAGGATGGATATTTGCGCTATTGTTCTTGCGCCGTGGGATTTATTTGCTCAATTTGCACCAAGGTGCTTTATTTGCTCGTTTTGGCCGTGAATCAGGTATGGTTTTAATTAATCTTTTCAATCATTTCATTCTGGTCCCTGTTATAGATCTCAACTTGTACCCATATATATAGACACCAGGAGACCACCTATAACCGGATACCCACCAAAAGCAAAAAACCACAAATCTGCATTTTTTATACCTTGCACTCTTTCAATATTAAGTATTGTACACGTCGCAAATTAATCAAATAGAATAAATCAGACAAGAGTATCATGGCCATCTTCGAAAAGAGGGATATTTACCATGACGGGGTCTGGTGTATCGCTGATATGGGTACTGCTGAATATACAGCTAAGAAGAAAATATCTCAGGCCACAGTAGCATGGACAGATCAAGCTGCTTATGCCAAATATTATACATATTATTTGATCGTTATAGTGGTATTATGTATCTTGAAGAGATTATACTATAGTTGGGTCGATGATGATGATTACAAATATCCAAATTTGATTTCATTCAGACCAAGATGGATGCATAAATTAGCTGCTATAAATCGTTATGTTTCTTATAGATCGTTACCAATTAGAGTATGTGATTACCTTGGTGTTCCTGCATCCTTGGGTAATATCGTTGTTATTAGTGCTTCGTTATTATATATGTTGTGTTATACTTTTATCCCGCATTTCTGGTATCGTGAATGTCGTGGGTTTGGTAGTCCTCCATTAGCGGTGAGGGCAGGTTTAGAATGTATGGCCTTGATTCCATTTATCCTTATGTTATCTGGTAAATCGAATATAATCAGTTGGCTTACCGGTATAAGTTATGAAAAGATCAATGTATATCATAGATGGGTTTCAATTGCATGTTTCTTATTGATGTGGGTTCATGTTATTCCCTTTTATTATCAAGCTGCTCATGAAGGTGGAATGGAAAGAATCAAATACTTTCAACAAAATGAAGTATTATTTGTCAATGGTATTCCACCTACTGTGTTTTTAACTTGGTTATGCCTTGCATCTCATACATCCATTAGAGATTGGTGGTATGAATTATTTTTCCATTTACATTGGCTTTGTGGTATTGGATTCTGTGTTGGTTTATACATCCACGTTTATCCAGAAATGGGATCTCAAAACTATCTGTATGCCACTGTTGGATTCTGGGGTTCTCAAGTACTTTGGAGAATTTTCACAAAGACTGCTCTAAAACCTGGTAAAGGATTTTTCCAAACTAGAACATCAAAGACTTCGAAATTTTTGATCACTAAAGGTCAAATCCCACAAAAGACAGATGAAACATATGAAATTAATATCGATAACTCAAATCAAGATTTCATGTGGTCTCCAGGTCAACATTTATTCCTTAGAGCTCCAGGTTTAAGAATCTTAGACAACCATCCATTTTCCATTTGTAATGTTCCAGAGGATAACTCTAAGAGTATCAAATTGATCATCAAACCTAAAAAGGGTTTAACTAGAAAGATATACGAAAAGATCCCAGATAATTTAACTACAGATATGAAATTTTATATAGATGGGCCATATGGTGGTACACCAAGAATGATGGAATCATTTACCAATTTATTCTTAATTGCTTCAGGTTCAGGTATATCAGCCATTATTCCATTTGCCGTACGTGGAGCTGCATTGATTGACAATCAATTATCGAGAATTGAAAAGATCAGATTAGATTGGATCGTTACATATTCTGAGGATATCAGATGGATTCAAGAGGAAATTAATAGTATTCCAGAATACCTTTTGAAATCCGGTGTTGTTGATATTAACATATATTGTTGTTATGATCAACCTGAGGATTCTACAAGATCCAACTCTGAGGATGAAGAAGAAGGAAGTTCATCAACTAACAACTCCAAAGAAGATAAAAACTTAATGGTTGATACCATCAATACCATTCCATATGTGAAAGTGAACTATTTTAAACCCAATATGTCACAAGTTATTAGAACTTTTAAAGGATTATTGGGTAATAAGAATATGTTTGTTTCATCGGGATCTGACGTTTTGAAATTTGACGTTAGTAATAGCGTAGCAGCTTTGCAATCTAATATTTGGACCAAGGATAGTAATATCAAGGAGATATACTTGCATACCGAATCCTTTGGTTGGTAAATGTCTGAAGGAAAAGAAAAGAAAAGAAAGAAAAGAAAAGAAAAGTTTTTGTAAGGGTGAAGACCTGCCCTTTTGTATATTGTCTATAGTAATATCATAATGCATTCTATAAAGAAAGAGAACGAGAGATAGAAACAAACGACTAACTTCGTGGTACCAAATGAGTGGAAAAGAAATACGAGTACGAGGGATTTCGGTGGTGTAGAGGTGTGCACCATATCCCAACAAAATCTGTCAATCACATGTAATGGAAGAAAAGAACATTTTGATTACCAAAATCACATTCTGGCTCAAGGGCCCACCAAATCTGTTATCTGAACCTTTGCCCTAAACTCTCCACTTTACATGCGCAGATAGTGTCAAATTGACAAAATAAAATTCCCCACACCACACCACACCACACCTCACCATATTCTATTCTATTCGGTGTTTAGCTAATACTCCACTCCTTTCTAGCAAATAACTTTTTTTCACGTGCAAACCGAATTAAACCTGCCATAGTCTACACCCTACCTGACCTAAACAATTAACCCCCTAACTTACCCAATTGAAATTTTTTATACCACATTCATTATTACTGAGTATTATTACTATCACAGTCTCTATCCCAACAATTTTTCACAATATTCTAAAACGAGTACCAATCATTGCTTTTTTAACAATACAGTTGTCATATATATATATACTATCACATAATGGATCCCCCTTCTCCTCCATCGATATCCAATGATACGCCGCCACGTATACCTACTCTTTCTACTTCACTTAGTATCTCCGATGATATGAACCATATAGAACCTTCCAATACTTCATCTGCTGTTGCCCCGGTAGATCTCCCACAGTCATCATTATCGTCAGAAGAAGAACAAAAGATATTTATGGCCGCTCAAGCTTTAGGCCAATTAAGAAATAGTTCATCAACTCCTCCAGATCCAACTAATACAGATACCACTACTATAACAACAACAACAACAACTGACTCGACTTTACTGGATAAAGTCGTTGCACATCCTCTTATATCTCAGTCCATAAATTATATGCTCGAGAAGACTATACAATCTGCCAGCACTCATATTAAGGAAAACAACAATCCAACCGAAACTATTACTAGTAGTGCTTCAGTACCTCCAATAACCAATACTTCTCCATCAAACCCATCTGATTTGACTCCCAGTTTTTCTGATAATAGCTCCATGTCTCATACAACAACTCTACCTCCTTTGAATATGATTATGGATATGAATAGTCAATTACAGACTACTACTACTACTACTACCAACAACAGTATACCTACTACTTCCATGATTACGTCACCATTAATACCCAACCATTCTAGGTCTTCTTCGATATCATCTATGCAGTCTCGTAAAAGATTTAACGATGCTAATAGCCAAGATGACGATCCCACAGATGATGATGATGACGATGAAAAATTCAAGAAACCAAGGTTATCTGCTTCTTCATCTACCAATTCGATAATATCGATGTCGAACTCTCCACCTTCCACTTTGAATCATAATACCCTTTCCTCTTATCCAAGAATACCACATAGTTATCATAACCCTTTGCAGAGATTAAATTCATCGCAGTATTCAAGGCAACAATCGGTGGTATCGCAGAGATCTCTGCATGATATCAAGGAAATTGGTATTATCAATTTAAATATCGAATCGAGAAAGAGATTAAACATGTTAATCAATTTCTTGAAAATCGGTAATAGACAAATCAGCGATAGAATCGAGCATTTGATAAGATTGGTAGAGTTACAAAGAGAACATGAAGAATACTCCAAAAGTCAACAACATAATCAAGAGGAATTTTACGATGCTTCTGAAGATTTATCGAATACTCAAACCCTCACAGCGGTAAGTTCTAATTCTTCGATGCATAATGAAAAACTATACGAGTCCTCATCATCTATAACAAGTTCCAAGACTGCTACTCCTGATCTTACCACCGGTGATGAATCTGATAATGAGACTTTCCAACCAATGAACAAGGCCAAAAGCGGCATGGGTGTAATTGGTGGTGAAATTCCCATCCAACAGATCAAAGATGATATCATTGGTACAGTGAAGAAAATAGTCAATGTTGTCTCCAAAGTTTCTGCTAATTCCTTGCCCGAACCAGCTCGTTCGAACGTTAGAGAAGCTCTATTGAAATTACCAAGCAATTGGGCTTTTGCATTGGCTGGTGAGGATTACAAAGGTCCCAACGATGATGAAATTAAAGAAGATGAGAATATGGATGATGAAGAAAATGGCGAAGAGATTGAAGAGAAGACTAAAAATACCAAGAATCACAGTTTAGCTCAGAAGCTATTGTCTAATCTGTTCAGATACAACAAGTATATTCGTGATACTTACTACAATAGAACTCAATCTCAATCTCAATCTCAACCTACCTCATCGTCTTCTAGTGTCACTACTGCTTCCACTTCATCTACACCATTGTCGTATTTTTTCCCCAACGAAAATGAATCATCAGATTCAAATAAATCATGGTCATGGTTAACAACCACTATTGAGAGTCAATTAAATTACGATATGAATAAAAATGGAAGAATTCTTGTCTTGGCACAAGAATCCTTAGATATGATCAATAAGGTTATAAGATTCTGTAATGACTCGTTGGATAAAGCAGACCAATGGAATCAAAATAAAACAACTCAACAACAGGTGAATCTCTTGAATAAACTTGAGAACTTGAATTATACTTCAAATACCCCAAGTTTGTTGAGTACCAGTACTACCAACTCATCAGTTTCACTGTATACCGATGATAATAGTAATACTACTGAAAATGAATCTGTTGATTCAAATTCTACTTTACAATAAATAAACTAAGTAATAAGTATTATTACCAAATTAATGAATTATGAATATGAAAATCAATCTTAATATTAATAGTAATATATATATAAATATGAAAGGGGTTTGACTCACGTAAAAGATACAAAATAAACTAACAGTCAAATCACTACAAAGCAGTGAAAATCCTATAAAGTTTTATTTGAAAATAAAAACATAAAAAGAGACAAATAATAAATAAACAAATATCTATTTTTTTTACTCTATTATATTTTATTTCGCAATCTTTCAATCACCAAATTGATAAGATAAAGTTTTAAAATCAGACTGACATGCAAATCATAAAAATTTTTAACGATCACAGTTCTTTATAAAAAACTCACACGAAAGATGGTGATAATTTAAATCATCATAAAGAAAACGTTTATCTTATCAATTAAGGTTCATAGGGTTCAAACTACCTAGTTTGACCATCAATATATTTTGTACCTTGGAGTAAGTCTGTAAATATATCAATTGAAACAAAATCAAATGAAATTGAGGGAAAATTGTTAATTTCAGGGGCACGGCTTGTCACAGCCGAATTTCATCAAAAACCCAACAGACTTATTTAAGCCTTTTTGTTGAATTACAGTTGACCGTCGTGAGTTGTGCAAGATCATCATATACAATTTTTCCCCAATCCAAAAGAATTGAATCAATCAATTTAACGTGATTGTTGTATGTGTGTGTGAGTGTTATTTCATTAATTTTGAATTACAACTTTCAAAAATCCTTTTTTAAAAAGTTGGAATCCAAAACTAGTAAGTGTAAGTAAAAGGTAAATCATTATAAAGAAAGAAGTTTTTGTTTCCAATTGAATTTCTTCTTCCTCTTCTTTGAATAGAATGTGAAGTAAATCAAAGAAACTTAGACTAATAAAGGCATCAGACATGGAAAATCGTCTCTTCATTAAAGATCAGACATATGCTTGTCTACAGATTTTCTAAATTTCATCCTCTGCAATTTATCAAAATAAATAACATTCTTCAATTTCAACACGTTCCAAATAAAGAAGATGAAAAACAAAAACAATTAAATTATCTTACCAACTCTTTTTGAATCGCTGAAAATTAATTCACTTTCTACCAAAAGAAAAATCAACTCGACCAAGTTGAAATATCTTTATTGAATAGATCAATCAATATAATTTCCAATTGATCTTCCATCTTTTATTATTATTAATTATCTTCTTATTCTTTTCTTTTTTTTGTCTATTCATCAGAATTGCATGAATGGTATATAAAAAAAGGTTGTCATCAGCGTGAAGCACGAAATCTGACTCGTCATCTAAGGTAATCATCGCTTGAATGGACATTTGCAAAAGAAATAGAATAAAAGGAAAAATAACTAAAATGAAATGAAAAATCCAATTGAAAAACAAAAATTTCCTTTCGATAGAAAGTGAATCAAATCAAAATGATATAAAAAAAAAAGCTGTTATAAAATAAGAAACAAAAACCACTTTTTTTTATAACTAAGTAACTTGTGTCAATGAATTTTGTATCAGTTACGATGGGTTTCTGAGGCCCATCTTATAAGCGTTGTCACTCTCATGTAATAATCGGTGCCCAGTGCTATAAATCCTCATTAAAAAATCATTTAATAATGTTACCTTTTCGTTTTGCCTTTTTCAATAAAAAAAGAAAACTAATACCTATTAGTGAGCTATTGTTAGTAATAAAAAGTAATATGAAAAAGATTTACACATCAATGCAATGTGTGTTGTCTTGTTTTTTTTTTGTAAATTCCTTTACGATATTTCAAATAATAGCTTGTTCTTTCCCTTTTTAATATAAATCAGTCAATTTGCAAAAACTTATCAACATTGTTTATTCTGCCAGTAATTCCAGCTTTGTTTTTGTTTAGTCATCATATAAAAAAAATGAAAAGGAAAAGAAGAAGAAATCATTCAAATCAAATAGAAATGAAAAATACAAAAAAAAAACACTCACACACTACTAGTGCAGATTTTTTTCATATACAAAGAATGCTGAACCTTCAGTTCAAATTCAACTCATGACATCAAGTTTATTACTGTAATAAAACCATGGTAATAGTTAGTATTTGAGTAAGTCTAATTGAAATAAATACAATACAACAACTTAAAACCTCACAACTCCCAACACATTGATATTATAGCTTGTTAAAATCCATATCAGTCAACAGTTAATATCATACTTTTTATAAAGTCAGATACTCTAGTTTGAATTTTTTACGTTTTTGATCATCAGTATGAATTAATATAACTTTTGCAACGTATATTAATAAAATCGATAATAACAAGCCATACTATACAATTGGTATGGTACGGTGCGTTGTGAGAGATGGTTAAGATAGTATTAGTCCAATCAGGTACATACAAATCTTGATATCAATGAGCCCAATTCAAACTGGAGAACACCTGTTCTCTGAGCAATGGGCAACATCAACTTTTGTCTATATCATTGAAATGAAAACAAGGGAGTAGTCAATAGGGAACATGTCCAGAAAGAAGAAGAAGTAGGATATTTATACAAGAGAGCACCAAGGAGTAAAAATTTTCCACTGCGAAAGAGAGAGAGAAATTTATTTTTTTGGGAGAGAGTGTTTCGCCAGTTACCCGGCTGCTTCTGTTTTGCGTGAGACGGTTTGGTTTGATTTGTTTATTGACAAGATATATAACATATATATAAATATATTTATCTATTTTTGATATTTGCCTGCCCGTTACAGGATATATCATCAAGGCATCCATCCACTCACCGACACCAACAGATCAATGTCCATCAGATCAGACACCGCCGTGGAGGTGGATTCCCCCATCCCTACTTTCGCCGTCCATCTGCCTTCAAATATAGGCAAAGTGATCAAAAGATCAAGACTATCAGATAATGACCTACTACCTTTGTCTCAGGTCTCTATCAACGGATCAAGGGATTCGTCTGCTCAAGGAAAGGATCCAGAGTCTCTCTTCCACCAGCAATTGACCTCGTATGGTGGTATATACAACATCAAGAAACTGTACGAAGGTGTGGCTATCTTTGACAAATTAGCATACAGAGTATTGGGTGAAGATAGTCATTCCATATTATTGACCCCATTGTTGATATCCAATACTATAAACGTCAAACTAAGAAAGCTTAGAATCCATCTACCAAATAATGTCAGACCCCATTGTGTCACTATCACAGAGGATAACAAAAATGAGAACTTAATTGTTGATTTCTTGACCGAAATCAATGTGTTGGTGACGCTCTCTTTAAAATTGAGTTACTTCATAATTGATGACAATTCCAACGTTTCATATTTGCAGAATCCAAACAGTTTTTACGAATGGTGTAAATACTCCTTACCATATTCTTTTGACGTCAGACCTCCATTGTTTATGAGTGGTATAAACACTACAACTAATTATAATAACGAAGATGCATTGAGTTTAATCATCGCTTTGAAAGACGGTGGATTGCTGAAACTGACAAGATCCAACCAGGATCCATTGGAGGATTTCATTGTAAGTCCATTCAATGACTCGTCTTATTTCCAAAACTTGAAATCAAAATTATTTGGTAAAGGTAATAACAACAATACAATCACTTCGGATGGATCTATCTCTGGTGAATCAGTTTTGAGCATAGCCACTATCAACGACTTGATGGTTACTATATCAATCGAGAAAAAACTAAAAATATGGAGTATTAGTTCCAAGAATATACTATTAGAAAGAGATTTGAACGATTTCTTGCCTCAATCGTTATGGAATGCAGATTTATCGTTGGTCAATCATGAACTTATACATTTGATTCCAATATCTCAAACTTCAATATACGTCTCTGTTTTGTTACCTCTAGGTGAGACCTACTTTAAAATATTCCAATTGAACTTGGATTCTATTGATAGTGGGATCATATCAGATGTTTCCATGGTAGAAACAGCCTTAGACTCAGTTGTACCAAATTCAAACAGTAATTGGTTATGTCAAAGCTACAAGATATACCCCACTAACCAAAACGATGATATTTTCTCATTTACAATATGGATCTTGTGGACTTTTAGTAACCACAAGGTTGTTCAACAGGGATCTGTAGATCTTGCTTCAGGTTCCGTTAGATGGGTAAATTCAATTAACTCTGAAAATAGAATACAGGATATCATTTCAACTGATATAAATGAAACCACTAGAGACATTCAATCACAAGGTGAATTGAACGAATTTTTCATGAATCACATATTTGACGGGGTTGTTTATAATGACCTTATAGTTGAGACTGTCGCTGCATTATTCAACAAACAAGAGGAGATCAAGATTAACACTTCGAAATTATCTCTTCGAAAGAAAGTTTTCAAGCTGATTAATGAAACAAGCAATTCAGTAGATTCTTTAAAGACCCAATGGATCAAATTTGACTGTACTTGTAAAGAATTATTGAAGATCTCACAAAATCCAATTTCGTTTGACTACGATTTCAAATCGAATCTTTTAATCATTGTCAATAGATATGAATACTCAGTATTGAAACAAGGATCCAATTTGGAACTTTTGTCAAATGGTATCGATATAGTTTCATTGTCAAGACAAACCTTATCATCCTACGGTTTAACCAAGTCTGATTCTTTGGTTCAACTGGTCAAATTGATCCAAGCCTTCAAAAAACTATTTTCAAATGATGCACTGTATGAATTTGAAAAGGCTTTAGTTCAAGAATATTCCGCCAACGCAAAAGACAACAACACAGAACACAGAATGGATTCTATATTCAAAGATGTCATTGTACCAAGAATAAATGAGTCTACTACAAATGAACTACTAGAAGGTTTGAACTCAATCCCCAATATCTTGGAGTCTATTGATTTGTTAATATCATTACCTATACTAACAAATGATTTCCAACCAATTAAGATTTCTGAATTTGGTGACTTTGACAAGAATTTACTCATCTCAAGTTATTTGAACGAGCTTATCTTATCCAAGGATGTAATTATTGGGTTGTTATTGATTATATTGACGGTTGATATCAATGAACAAATGGTATTGATATACTCAAAATTGATTAAGCTTTTGAAATTCTGCAATTTGAATTTATTGACCTCTCAAATTGGGTTATTACAATTGAAAAGTGTTCCATTGTTATCAGACTCATTGCTATTCAATGCAATTTCACAAATCATATTGCAAAAAGGTGTCTCTATCGACAACTCAAACCTTAATGAACTCATCTCGTATACTTTCGAATACACAATGTCTGACGAATTTGTTTATTTCGTTGTCTCCAAATTGATATCCTTGGATTCAAATAGATGGGCCCTCAAACTTTTACCATACTTGCCAAGTAATAATGCGATCACCAAAGTCCTAGAAGGTATTGTATATTTGAACCTGAAGAATTTCAACGAAGCATTTGTGGTATTCAACTCATCTGTTGATCTTATTATTAATGAGTTCCAAAAACTGACAAATTCCCAGGCTAAATCATTAGAACCTATTTCATATTTGACTGATATTTTCATTACTGCCTCAAATTCTAAATCATTTGAGTCTTCAAAAGTTCTTTGTTATATTGAGTTGAGTGGATTATTCCAACAAAGAGGATCAAGTTCCAAAGCCCTTGAATTTATCTTACAATCAATCGATGCAAATAACCAAGTTCCTATTGATGATCCAATTGAGTTCAACAAACACTATAGAAACCAGTTGTGGAAATCTTTCAAACTTTCCCTGAGTGTTGATAATTATGATTTAGCACATGATAACATCCTCAAGATGGATGAGATTGATATTATTGACAACTCAAGCGATGTCAAGGAGATGATCAAATATTTCATCCTAAGTCTCTTGAATGGAGATTGTATTGATAAACTACTGAACTATTCATTTGGTAGAAATTGTGATGAAGTTGACAAGCGTATTTATGAAATCGGAGAAGCCGGTGCATTGAATGGTGAGTTGGGTACTTCTTTAAGATATTACCGTATTTGCTATACCTGGAGGTACAATAAACTAGGTGATTACAGAGGTGCAGCACAAGCATTGTATAGATTCAACAAGATCTTTGAAATGGATAGATCTAAGAGAATTGATAAGGATCAAAGCTTTGAAGATTTATCCTTGAGAATCATCGAGAATTATATCATCATCTTGAATTCATTAAGTATATTACCTAACGATGAGCAATGGTTGATTCAAACTCCTATCTTGTTGAACTGTTCAGAAGTTGGATTATCCGATGACAATGGTATGGATCTTAGTCTCGATAATCTCGATGACGAGTCTAACAAATTGATTTTTTTGAAAGATATTGATAATGAGTTCAAATCCATTCAAAGAACCCAATTAGTTGTATAATAGGTATTTAGAATATATCACGATATGATCATAATATTAATGAATATTAGCAATTGATATACAACAATTATTAATGTTTTACGAGTATGTACACAGCCTTGTATATGAGAACAATCGACCAATGAAGAACGCGACGATTGACTTTACGCAGATCTCTTTTAGTGAGCGAGTCTCGTTTAGGGGAACTGACAGACACTCTGCTGATCTTGAAATCATGTGTTTTATGCTTTATTTGTTCGTTCAGTCTTGCTTCTCTCCTTTACACCTTGAATACACTGAGATCTGTAAACGATGTCATCTGCTAGTTCTTTGGTAAAGAAATTGGCTCCAAGCTCGAGCAATAGCTCAGTGGGGGTGTTAGGTGCCGGTATTTCAGGTTTAACATTTGCTTTCTTTTTAAATAAATTAAGACCAGATGTTCAGATTACCATTCTTGAGAAATCTGGTACCACTGGTGGATATATCAATTCTAAGAAGATCAAGACCGAGGAATTTGATTCTAGGGTTTCAAATGATTTTACAGTCCTTGAAAAAGGTCCAAGGACTTTGAGAGGTGGTAATCCAGGTACATTACTATTGATTGATATCATGCATAAATTGAAATCTAAGCAAGACATCTTAGGTTTACACAAGACTTCAAATTCGAATAAGAGGTATTTATTGAGTCCATATGTCGATACCCAAGGTAATTCGGGGAAATTGGCACAAGTTCCAGATGGTATCGTTTCATTTTGGAAATTTTTGTTTGATCCATTAGGACGTCAATTAATATGGGGTGTGCTCAAAGAACCATTTGTCAAGAAGAAGACTAGTGATTCCGAGGAAACGGTTGAGCAATTTGTAACTAGAAGATTCAACAAATCGTTATCTGATAATATCGTTTCTGCTTTAATGCATGGAATCTATGCCGGTGATGCTTCGAAGCTAAGTGCCAAAGCAGTATTACCAAAACTTGTAGCATTAGAACAAGAACATGGTTCTATTGTCAAATATGGATTGAAGCAGGCATACAATGAGTTGAAGAGTATTAGAGAAGTTAAAACTTATAAACAGACGGATCCAAATCTGATCAAGTATCAGGAATTATTAAAACCAAGTTTCAATCTCTTAAAGACTTCTGAATTCCTGAAGAATTTCCCCATGGTGTCTGTTAATAATGGTTTACAAACTTTAACAGATACAATTACGAATTATTTGGCTAAGCAGGAAAACATTAAGTTTATCTACAACGTTGACCTTGCTAAAATATCTCCAAATAGTGATGGAGAAGGCGTCACTGTCAGAACGGCAGATGGCAAAAGTCTTAACTTCAACCATGTAAGATCGACTATCAATGCCCATGAATTATCGAAATTGGTTGTTGATACAGATGAAACTCTTTCAAACAAGTTAGACCAATTCAAGTATACCAATGTTGTATTGGCCAATGTCTATATCCCACATTTATCTGTCAAATCAATTGAAGGTTTCGGATACTTGGTGCCAAAGGCAATGGTCGATGGTACTGATGTCATTGGTGTTATATTTGATTCTGACGTTGAACGTTCATCGAAGAAGCTATTCTTTTACAACGACGTTGATGTCGCACTTGGAGATCTAAGACACAATGCCGAAATTGATTCTCACGACGTCAAGACTTTGAAAGCATTGTCAAACACCGTTGCTAAGAGAGGTCTCGTCGTCACTAACGAATACACAAAAGTTACATTTATGATCGGTGGTCACTTAATCAAAGATCTAGATGACATGCCAACCAATTCCAAGACTCAAAAAACAATCAAAGATGTGTTTGAATCTAAGTTAAAGATTAGATTGCATAACGTTTCAGATATGCACGTTGATATTTCTCAAATCAACAGTTGTATACCACAGTATGAAGTTGGTTATTTAGACTTGAAAAAAGACGTTGTCAAATCGATTAGTGATGACTTCAATGGTTACCTATCCCTTGGTGGAATGACTTTCAGTAATGGTGTCGGTGTTCCTGATGTCACCATGGACTCTTTCTTAGACGTTGCAGAAATGTGTGGAAAATAGTATATATAGAGAGGAAGAAAAATCAATGTATATAGTACTGTTTTTACAAATGGCATATAGATATATTATGTAAACCTTATAGATAAACAAGCGTATTCCCGAAAATATAGTTAAAAATAACCTAACCGCCTAACTATTGCGAAAACAAAAAAAATAAATTTTGATGAAAACATTTCACTTCCTTTTGATTCTTCTCTGCCTTTGAGATTCTGGCGTATTTAGCGTCTGTTATTTACCCCGGATCTACTGAGTTCTTGAACATATATCGCATAAGCAACAATGGTGAACAGCGTGACTCAATTGGGCATTGATGTCCAAAGGGTCATTAGAGATCATTTCCAAAAGAGCAAGTACCTTTCATTGTCAATCAACAAAGCCCTTGAATTCCATAAAGGTATCAGTGATCGAGTACAAAAGAACAAGTATGTTCCACTCTCGATTAGAAGAAAACCGAGTGCCATATATAGTTTATTGGTAATCATTTTGATCATCATAGGTGTATTTTCCAGTCTGCTTCAGTCCACTGCTGAACAACATGGTGCAGTTAGAAGTAATAAGTCACCTCTACTTTCGATGACCGGTGTTCCCCAATCGGCTGTAATGGTGGAAGAGAATGTTGATTTGGGTAGATTATCCGATTCTTCTCCTATCTCTGATACAATTATTGAGTATTTCAAGGGTGAAACCAATAGGTTCATGAATAATGGTTATTCATTGGTACTGAGCGATCAGAATGTTCATGAGAATCTCAAAGAGGTAAGTAGGATTGGATGTCGTGCGATTAGAAGAGTCTCGCATAGAGTGGAGAGTTATCAAAGTGACATTATTCCTTTTGAAATAAGTGAAGTTGGATCCAAATTGTTGAATCAAAATAAAGAGCGTGGTTTGATCAACCGTATAAGTATATGGTTAGATCAGTACTCCATCAATCTGGTATTGACCGAGACATTCAATACGGAAGATGACAAGATACAGTTATTATTGGAACCTTTCAATAAGGCATGGGATCTCGTGACAAATTCAGATTCAGACGATGGAAGATTTCATATCGAGGCAACGTCATATGAACATGGAGTATATGGTGAAAAATATGAAATTCAATTTCCACGAATGGTTGAATTACCAAAGGATGTTATAAATATGAAATTACTCAAGATTTTCAATCAGTTTGGTGATGAAGAGCCATTCTTAATCTATCAACGTTCTATCGAATTATTTGTTTACAATATCTTCAGTAAGAAAACTGTACAATTACAAGACTTCTCTGTCTTAGAAGGCGAATGGATGCCACTGGTAGAAGACGATGATTCCGAAGGGGTTATGATTGATGTGGTGACGCTAGTAGACATTGTTAGATGTGATATTGTTACCGGTAAATGTCACAAAAAAGAGGTCCCAGAGTTGGAAATCGATGCCGAAGAAGAGAATGAGTTTACTAAAGTCTTGAACCATTTCGTTGGCGGAACAGCCCTATTTTCGGTATCCCCCATGTTGCAAAACATTAAAGATCTAGAAGATATTGGAGTTAGTATCAATACATTCAAGCAATTCTATGTTGGATTTATCACTCTGCAGCAAAATGCAGATAAATCTGTTTACGCTTCTCATCTTATTGTGTTCAAGAAGGATATAAGCAATGGTGCTTATAAAGCTACCTTTATCAGTGATGCGATGTTCCAGCCACCACTTCCAAATGCCAAAGGATGTGATCCAAATTACCTTATAGTAGCCAAGGGAATAGCAGCTTGGGATGTTATTTCGATCAATAGAAAAACCAAGAGTATAAACGATTATATGGTGGTGAATACTGACAAGGGTAAAGTATACTTCTACGGATTACTGAACTTCTTGACCTCTGCGGGAACTTTTGATAAGAAGTATACTCCCGAAGGTGCCGACGAAAGGATGAGTTCGGTGCAATTAATGAATTGTGCATTGAAAGTATCGTTGAAGAACTGCGGTGCCGTGAGGCCAAAGGATATTGAAGGTGATCACCTTGTAATAGTTGAGACCACTGACCAATGATGTAAATAACATGCAACACAACACAAATCAGCTCAACACCATTTTGTCCTCATGTCCAATGAGGACATGTTTGGTTTCAGGATTCAAACTATCCATGATTTAGAAATGTTACCGAGAGAGAGAAATAAAATCATTGTATGTAATATCATTATGACAAATGGCATGTAGATATATTGTTTACATTTTGTAGATAAACAAACGTATTCCCTATAATATGTTTAAAAATAACCTTACCGCCCAGCTCTCCTGCGAAAACAAAAAATTAAATTTTGATGAACCTACAATATTTCCCCATTTATCACCACATCTGGGGATGAGGACGTTGTTTACACCTCAGTAAATATCGCAACTATCCTTTATCTCAATATAAACTTAAATAATTTTATATAAACATATGTAGTGAGGAATCAAAAATACGATTGAAAAAAAAAAAAAAAAAAAATGAAATAAATCTCAAGGGGAGAGCATTAAAAAGGGATCTGCATTGTTTTGATTTCACTTCCCTGTTATTTATATTGTCTTCCACAATTTAGCGTATTTGGCACTTGCTGATAACCATTTATTTTCCTTACACAAGTGATTGATTTTTTGTACATATATCGCACAAGCAACAATGGTGAACAGCGTGACTCAATTGGGCATTGATGTCCAAAGGGTCATTAGAGATCATTTCCAAAAGAGCAAGTACCTTTCATTGTCGACCAACAAAGCCCTTGAGTTCCATAAAGGTATTAGTGATCGAGTACAAAAGAACAAGTATGTTCCACTTTCGATTAGAAGAAAACCGAGTGCCATATATAGTTTATTGCTAATCATTTTGATCATCATAGGTGTATTTTCCAGTCTGCTTCAGTCCACTGCTGAACAACATGGTGGAATTAGAAGCAACAGGTTACCTCCACTTTCGATGACCGGTGTTCCCCAATCGGCTGTAATGGTGGAAGACAATGTTGATTTGGGTAGATTATCCGATTCTTCTCCTATATCTGATACAATTATTGAGTATTTCAAGGGTAAAACCAATAGGTTCATGAATAATGGTTATTCATCGGTACTGAGCGATCAGAGTGTTCATGAGAATCTCAAAGAGGTAAGTAAGATTGGATGTCGTTCGATTAGAAGAGTCTCGCATAGAGTTGAGAGTTATCAAAGTGACATTATGCCTTTTGAAATAAGTGAAGTTGGTTCCAAGTTGTTGAATCAAAATAAAGAGCGTGGTTTGATCAACCGTATAAGTATATGGCTAGATCAGTATTCCATCAATCTGGTATTGACCGAGACATTCAATACGGAAGATGACAAGATACAGTTATTATTGGAACCTTTCAATAAGGCATGGGATCTCGTGACAAATTCAGATTCAGACGATGGAAGATTTCGTATCGAGGCAACGTCATATGAACATGGAGTATATGGTGAAAAATATGAAGTTCAATTCCCACGAATGGTTGAATTACATAAATATGCTATAAATATGAAATTACTTAAGATTTTCAATCAGTTTGGTGATGAGGAACCATTCTTAATCTATCAACATTTTGACGAATTATTTGTTTACAATATCTTCAGTAAGAAAACTGTACAATTACAAGATGTCTCTGTCTTAAATGGTAAATGGATGCCATTGATAGAAGACGATGATTCCGAGGGGGTTATGATTGATGTGGTAACATTAATGGAGATTATTAGATGTGATATAGTTAGTGGTAAATGTCACAGGAAACAGGTTCCAGAGTTGGAAATTGATGCCGA
Source organism: Wenyingozyma nitratophila (assembly GCA_030567875.1). NCBI lineage: Eukaryota > Fungi > Ascomycota > Pichiomycetes > Pichiales > Pichiaceae > Wenyingozyma > Wenyingozyma nitratophila. The sequence goes on from JAJLSW010000014.1 coordinate 343,800, forward strand.
AGAAGAAGATGAATTTACCAACATCTTCAACCATTTCGTAGGTGGTACTACTTTATTTTCGCTGTCCCCCATGTTGCAAAACATTGAAGGTTGGGATGAGCTTGGAGTTAGTATTAATACGTTCAAGCATTTCTATGTTGGATTTATCACTCTGCAGCAAAATGCAGATAATTCAGTTTACGCTTCTCATCTTATTGTGTTCAAGAAGGATATAAGCAATGGTGCTTATAAAGTTACCTTTATCAGTGAGGCGATGTTCCAGCCACCACTTCCAAATGCCAAAGGATGTGATCCAAATTACCTTATAGTAGCCAAGGGAATAGCAGCTTGGGATGTTATTTCGATCAATAAAAAAACCAAGAGTATAAACGATTATATGGTGGTGAATACTGACAAGGGTAAAGTATACTTCTACGGATTACTGAACTTCTTGACCTCTGCGGGAACTTTTGATAAGAAGTATACTCCCGAAGGTGCCGACGAAAGGATCAGTTCGGCGCAATTAATGAGCTGTGCATTGGAAGTATCGTTGAAGAACTGCGGTGACGTGAGAACAACCGATATTGAAGTTGATCACCTTGTGATAGTTGAGTCCAGTGGATAATGATATAGATCACTTGCGCAACAACAACACAACACAACACAGCACAACACGGCCCCGTGTCGCGCCCGCGCCCACACACCCCGTGCACCGGCAATTGCGAGGATCGGCAAAAGGTTGCCCCGCCCGCGAACAAATGAGATTGCAGAGAGATAATCAATAAATTTATTTTGGGTGACTCTCTAAATATTTATGTATATATTTATATATATTTAAAGGTATGTAGATTGTTGCTGATTTGGTCTATCTTACTCTTTTACATTGTTGCATTAATACAAACTTTACAATATACCACATACACCATGCTTGCAAGAAGAACTTTCAAGACAAACTCCCTGTCGTTAAACCTCAGGAGGCTACTTCACCTTCAAACCATGACTACTCCAAATGAAAACGCCTTAAAATTCTCCTCTAAGAACTTTAGGTTTTTGCCTCCAGTACTTGGAGATCAAGCCATTCAAATCGACGATATGCCAGATGCTACACGTAAATCGCGTCTTGGTTGCGAATTGTTCAAATTGAACGGTGTTAAATCACTTATGATTGGTCCTGATTTCATCTCAGTGAATAAAGTAGACCAGGAAATTTCGAATAACCCAGAATTAACATGGAGTGCTTTAACTCCCAAGATTATCAACGTTATCACCAATGTAGTCGATAACAAGATCCCTATCTTTGAACAAGAATTTTTGGATAATTTCGAAAAGCAAAGATCAGACGAACCAAACGATGAAGATGATGATATTACATATGAGATCAAAGAACTGATCAACACTAGAATAAGACCAGCTTTACAAGACGATGGTGGAGATATCCATTTCAGACAATTCGATCCTTTATCAGGTACAGTATATGTCAAGCTTCAAGGTGCTTGTAAGTCGTGTTCTTTAAATGAGGATACTTTGAAAAACGGTATCGAATCGATGTTGAAACACTATGTCGATGAAGTTAATGAAGTCAAAACGATCTTAGATCCAGAAGAAGAAATCGCATTACAAGAATTTGAAAAATTAGAGGCTAGGTTAAAGCAACAAAACTCTTCTCGTGTCAACTAAGACTCTATCACATCATATCATATCTTATAATCTCAAATCATATCACATATTAATTCAAACTGTATTTTTAGGGCGGATTTTTCAATCCTTATATCATTGGTAATTTATTTATTTATTTTTTTGTACCATGTTTGCACTATTTTTGCAATCTGGGGGTATATACATATATTCAATATAATTAATCTTACGACAATTAGTCATTCAAAGTATTTGCTTGAAATTTTCAGCAGATTTGTTAAACCTATTAGCCATCTCAAAATCCAATTGACTCAGCCCATTGACATCGTGAGTAGTCAATATCAGTTCTACTTTGTTATAAGTTGTCTTTATAGTTGGATGATGTGCCCTCATGTGAGATCTCATAGCAACTTGGGTAAGGAAAGCCTATGTCGGAGATAGTTAGTAAAAGCAGAGCATTAGAATATGATATATATGTATATATATATATACTTGACTTACCCAAGTATCTTCAAATGATTTGAATTTGAAGTCCCGCACTATTTCGTTACGATCTGGGTGTGAAACCAATCTCCAGTTCAATGTAGAGGAAGGAGTGGTATGATTAGTGCCATTTAGTTTAGCCAGTGATTGTAGGATCTCCTCAGAGACTAGCTTTACGTATTTCGTACCCCTTGTCATTGTCTACACACACACAAATATTCATGCGCTTGAAGAAGGAAGAGCCCTTCAATAGATACCTGTGCATGGAGAGATAAATAAATCTAAAAAGAAAATCTCACGGTGCGGTGCGAAAGTGTCAATCTGTCGTGGGTTTTGATTGATTTGATATCGTGGAATGTGTCTTTATTTCCATCCATTTGTACTCCCATTGATCCATTCATTACACCACAGAGGTCAGCTATACATACCAGAAACCAATTGCTTGCAGGACTGTTTGAAATCTCGAAGTTGAAGTTAAAGTTGCAACTGGAGGAGAAGACATGTCATCGATATACATCTTAGATGAGAATCTAGATCTGTTGATATCAAGGGAATATAAATACGATATAGATTCCCGATTTATTTCCACCACTTTCAAGAAGCTAGTCACAGATTCGAAACAAAGCGATAGGATCCCGGTTGTACATTATAAAGGTATCAATTTCATCTATTTACACTACGATAAGATAGTCTTATTGACCATTTCGATCAATGACGCCAATTGTAATGCCATGTTATTGATGACTTTTCTGATGAAATTCTCCAAGTTATTGAAGGACTATTTTATAACGTTTGGGGTATTTGAAAGCAACGAACTATTAAATGCACATAGAATTAGTCATAACCATACAAATAGCAATGGAATGGTAAATAAACTAGCAGATGAAGATCATACAGATGGTAGAACCTCGAGGATTGACGAGAGTCATTATATCATCAATTCAGATTTGATCAAGGATAACTACGTATTGATATACGAATTATTCGACGAGACGATGGATTTTGGTGTACCGCAGATAACAGAGTTCAATATACTTAAGGAATATATCAAATCTGTGAATAAATCAGTCGAGATTAACGAAAATGATTTGGATGAATTTACCAAGACAAAGAAAGACGATATATCGTTGATCAATTCATCTGTATCAAGGGCAAGTACAAATAATATCTCATGGAGAATCAAGGGAATATTCTATAATAAGAATGAGTTCTTTATCAATTTTATAGAGAATATCAAATTTCAATACAATTTACACGATGATACGGTGATGTCCAATTCCATCGTTGGAGAAGTCGATTGTATATCGTATATATCTGGAATGCCGACTTTGAAATTGGGCTTGAATGAGAGTTTGAAGTCTTCAGACGATAAGCATGCCAAATACATCTTTGATAATATCAATTTCCATCAGTGTGTTGAATTGGATAAGTTGAATTCAAATACATCTATCTTGTTCATACCACCAGATGGAAATTTCCAATTGATGAATTATCAGATTTTCAAATTGAGTGCAATTAGTCTGAAGCCTTTGTTGTTGATCGATCCACTTTATAAAATCTACAAGAAGAAAATAAAAGCTAAGGAAGGAAAAGGAGACTTGGAAGATAACGAAGACAAAGAAAATGAAGAAGAGGATAATTTCAAATTAAGAATTTCTATTGATTTGATCACATATTTCAAGAGAAAATACTCGATGAAAAATATCAAGATTGTTATACCATTGATAATCAAACAAATCACAGATAACTTACAAGAATTGGATAACTTCAATACTTTGGTAATAGACTATAATAAGACACCGAGGTATAAGACAAAATTAGGGTCTGTGATACTAAACATCGAGAAACAATCTGTCGATTGGCGTATTCCACAGTTAGATTCCAACTTAGCACAGGATGATCTTAAGATGGTATGTGAATTAGATCTAATCACCAGATCTCAACTGTACAAAATGCATAACTACAACTCATATCATGGTAAGCAAGACAAGAATGATTTGATTCATTTAGAATTGAAAGAAGAGTTTGAAAAGATACATTACTCAAATCAAAGGTCGAACCCATTGAGTCATCCACAAAATAGAATATTTAACCATGAGATATCGGTTCAATTTGAATTGAGTGAAATCACATACTCTGGGATTCAAGTAGAATTCTTGACCATTAAAGATCCAATCTTGAAATACCAGTCATTCCCATGGGTAAGATACATCACCAAGTGTGAGAATGAAAAGGATTATACTTTCAAACTGTCAAAGGCTAAAAATTTCGTCAATAAGATTACACAGGACATGTTCAAAAGAGAGGAAGAAGTTGAACAAACTGGATCCTCGATATCATTAGGGTCGTCACTAGAATCAACCGACGAAGAAGGAGCTGCGACCACCGATACCACAAAAGGCACAGATATACAACCATCGGTGGGGATGAGCAGAGAGTTTGAAGAATATATAGTAGAAGGGGAAGTAAGTAACTAGTATAGTATAGTATATATGTAACTAAACGCATGGGAACTAAATTATCAGATCTCAAACGTCTATCGACGCACTAAAAATAAATATATGGATTACACAGCCTGCCAAAACACAGCGGTGTAAGACGATCGACGCCGTGGTTTTCTTCCATAGAGAACTTACCCTGCCCAGAAACAAATTTGCGCGCTGCCATTGGCTGAGAAGCAGGCCTTAGAAATTTGAGAATTGCAAAATCTGAAAATGGGACCACAGGTTTAAGTTGGTTTGGATATCTTTATAGGGGGTTACTATATTCACCATTGTCTTCATTTGTATCTTAACCCAATTATAATCCATATACATCGTATGTATACACACAAGACACCTACTTGCGCCCCCAGTTTTCTCAATTGTCCTTGGTCCCACTCCCATTAGCAATGATACTGTTGTCATCGTTGTTATCCACTGACCACTTGTTTGTTACTCTAAATATCGGATGATTACCATACCCTTATCTTATCATCCAGTAATTATTCAAGTCACCAATTCACCAAGCCAAAGGGAGAGCGCTATTTCTTCTTTCCATTTTACAATATACTAACCAATCTCCAACAAATCAGAATACAAAATGGCCGTCTCAGGAAGTAAAAGAGTTATCGAATTACAAAAATTCTACCAATCATCAACCAAGCCAATCTTCATGGCTCACCCAAGATCCAAGTTCTACATTGCTCCATACTTTGCCTTATTAGGTCTTTCCGTTGGTGCTTCATTATACTACACCGGTAGAGCTTGTTTCGGTTTAAAAGCTGGCCAATAGATTATTACATTACGTACAACAATAGCTAGCCCAAATGTATCATTAAATCAATTATAACAACAACAATAACAAATATGGATAGTGTATTATCATCCGCTTTTAACAAATGATATAGCTATCTATCCAAATTTATAAATTATTCATAAATTCATAAATCTCATCAAAGAAAAATATAACCATTACATTATTAAAAAAACATACAAATTGCGTTATTAATACAGTAAAATTACATACATATATATATATATATTTGATTATGCAGAAGTGAAATTAGGGAAATGGATCAATAAACAGTCTTGTATCAGATCCGAAAATCTATTAACGGCATCTATCTCATCTGTTGAAATGATCCTAAATCTCTTGGCTAATCTATAACATCTGTTTAAATTCCTATGGATCTCAGTATTTGAGATATCCGTGGTATCCATATTGACACCTTCGATACTTTTCATGATTTTTTTCCTCTCACTTAAACTATACGTCAATTTAATCAAGATCAAAGATGTAAACAATATACAAACCCTAATTTGATCGCTTAAAAATGCAAAATATGAATCATCTTCAACGGATGAAACCGAATCGAGTATCTTTTGAGAATGATATATCATAGAATTCAACGAACTTAAATCACTTGAGCTCAAGATAGAACCGATTAAATCCTCCTGAGTGCCATTCACAACTGGGTTGTTTATCACGTTATACATCACATTTATCGGGTACTGTTTATTCGTCGTACATTTTTTGAAATTCCAACTGAATGAAACCATCAAATGTGAAAAATGGTATGCCATGGATACAAACTCATTGGCTGGTTGTTCGAATAAATACCCCCATTGCGATAACCACCCTTCTAATCTATCCTTAGTGTCATGAAATAACCTTATCCCATTAGAATCCCCATTACTTCCTTCAACACCATCAACATCATCAACATCTTCTTCCTCTTCCTCTTGATCTTCGTCTTCGTCTTCACCGGCAAACAATCCATCGTTGATTTTCTTACTCATATCATGATGTAAGTATAAATAAGTCATGATATGCAATTGAATTTCAGCAACGATTCTACCGTCGAAATTAGTAGAAGATGGAAGATCCAGTGTCTTCAAATACAGAGTCTCCGTGACTTCTTCAGATATACATGGTCTACCACTGATTATACAATTGATCAGATGAACCAATGATAAATGGTTCCATAATCTGAACACGGTTAAATTTTGGAATTCTTCATCAAATACCCCACTGTTATCAATAGGTGCCATATTGGCAAATAGTATACCCATACTGTTCAATTTTAAAAAATGTTGAATACCAACCCCTGATAAAAACCAATTATCCAATTGTAAATCATCATCATTCGAAAGACAAAGACCATATAAGGATAAGACACAGATAGATTGTAAAAACTCGATATTCAAAGGTAAATTTAAGAGACAATTGTTTAAATCCTTTCTTAAGATTTCTAGCATTGTTCCATATACTTTTTCCTTAAGATATGGATCACTGTATTTTAAAGCCAATGTACATGCAACGGTAAGGAAAAAGGGACATTTGACTCTAACTCTATCTAATATCATCTCATTCGTATATTCATCGGGAAATGTGACCCATCTTCCATATCTATCTCTAAAATGTTGTAATAACCCCTTCGCTTGACTATAGGTCAATAATTTAAGGTTGATTAAATCCTGTTGATTATGAACATTGTTCACGAGTTGCATTGACGGAGCCACCAAATCAGACAATATACGTGGTAATAAACCTGAATTGTTTGTCATTTGTCCAATGGCAAAATAAGGGGATGTTATAAATGATTTAGGAGAAAAATTGGCAAGGAATTCAATTCCCCTTTTCTTGGTCTTGGATTTCTTGATCTTTGGTTTTCTAGCAAGTTTACCTTCATTCCATTGTCTCTTTGATAAAATCTTCGAAATATTGGAGTCATCACCTAGTAATGGGATACTGTGACTCACTGGTGTATTGACATTTTTCACTTTCTTAACAGAACCTTCTCCTGTGGTGTTACTGGATGAAGTAGTATAATGCTTTTCACTACCATTACCATTGGGATTCTGTCCACCAATTGGTACATTTGTATTGTTTCTTAGCATGAATAAAACTTCATTCATTCCCATTTGTAAATAACTCAATTTAGAATCGATCGAAGTACCTCTATTGGGGAATCGACCATGTTGTTGATTATGAAGATGGTAGAATTGAGATGATGTCAAAGAGGTATCTTCCAATGGGACATTTCGACGCGTACTATCACCGTTTTCGGCCTGTTCATTCAACAATTCGATCAAATCATCTTCTTCAAATGAACATTTTTGTCTCATTGATAAACATCTAAGACATGCAGTTGTACCTGGTGATGCTAAACATCTTGTCTTTTGTTTACGACATGCATCACATGCCTTCGATGCCCTTGGATAACCTGATTTCTTAGCCTTTGGCAGGCTATTAGTGGATGACATAGATCTCTCACCTAGAGAAGCGGAGGAGTTATCAATCTTAATGGCTGCTCCTGAGGATGTGGCTGCTACTTTTGAAAATTTTTGATCGTCGTCTTCTATTTCATCTTCTTCGTTGATACTGGTGTATAATTCATCGTCACTTTCATTCCCACTTCCATTCATGTCCTTTGAAGAAGCATATGTCTCCCCATTTGAGTCAATTCGAAGAATTTTGGATCGTTTGGAAACTGGAGTCATCGATGGTTTGGTATGCAGCAAAATATCAATTGGAATGTATCTCTCCACAAGGCAAAACTTCCTTGCTTTCACAACAATTAAAGATACTGTAAATGTATCCGAGGCAAATAGCGTGACTAAACTAAGCCTTGATCCCCAAAGAATCACCAGGTAATATAATTTATATATATATTATACAATATCAACCAAGCAACCCCCAATTGGGTGTGTCACTGGGAAAAGGGGCAGGGGAGGTGAAAATAAAATTGACGTCTCGCATTTAAGATTATTTAAGATTATATGGGAGCCCGGAGATCTCCTTATCTTATCTCTTTGTCAGTTGGTTACTTGTACAGGTCGATTAATTATGTCCATTTAATAGGGGTTGGTCTCGTATAGATATACATAGATAGTGTTCTTGTTTATAGTATATAGTAGATAGTATATAGTCTCGTTGTGGGTTTTAATTCGACTCAATTCACCACCATCCATCGTCATCATCGGCCCAATTGGTGGGTGCCTTGGTCTCCTTCATGAATTTTTCAAAGTCCTCCTTGGTAGTCTGGGCAAATTTGACAGGCTCATATTGTACTTCTTCTTTCTTCTTATGGTCATCAGGTGGCCCAGACGGCTGTTGGTTACTGTTACGGGAATTATAATTTCCCTGTGGTCTACGATCGGAATAGCCTTGATTGTTGTTGTTGTTGTTGTTGAATCTGTTATGGTTATCATTTTCGAATCTTCTGCCTTTGAGATTCGAATTTTGGGAGTCCCTTTGAGGTTTTCTCGGGGATACAGGTGGTGTATCATCGGTTGGCGGATCACCTTTCCATTTGGATTTGTTGTTGAATCTAGGTATCAGATCTTCTTCTTCTTCAGCATGGTGCTGTGTTCTACTTTTACCTTTATCCCAGTCTCTTTTAGTATCATTCATCCTTTGATTCTTGTATTTTTCTCTTTCTATTTCTCTTTCCTTCCTGAATCTTTCCTTGTTAGCAGCTCTTTCCTTTTTCTCTCTGTCTCCTTTGTTAAATTCCTTCTTTATTGGCTGTTTGAGTTTCGTATTACTATTGACATTACCAGTCTTCTTACTTCCAGCAGCAGATGCAGGGGGTGTTACGAGTCCCAATCTAGCGGCAAGACCTTGTGCATCTTTTGATAACTCGGAAAGTGGCTTTGGGACAAAGTCGTCCTCTTCCTCTTCCTCTTCCTCTTCTTCAGATTCATACTCACCACTTTCCGCATCTTCCCATTCTAGTTCTTCTTCTTCCTCATCACTAAAGTCGCACCAGTCATTATCATTGCTTTTAGTAGGCTTGAAGGTGATTGATTCCTTGTCGAATTTAACTGGCTCGCTCTTCTCTTTCTTGAAACTAACAGGTTCCTTTTTGAAACTTACTGGTTCCTTTTTGAAACTAACAGGTTCCTTTTTGAAACTCACTGGTTCTTTCTTGAAACTCACTGGCTCCTTCTTGAAGCTCACAGGCTCCTTTTTAAAACTTGCAGGCTCTGTTGGTATATTCCTTTTCGGATTGGCTGGTTGTCTGAGATCCAATCCCTTTTGACGACTCTTGTAAGGGCTCTGTTGGGCCTTGGTTGTTCCCTGAGGAATCACTTCATTTACATCGTCTTCGTCATCTGATGATGAAGCCCATCGTGACTCCAATTTACGCACAACTTTTGGCGCAGCTGGTGGTGCAGCGGTGACAATGGCAGGTGCAGATACCTTGATTGTTGGTTCTACTTTTTTAATCACTTGATCTGCTGGTTTCGAGTCACTGCTCTTATCCTTGCTATCTTCCTCATCAGAAGAACCAGCCCATGCGGATCTGTTCTGTTTGAATTTGGTGTCTTGGGCATTGGCTTCTTTTACCGCAGTCTCGTCCGTGGCCCACCTTGAAGCAAGACTCATTGTATGTCTAGCAGTTTGTAGCAAAGTATCTTTGGCCCCAGCCAGGAAGAATAATAAACAGCAATCTGGTCAAATTCATCATCATTCTGTTATGTCCCTCCCGAAAAAAGTGGGCCGCGCAGAGGTCTCTGCTTTTAGTTCTCGTACCTTCGATCTTCTTACTTTTTTTCATTGGATAATGAGTATATATACATCTGGGGATTATTCCTGTTTCTGTTCTGTATCTTATCCGTCAATTGTTTGTTGTTTCTCTGGGGTAATTGTGTATTTCAATGAAAAGAGGCGCCGTACATATGATATCACCTCTGAGGCTACCGGTTTTGAACTCTTTAAAAGCTGAATTGCCTGCGCTCAGGAGATATTCCAGCTGCTTCCCCACACTGGTCAGCTCACATCGTACCATTTCTTTGAATTACCATAGAATATGTTTGATCGATTTCAATTACACATCAATAAGACATATCTCTCAGAGGAAGGCGGATTACAAAGTCAAGAAGAGCGATAAAAAACCAGTGACACCTACAAGTGATGAAGTTGTGTCTCAATTGAAAAACATCCAGATAACCCCTCATCATTACAGTCCCGCAATACAAAGAGATGGCGAGAATGCCATTGGTGAAAACAGTATTTATTACTATATTCACAGGGTCTTTGGAGCGGAGGTAACTCCACAGTCTAGAGCAATGGTCACGGCGTTGATCTCTGTTGTGTATTGGGTACTCACCATGTTCTCAATCATATTAGTCTTCAATATAGCCACTGATCAGGGCCTGTTCATACCTACATATCTAAGTTCTAGAATTCCACTGGAATATTCGGATGGTATCAAACCAGAAGATATAGAATCATTACATACGATCATCAAAGATGCTTTGGTTTCCAAGTTGATGTTAAACTTGGACGTTAAGCAAAGGTATGGATCCCCCATTGTAATTAAAGGAATCAAGAAGCTCAAAGCCGAGCTCTATAACCCCAAGGGTTACGTCAAGGGATATGTGATTGATTTACACTGTTGGCCTCCAAAATTTCAATGGACATACAAGGAAAGGGAAAGTATCATTGATTTGGAATCACTTTTCCAAGCTTTGGCTACTGGTGTCGATTCAGATTCCGCCAATACTAGGGAATTTCAAATTCAAGACAAACCTTCGGACATATACAGAAAATATACCATTGAGATTAAAGGATCCGTGATGCTGAAGAGACCAAAAGGTTCTCAATTGAGTAAAGGGTTTCTTGAATTTAGAGGATCAGTAGATTTGGACCATACAAAATATGTCAAGTTTGATTCAATCTCTATGGTGTTTCAAGAAGATGGCCACGTTAAACAGATTGACCTATGGTGATGCTTCAGATTATTTGGCCCTACTTAGCAAACGCACACATATGTATTTCTGTATATATACATATATATAGATATACCTACTTATACAAACGGAGTATTCTATAGCATACCACAACCCCTCAAATAACCCTATATATACAATGAAATATCTACAAATAAAAGTACCAAAAATAAGCCACTGACCCACTCGCAGATCTCACCACGCGTAGAATTCATTGCCGCTGAGATCGGTCACAGCTATTTTTTTTTATCTTTGGGCCAAAATACCGATTGGGTTGCAAGTTGACCAGTCATAAATTTATCATTATCAGTTGTCCCCCTATCTGTACACTGGACTGTATAGCCATTAAATCACCAACAATCCACTGGGACTGGGACCTGTTATATTTTCAGCCTGTTTTCGAAGTCAATATTCACAGTAACCATATCATAGTCTCCATTTTTTGAAACAGCAAGACCTGTTTCCATATTACCCTATAATATTCAACTCAAGTTCACACATCTATACAACTCCAACTACATACAATGTTTTCAGAGCCCAGTCATCTTGTCACTGATCCATCAGACTGGGATGAAACACAAGTTCCAGAAGTATCTGAGTTGGATTCCATTATCAGATGTCACATATGCAAGGACTTGATGAAAGCTCCAGTGATGACATCTTGTTACCACTGTTTTTGTTCTGTATGTATACGACGCAGTCTTTCCACTGAGGAGAGGTGCCCCCTGTGTGGTACAAAACAATATGAGTCAAATTTGAAGAAAATACTGGTGCTTGACGAGTTGATATCCTGGTTTTCTAAACATAGGTCACCCCTGATAGATAAACTTCACCTGAAAAATATGAGACCAACTGAGAAAGCTAATGGCAACAATGATCTTATACACAGAGAACCCAGAAGGAGGTTACACTCAAGTGGAGGAATAACACAGAACGAGTCATCAACCCATGATATTGAAGATGAAGATGAAAATGAAGACGTAGACGAATACAATGGTGAAGAAGAAGGTGGTAAAGCGAAGTCTTATGCAAGGAACCGTTCCACCGAATCTACGTCTACAGGAGAGATGGTGATTGAAATAGACGATGAAGGCGATAGTTCAGATACAGATTCTACAAGCAACAAGAGAGAATTGGATCCAGATTGGGACAACGGCAATGATGCAGAATATCCCAATAGAAAACCAAGAGGCGTTAAAAGAGTGAAAGGTGCTAATCAGTCAACCGATAGTGATATCGATGATACAGTCACCAAGGAATCGAGAATTCCCAAGACACCGATTCCATCAAGTCCTAGGGCAAAGGAAAACGGCAAGCTGAACCATTCACCTTCCACAAATGATGAAGAAGCTCCGAAGTTCATTGAGTGTCCCGTTTGCCAAGAGTTGATGACCAAAGAAGAAATCGAGTCTACACATCTCAATAAATGCCTTCAAGAACATGAATCATCTCCAAAGTCGACATCAGGTTCTACCAAATCTTCGTTGAAAATATCCAGGAATTCAGCTTCAAAATCATCAAGTCCATTTTTCAACCTCAGCTCGCCTATGAAACCAGCATCATCAACAACAACAACAACAACGTCATCGTCTTCAGCTAAGGGCAGAAACATCAGCGATTTATTATCACAATCCAATGCATCCGCATCTTCATTATCAAAGAATCCCAAAGCGAAAAAGCAGACGGCCACGGCCACAAGTTATTTCCAAAGAAACCCATCTTCGATGGCACATTCAACTTTCAAAGCTCCAAGGACCAACCTTATGACCGAAACAGAACACCAATTTCAGTCCAAAGAGTTTGCAAATACGCCAAAACTCCCCGTGCTTGATTTTACCTCTTACAATACCAACAAACTAAAGCAAAAATTACAGAGTCTAAATCTACAAACCGATGGAACCAGATTACAATTAGAGAGTAGATACAGTGAATACAGAATCTTATTCAATGCAAACTTGGATAGTATTCACCCTGTTAGTACCAAGAGTTTGATTCATCAATTACGTCAACACGAGGTAACGGTCAATTTCAATCCACATATCGAAAGCGATGAAGGTAAAAAGAAGAAAGAGTCTCTTAAAAATAAAAAAGATAGATATGCTTGGAATAAAGAACATCATAATGATTTCAAAGAGCTTGTTAAAAGAGCCAGAGGACAGTTGAAAAAAAGGGTCGACTCAAGTAAATTGGAATCTGCTGGTGACATATCTGTCAAGTCTGAGATATCTGATGCTCCCTATTCTGGAGAACCATTGTTTGTAGAAGAGAATGTATCGAATAATTCTCGAAAGAGTGATTACCACCCTCATACAGTTACCAATGTAGTTGAGATCAATGGTGTTATCATGGAAGAAAGAACCACCATTTCCAACTCGCAGAAAGAAGCAGAGGAAAGAAGAAGGAGTAGGATAACCTCCGAGCCTTTGTTTTTGCCGAATAACGACGATGCCGAAGACTCTGATGATTATAGTTTATTGTTTGGAAACAAGGGTTACAATAACCTATTCATAAATGCAATGGATTCTGATAAAAGTACAGAGGAGAACAAAGATGTTCCCCTTAAACCTTCAAGGCAGTCACCAAAAGTTCCTGTTCAGAGAATTTTTGATGAAGATGATATTGAAAGTAAGTCACCTACACCAAGGGAATTGGACAAGAATGAAAAGTCTGAAGAACCAGATAATATGAGTATTGATAGTATCAGTGACCTCAGCGAGATTGAAGAAGGAGGTGATGACGAAGAAAAGGAAAATACCGATGTAAGATCCAAATCCTCAAATATAGTGAATAAGAATAGATCTCATTCGAAATTAGATACTACCAGTGGTGGAGTATCTAGAAATTTACGTAATTCACCAAGAAGACGAATCACTTCAAAACCTGAAGAAATCATTGAGATCGAGGAGATAGAGTGATATCTTTCTTGAATATATATGTACAGTTATTTAACATCTTAATATGCGTCTATATTTCTAATTAAAAGATTTGTGAATTATATATCTAGTAAGTCCAAGGGAATAGGGGAGTATCGTAAACCATCAGAGCTACTTTGAACACCTTTAAGTAAATATCTTGATTCTATAATTTTCAAATCAGGTATATAGACACGATCCTGGATATATCTCAACTCTTCCTTCGGTTTCTGAGACTCTATTTCATATGTTAATTTCAAAACACTCTCAACGGTAAGTATGGTGTTCGCTAAGGCGATAGACAATACTTCATCTGATTGGACGGATCCATGCTTCAGTAGCCTGAAATAGTTGTCCATCAATAAACTCAAAAACAAATCACCACTTCCCGAAAATATGGCATCAATTGGTTCTACTTTATAATAAAAGGCTTTCCGACTAGAAGCAATCGATCCGACGCAAAGTATAGTATTTGGGAACTCCTCAAGTTCAACAGATGTGACGACTACATTTTCCACTAGGTACTTGTCATGGAAGATAGTCAATGCTTCTCTCAAATCATTAAGTGTACTTATTTTTGAGTCAGTGAGCATCTCCATTTCAAACTGGTTGGGGGTGACCAAAGTCAATTGACGAGTCTCCATCAATTTCATATATATGGGGATTATATCCTCATTGACGTACAGTTTGCCATTATCACCCATAACTGGATCTAAGACCCAGACCAACGGTGATTTCAAATCAGCGGATTTGGACAAGTAGTCATCCGCTATCTTCAACACAATCTCTAAGTTGTCCTTCGAGGCTACATATCCTACTATCATAGCATCATAATCGCACTCTATTTTCATCAATCCATCGTACAGATCATTAAGTAAATCGGGTACTGATTTACTACCTTTAAATCTCCTGTATCCAGGATGATTTGAGAACATGGTAGTGTTGATAGCATCTACGTTCCAACCTCTTGATTGTAAGGGGAATGTCATGGCCTTATTCCCCACATAGCCATGAACAACATGAGACGATATTGATAGGACGTTGTGAACCTTTTCCACTTTCCCTATACTCTCCATTTGCGTCTATTTATTCTAACTTTTCCGAGTAGAAAAAAACTAACTATGACTTTAACACAGGCGAACAATTGAAATCTCACTGTGTGGATCAATGGGCTTCTTGAGTGTGTTTACCAGGTCTGATCTGCCATCTACCTGTAACGGAAATGCTGAGTCATAAAGTAAGTCCACGATAAATTAGAAAATACATGATCGGGTTTATCGAGGCGATAAGAGAAAGGCGACGCGACGGCACTGGCGACGATGCCTGGAAAAGAAGCGACGGCGAACAAGGCGTCTGTCTGTTGGGGTGTTGTCGTTTTTGCTTTACATGTCTTTTATTATATCAAATCTTTCCCTTTTGTCATGACGATAATTCTCATTGAAGGCTAACAGTTCAGTTTTGTATAAACAAGCAACTGCAAACATGGGTAAACTACAATCATTCTCCTATGATATTGGCTATCCCATTTACGGTGCCAAGTTTGTAAACAATAACACTTTGATTGTTGCAGGTGGTGGAGGAGAAGGTAAAAATGGTATTCCAAATAAACTATCAGCATGCCTGATCGATCCAGAGAGAAAGAAGAAACCAATCAAGAGATTTAGAGAGTTGACATTGGCTGATGATGAAGATTGTCCAATGAGTTTGGATGTCAATAACAATGTCATCTTACTCGGGGTAAATGAAAATTCGGAATCCATCAAAAAGGGTGTCAACAAGCATCTTAGACAATACAAGTATATCAATGAGCATTTAAGGTTCACAAAATCCGCTCAAATTTCATCAAGTAAGAATACAAGCGAGTATCAAAAACTTACCTACTTGAGTGGTGATGGTACCCTTGGTGTTATTGCTTCTTCAGATGATCCATCTTCAATTTACATGGTCGATATGGACGATTTAGAGGAGAAATTTAGAGTCGTTACTGGTAAAGTTGTTAAGGATATCAGTATTTCACCAGATGGTAAGATGATGTGTTACATTACTAATGATGTCTTTGAGGCCATCTCTACCATCACTGGTAGATCAGTGTTTCGTCGTGATGATTTCAAAGAATTCACCTCGATGCTAAAAATAGAATTCTCTGATAATAATACAGTTATCATTGCTGGTAATTCCCCAAGTGGACTAACCGTTGCTGAATTCTCAGTCACCAAGTCAGCTATACTCAAGACAACCGTTGTGTCGAGCAAGATCAAAAGTGTCACATCGATGCACGCCAAAAATGGTCTCATCGCATTTGCCACTGGTGATTATTCAATTGTGATAATAAGACAATCAAATTTGAAGATCATCAAAATAGTTACCAAAGTCCATAGTTTTGCCATTACCAAAGTTACCTTTTCCGACGATGGTAAATATTTAGCTTCGGTCTCTGCTGCAAATACAATTAATGTATTGGTTATCCCACCTAATTTCGCTACTGCCAAACCATTATACCTTTCTGTTTTCCAATCTTTATTATCTATCATTTTGATTGGATTATTGGCCTTTGCAACTCAACATTTGTATCTTAATGGATACTTTGAAAAGGCAGTGGAATACATCAAGAAGGAAACTCAAGATAGTTCATCTTATTTCACAATCTTACCAATAGACAAGAAGGAAACTAACTTGAGTGGTCCGCCTTCAGAGACAACTTATGTTCCAGCTATGGATTCCACTATATCAGGTGATTTCCTCACATTCAAAGAAACTACCGAGTATGTCAGTGATTACACAACAGCTCCCTATTCAGAACCTACAGATGTCCCTGTAGTTTCTTCTACTTTTGAATTGGGTGAACCAAAGGAGATGGAAGAGGAGATTGAAGAATCAGCTCCTGAATTGTCAGAGGCAAGCAGATCATCCTTGTCGCCTGAAGAAGTTGACTCAAATACAGCAGATGATGTTATAGAAGAAACAGAAGATCCTGTTGATGAACCAGTAGTTGACGAAGAAGAAGAAGAAGAAGAAGAAGTTGAACAACTTGAAGAGGAGGAAGAAAAGGAAGATGAAGAAGAAGAATTTACCGAGACCATAAAATCGACTATCACATTCACCGAGACACAAGAAAGTTCTGTGGCCACATCTACATCTACTGAGATAGAAGTTGTTTACGTTACAAGCACAGAAACATCAATCGAAACTGAAGTTCTTACTGCTATTGAAACTTTGACCTCTATCGAAACCAAAGTTGAAGTGTTGACCGAAGTTGTGACCTCTACAGTTATTGAGGTGTCTTCCATTGTGGCAACTCCGGAAGTAATTGCATCTTCAACTTCTAGTTCAATGGAGACCTCAATCCCAGTTGAAACGAGCTCTGCGGCTATAGAAGAAACTACAACGACAGCAACAACAGAAGAAGAACTAAGAGAAACTTCCATTAGTACAACTGTGGAACCCACAACAATCACTGAACTCTCTACTGTTGAAGAGGTAATCACTAGCTCTGGATCCGAAATAACTGAGATCACCCAAGTTGTGAAGGCAACATCCACTTTAATCGTTACCGAAACTTTAATTAGCACATCAACCACTTCTCTAGTGGAAACCACCACTGAGACATCGACCGCCATTGAAGTATCTACCATTGTCCTAGACCTGGATGACGTTGCTGACGCTACATCTATCGACAACGAGTTGAACGACAAGGCAACCATATTATCTTCCAATGAACCAACCATGGCTCCTGCGATCAAAGTTGAAACCGCCGTTGCTCGTGAAGAACTTTGAATTAGTACTGAAAAAAGTCTAACTCTAATATAATCCCCCTCTTTTACATAGTCTGTTCTTGCTAGCCGTATGTAGCTATTTATTACAGGTACATATATATATACAAATATCAAATATCAAATATCATTAATTAAGTTAGCCACAACAAGACAAATGCCCCCGGGACAGTACTGGAAAACAGCTTCCCGCCCGCTACCCGACTCAACTCTGGGGTAAAGATTCAAGCGCACGCACGCGAGAACCAAAACGGGTTCTCAAACTTTTTTACCATGTATATATATATTGGTCCCCGGCTGCCTTCGCCTTATAAGAAGTAGTAATTCTTCAATCTGGAATTATAGACAAATCAACACATAGTCAGATAAACATCCAGCTGCACGCCATGTCTAAGATCCCAAGTTATTGCAGTACAAATGATCCTGAATCCTTTGGCTACAGCACAGGTAGAGAACGTTGGCCAAAGATCTTGAAAACTTGTATCGACGATGTTAAATTGGAAGCCAGTACTAATAACACCAGTGACTTGAAGATCAAACAATCGGATTCAATTGTCAAGGAACTTGAAAAATTGATACAAGAATTAGCCTCTGATCTTAAGATTTCCAGATTTTCAGAAGCTGAAATCAAGAGAATTCCATCTTTATCAGCCTATAATTTCGAACTCGATAATATCAATGCTGAATATAAGAAGGAGATTTCATGGTTAGCTGGTCCATGGTTGTACTTGGAATGTTACCTTTATCGTCGTATGGATACATTTATCAAATCTGAGAGTGAATTTGTCAACTTTGATATCTTTGATAGGTTGAAGAGAGAAACTTTTTTCTCATCGTCATCGGGAATATATGAGATTGCGATAAGGTACAAGCAATTGAACTCTCAAATCGTAAAAACAGGTACCACTGGTCTTGATACGGATACCATAAAAGTCTTATTTGAAGAGTTTATAGACATTTCACTTTGGGGTAACGCTACTGATTTATCATTGTTGGCAAATGCATCTTTGGAAGACATCAAATCCGTGCAAGGTGCTGAAGCTAGGGCTAAATCAGCTGAGAATATCATCTGCAACGATATGGAACTTGCGTGGGAACATCTTTTGAAAGCGGATTCTGGTAAGAGAAGAGTTGATTTCGTATTGGATAACGCTGGATTTGAATTCTATACCGATTTGATTTTAAGTCTATTCCTATTGGATTCCGGGTTTGTTAATGAGATTGTTTTCCACTGTAAGAAATTGCCTTGGTTTGTCAGTGATACAATGGTTAAAGACTATGATATCTTTATCAAGGATATGTTGGATGAGACAATTTTCCCCGAAAACAGAGCTGAGATGAGATTTATCGTTGATCAAGTTGAAAAATATAAGAAACTGGGAAAGTTCAAACTTAGAGACAATGAATTCTGGACAAGTTGTCTTGATTACTGGTGTATTTCTCCTGAAGAGACAAGTTTTGGTGGTGATACAGTCTACCACGATTTGATTGAGTCGGATTTGGTTATCTTCAAAGGTGATTTGAACTATAGGAAATTAACCGGTGATAGAAATTGGGTTAGATCAACCCCATTTAAAACAGGTATAAACAAATTAGCCACATCAGGTATCAAAGTATTGGCTTTAAGAACTTGTAAAGCCGATGTTTGTGTTGGTTTACCAGAGGGATTAGACGAGAAATTGTGTCAAATTTGGAAATCAAAGGGTAATGACATCGGTGCTCTATGGTGTGCTTCTGGTAAATGGGCCGTCATTAGTTTTAGTGATGGTAATTAGATGTGAAAAAAAGAATACATAGTTTTATTATTCTGTAGATGATTTATTTACTTATATACATATATATACAGCCCATCATAAATTAAATCAATTGATTGACGTCTTTTGCTGATTGTTTTAATTATTATTATTATTATTGTTGTTGTTGTTGTTGTTGTTGTTGAGCATGGGGAAAGGAGGAGGCATCATCATAGGCATGAACCCAGGCATACCGGGCATCATACCGGGAGGAGGCATTGGGAAAGGTATACCAGGAGGTAACATATTTGTATCTGGTCTTTGAGGCAATCCACCACCATTAATATCTTGTCTTTTGGAGTCTTGTTCTTGATTTTCGGCATTTGATTCAGATTCTAATTTCCTCTTCTTTTCGTTATAGTCATTCAAGAATTTATCCAATTTTGTCTTCACCTCTTCATTCAAACTCAAAGAATCCAAATAAATATCGGTGGTTCCACAGTTGGGACATTGGAAATCTTCGGATTGTAATAGTTTATCTTCGATTGCGTTTTTGGAATAAGTTGTTTGACAACAGGGAGTTATTACAGGATCCCTAATCAATTTATTGGTCAGTGGATCTATCAAATCTATATCCAATTCATTGGTATCTATATTGTCTAGATCATCTTGATCTCTTTGATGTTGAGTCTTTTGGTATTTCTCCCAAGCTTTCGAATCAGCCATAGCAACGACATAGTTACCATCTTCAGTAACCATTAAATTCGACTTATTCTCCGAGTTTTCAATAGCAGAAGCATCAATCTTTTTAAGATGAGATTTAGGAATACCTGTGGTTTTCTTAACTCTTATACCTTCCCAATTGGCGTCTTTATTTTTAGGACAATCTTTTATAAAATGATCATCTTTAATACCACATTTATAACATTGGTACCCACTTGGTGGTTTTTCAGTTTGTCCATTGGTAGGCATTCTCATTGGATCTATTCTTTGAGCTGTAGCCATGACTGCTTGTTGCTGGTTCCATTGTTCATCTTGTTGATTGAACATAGCTTTAATCATATCATCCTCATTTCCCTGTCCTGATTCAGACAAGAGAGGTGCGTTTGATGTCTGTATGCTTGCCGAAGTGAAATTATTCACGTTTGATCTATTCACCCTTGGTTTACCAGCTATGTATCTTCCTGCATTACCTTTACCCTTTTTAACATCGGCAGCTGATCTTTTAGCGATGACAGTTGTTGATCTTGGAATGACTTCAGTATCATCCAGATATTCTGACCCTATTTTCGAGCCGTTTTCATTAGATGCTGATCCATTGTGAGTTTGGTCTGCATCGTCATCGTTACCATAGTGGAATATGAGTAGGTTGTAATCGTTTGAGTTTGTCAGTTTATTTGAATGGATAATTTCTCTTTTCAGTTCAAATACAGTGATACCAGTACCATCGAATATGATCCTGCTCAATTCTCTCTGAGACTGAAACTTGTAGAATATCGTCGAAGACATCGAAGAGTTTTGGATGATTTACTTGTATCAGAAAAATAGGCTGCTATATAGTATTATAGATCTAAGGCTATATCAGTTACAATGTATTTTATAGATAGGAGGATAGATTTGAAAACATGTTTGGGATACATACATAAGTTTATATATATGCGGTTTGGTGCACGGATGTTTGTGTGGTTTTTTTTTTATTCGTCTTTTGGTAGGCGATAAATGATTCACGATAAAGAAATTAAGCTATTAGTTATGTTTGATGATGGGGTTATAGAGAGGTATTAGTCCAACGAACCAATCAGGAGAGTAGATTATAATAGGATGAACGGACAATCGTATTACGAATTCTACAGAAAGAGCAGTGTGGGCTCTTCTTTGGTTGATGCCTTGGATTCCTTAATTGTGTATGTATGAACAAGAATGCAAGCAATCAATGGATTGTATTTGCAATGAAATTAAATTAATAAACCTGATGTGACTAACCATATGTATGATATAATACAGGGATCAAAAGATACAACCTCAATTAGCCATGAAGATCTTGACCAATTTTGATAAGATCACCTCTGATAACCTTAGAGACATTTCAAAGGCTAAATTAAGTTTCAAAGGTCATTTACACACCTATAGATTCTGTGATGATGTCTGGACTTTTGTCATTAAGGATGTCAATGTTAAATTGGATGATAATAATACCGTTAACGTTGAGAAATTCAAGATCATTGCTTGTAACTCTAAGAAAGCTGGTGAAACTTAGTTGGCATCTTTGTATAACTATTTGATTATTATTTGAGCTTTGATTTAAAAATAATACATTTGGGCTGACTTACTTGCTTTTACGCAACTTTCTTTCGATTTTATTTACTTATTTATTTCAATAAACTCATTATTCTGTATTTGTAGACCTCACCGTTGTGAATTTAACCCATATTGGGAATTGTAAAGATATAGCCTTTTCAACTATACGGTAAAAGTTGAATAACTCCACACGTATATATCCGTTTTCGGTATATATATCAGCTTATTATTTCAGGAATATCTCAGCAAGGCATTGTTGACTGTAAAATATCGGCGATCTTACTAGATACCGGGGTTGAATGTTATAAATACATAAAACACACCATTTGGAAAGCGATGAATTGATTTTCCTATTCCCGTAACACTTACTGGCAGGGAAGGGGCTAGAAATATTAGTGTTTTGGTACTATAGTAACATGAGGAAAGTGTGCTACAACTATTAGGCTATATATGCCCTTCCTCTCTATGGGAAAATGTTGGTAATAAGCTACTGAGACTTGACCATGAGCACATCATATATATAATGTGGAGAAGATATATCCAGATGTTGATGGTCTAGCCTATTGAGATCTTAGGAGTACTACCTTTCTTTAGCCAGGAGGATAGATATCAATTGACATGTCTATGGCCTGTACCAAGCCGCTCCGCTCTCGAGTCGTGGTTGCAGAGGATTTCCGGGAGTATACATATTTATATATATATATACTAGCAAAAACCCCCACTAAATACTGTATGAGGTTTTTTCCATCATAAATATATATATATATATATCTATATATCTATAAATATTTCTATATGAATGTGTACGATACCAGTCAATGATCTACCCAGGGTCCTAATCTTCAATTGCCTCTAGCGGTCAAGTAAAATCGGTTTACATCCAGTGGGCCCAATGAGTTGCGTATATATATACATATACACTCCGAGGTTGGTTGCATGTACATATTTATATGTATAAATATATGGGGCAGATAGCGTCGTGCAAGCTTGAATTTCCCACTATTCTTTCAGTTTTCCCCGAGATGTGTGGGATGATTCTACCTGATTTTTAGTGTGAATATGAGCTGTATACTTATTTGTATATATATATATGTATATACTCTACACTCTTAACTCTATACATAAAGGAACTGACTACTCCGGCCACTCATACCACCAGCCTCGCAGGCCCACGATTATCTCGGAGAATTGGCCCGCAAATGAGCGTCCCGGAGGTCAGCGCCCATTTCAAGGCGGTGTGGTGTGACGGTAAAGTGAAGTGAGGTGAACGGTGACACCCACCCTCGGGCAGCCAGGAGGGGATCATCATATCACATCAGCCTATTTAAATACCACCGCTTCCCCATCTTGCTTATTAGCCTTTTCCTTTACATTTAGATATTTATCAATTTATCAATTATACAATCCTTGTTTAATACGTATATCTTTAGATACCCTTTAAACAACTTCACTTATTCATAATGACTTTAGATTTCTTATCCAGAAAGACAGGTGTCATCGTCGGTGACGATGTCAAGAACTTATTCTTATACGCCCAAGAAAAGGGTTTTGCTATCCCTGCCATCAATGTTACTTCTTCTTCTACCGTTGTTGCCGCTTTAGAAGCCGCCAGAGATAACAATGCTCCAATCATCTTACAAACTTCTCAAGGTGGTGCCGCTTATTTTGCCGGTAAAGGTGTCAGTAACACCGATCAATTTGCTTCCATCTCTGGTTCAGTCGCTGCTGCTCATTATATTAGAGCCATTGCTCCTGCTTATGGTATCCCTGTTATCTTACATACCGATCATTGTGCCAAGAAATTATTACCTTGGTTTGATGGTATGTTAAAAGCTGATGAAGCTTACTTTGCCAAAAATGGTGAACCATTATTCTCTTCCCATATGTTAGATCTATCTGAAGAATCAGACGATGAAAATATCGCCACTTGTGTCAAATATTTCGAAAGAATGGCTAAGATGAATCAATGGTTAGAAATGGAAATTGGTATCACCGGTGGTGAAGAAGATGGTGTCAATAACGAACATGCCGATAAGGAATTATTATATACCAAACCAGAAACCGTCTTTGCCGTTTACAAAGCTTTATCTCCAATCTCTCCAAATTTCTCAATTGCCGCTGCTTTTGGTAATGTCCATGGTGTCTATAAACCAGGTAATGTTGTCTTAAGACCATCTATCCTTGGTGACCACCAAAAATACGCCGTTGAAAAACTTGGCTCTACAAAGACTACCAAACCTCTATTCTTGGTCTTCCATGGTGGTTCAGGTTCTACTCAAGAAGAATTCGATACCGGTATTTCTAATGGTGTTGTTAAGGTCAACTTAGATACCGATTGTCAATACGCTTACTTGACCGGTATTAGAGATTACGTTTTGAACAAGAAGGATTACATCTTATCTATGGTTGGTAACCCAGACGGTGCTGATAAACCAAACAAAAAATACTTTGACCCAAGAGTCTGGGTCAGAGAAGGTGAAAAGACCATGAGTAAGAGAATTTCCGAAGCCTTACACATCTTCCATACCAAAGATACTTTGTAAATATAATTTATTTACTATATAAATATATACTTTATATATATATAGCACACAACAAATTTTCGGAATCGGTTTATTCATGGAGAATATTTGATTGGGCTGTATCATTCTTATCTTACTCTTCTATTCATTTTGCAAATGCCATCCAGATATTTCAATAAAATAATATGTTTATGAGAAGGGTAAATGACAAAGAAATACAAAAAATCCAACAACATGTAAAAAAATAGATTTTCAAAAAAATACAACAATTCTTTAAAATCATTGCAAAAGTCCTCTCCTAGCAACTTCTCAAGAAATTCAGTTACTATCACCACATCTGGGGATGAGGACGTTGTTTACACCTCAGTAAATATCGCAACTATCCTTTATCTCAATATAAACTTAAATAATTTTATATAAACATATGTAGTGAGCATTAAATGGAATCAAAAATACGATTGAAAAGAAAAAGATATTCGCTTTTCAACATAAAATATGTATACCACCTACGTTAATAGCTAATATCAGGCAATATTGAAGATAGGTAGACCATCCAATCCTCCCGCAAGTTGTTGCTATTAGTATTTGTGAAATGGCTTAGATATAGCTCCAAGCAATTGAAACGGCATATAACTTATTTACCACTCATCAAACACCGGGATGTTGCCCAGGAAATGGCAGACAGCATCTGATGGGTAATCCGCGTGACAATACCAGACCAAATACATCTTGGATATCACCGAATACCTGTTCTGATCCATTGTATATCTCAACGAAAAAGTAGGACGCGTTATTATACATTCGGTGAAGTTGATAAATATAAGTTTCCCCTTCTCAACTAAGATAGTTTTAGGGCTAAGACATTCGTGCGAGATTCCTAACCAGTTGATGATCCTCAGATCATCCAGCCCCTTCTTCAAAGATTCATCAGTACAGCTTCCCGGATCATTAATGATACCTTCTAATAACAGATACTTAGAAGAGCGATTGAGTGAAGGATTTTCATAAGTCACTGATATGTCACCATACTGATATAACTTGGGGACACCC